>CAKNYM010052912.1:44552-101763 GCA_932195095.1 Andricus curvator
GACTAATGAAATTTATGCAGACTTAGACGGTCAGTGCATCAAATGTTTCCTAAAATCAGAACGTTTAAACACATCTGAACATTATCTCGAGTCCTCGCTCGTACTCGATACTAGAATAAAGCAATAAGAATCCCGAGCATATGACCTTACTCGAAGAAAAGCTTTATTCCTTTAGATACTCTTTTACCTATATTATTCGATTGGCTTGAAATATTTTTTAATTTTAATTTTTTATATTCCTCTTTATCCTTGAGTTCTAGAAGATTCTACATTATAATCAACACGTTGTGATATAATTTTTTGCAACGCAAAATGTAATGTGTCATTGAAAATAACCTTGAACTTGTTTACGAAAAAAAATGGCTCAGTATAATTTGATGATGACATCAGGAATATTCTAGAAACTAAGCACATTTTTTTTTTATAGACGCTTACCCTCTCTACCATTTTTCTGGAGACTTTTGCGCAATGTTGCCAGATATTGCATCATATGATGCAACAAAGTTCTGGAAGATTCTACAATATAATCGCCACGTTTGGAATATAATTTTTTGCAACGCAAAATGTAATGTGTCATTAGAATAACCTTGAACTTGTTTACGAAAATTCTTTCCAGAAATTCCGCAGTATAAGTTGATGACGTTATTGAAAATATTATTTTTTATGGCCTCTGATAGTAAATATATCTACCTGTTTATTTCAAAGTTCTAAAACGATTCAATATTGTAGAAAAAAATTTGACCGCTGAATTAAATTAGTTAGCTGGAAAGCAATATAATTATCCTCGATTTCTATAAAACTATATTATACAGTAGCTTTAGTGGATGATTGAAAATTGTAAAATATTTTGTTTTGTATTTAGGTTATTTTTCTTATAAATTTAAATCTTCAACGTGTAATAGGCAATATTGCCCTTTCTAAATAAGAGATGAAAAAGATGCTGAAAAACGAGCATATATCTGTGAATAAAAAAGGTACGTGACCTCATATCAAGTGTCATTAAGGAGTTATAAGTGTTGAACTGTGCACTCTGAATATAAATAAGTTAAAGCACGTGTGAAAAAGCCTGGAATAAAATGCACACTGTATTATCTCTCTCTTGAGTCTCTAAATTGTTTGCAGTATCTTATTTCATTCATGTAACACGTCGAGAGGTTGATGGGACCTAGCATATGGCAAAAGAATGATTATCAAACTTTGTGGGTCGACTAAGAAAGCGAACTTTTGCGAGTTGTAAGAAAGAAGTGATCTCTAGAGAACGGAAGCAGAGTCTAATAAAATTGCGGGCAGCTTGAAACTGTCGATGCTGAATGCTGCTTCTGAAATCAAAACGTCTAAAACAAGTCTGGACGTTATCTCTCTAGTCCTCGCTCGCTACTCGATGCCGGAATGAAGCGATAAGAATTCTGAACATATGACCTACCATAAGAAATGCTTTATTCCTTTAGACAATCTCTCAACTATATTATTCAAATATTTTTTAATTTTAATTTCAATTGTATCTTCCTCTTTATCTTTAAAAATTCTAGAAGATTCTACATTATAATCGACAAGTTTGGCATATAATTCTTTTTTGCAACGCAAAATATAACCTTGAAAGTATTTACGCGAAAAATGCTTGAGATAAGAAATAACCTTGAAACTGTCGTTGCATGAATTCAGAATTGTGCAATATTATTCTATGATATCACCAGGACTCTCCGAGAATACATATCCAGAGTCCGTCTTGTAAAAGTGGCTTAGAACCCGTGGCTTAGAACCCGCCTTGTAACGCGTATCCAGACTCCGTCTTACTTTTTGAGTTACAAACGCGATAAATCATCCTCGTTTTTCTTGCAATAACTATATTACGCAGTAGAAATTGCCAGGACAAAGCAAAATATAACCTTGAAAGTATTTACAGGAAAAATTCTTGAGATAAGAAATAACCTTGAACCTGTTGTTACATGAATTTAGCTGGCACAATTGCGCAATATTACTGTGAAGTCATCATCAAGGAATGTTGAATGTTCTCGATGCCGGTAAAGTAGGTCCAGTACCCCTCTTGTATCAATGTCGGTAAGGTAGGAATGCATGATGACGTCATCAGGACCCTCGAGAATGTTCTAGAAGTTTAGCACGGACATGAACCACTTTCAAGAAAAATGTAGTATGGACACGAACCACTACAGCTAGAATCTTCTCGATATCGGTAAGGTAGGAATCTTGCGTTAGAAACCCCCCTATACATCTACTAGTTTCGGACCGGTGTTTCTCTCGCACGAGAGGAGCCAGTACGTGTTCTTTTGATCGGGATTTATGTGTTATTAAGTTATTAAATAACCTTTTGCTTTTAGATTTTCACCGGTCTCTCTCTCCCACGAGAGGGGCCAGGATTTAAGGAATTCGAGGAATTCCATGGATCGAAGGAATTCCACGAATTCAAGGAATTCCATGAATTTAAGTAATTAAATGGATTTAAGTAATTCAATGGATTCAAGAAATTTCGCGAACTCAAGAGATTTCACGAATACAAGAAATTCCACGAATTCGAGGAATTTGACAGCTTCAAGGAATTTCGCAGGTTCAAGAAATTCCATGAAATTCAGATAATACACAGGAATTAAAAAAAATTCACAATTTCAAGGAATTCCAAGGACTTGAATATTATGCAAGGAATTCAGGAAATTTCACGATTTTAAGGAATTTTACGGATTCAAGGAATTCGACGGATTCGAGGAATTCCACGAATTCAAAGAATCCCACAGATTCAAGAAATTCCACGGATTGAAAGCATTTCATGGATATCAGAAATTTCACGGATTGAAGGAATTCCCCGAATACAAGGAATTCAAGAAATTCGACGAATTCGAGGAATTATGAAAATTTAAGAAATTTTAAGAATATAAGAAAGTTCACGAATTTAAAGAATTTTACAAGTTCAAGAAGTTGCATGGATTCAAGGAATTTCACGAATTGAAAAAATTTCACGAATTCGAAGAATTTCACGAATTTATGGAACTTTACGAATTGAAGGAATTTTAGAAATTCAAGGAATTCCACAAATTCGAAGAATTTTACAAATTCAAGGAATTACACGAATTCGAAGAATTTTACAAATTTAAGGAATTTCGCGAATTTAATTCGGCGCATTCAATAAATGTCATGAATTCTAAGAACTTTGAAATAATGCAAGAAATTTAGGAAGGTTAGAAGAATTCCACGAATTCCAAAAACTTCAAAATACAATATAATAATAATATATATTTTAATTTCAAGAAAGTTAGACGGAATTCACATAATTCATGGAATTCAAGGAAAACAGAATATTTAAAAGTATTCCAAGGTAATGAAAAGAATTCAAATAAATACAAATAATTCACAGAACTTACAAGAAGTCAGTGCGAATTCAAAAGAATTCAATTGATTTCAAAATAATTAGAAATAGCCAGAAAGTATTAATTACTGACATTATCTTCCCGCACTTTCCCAATTTTTTTAGGAATTCAAATTTTGCCGAATGAGAGATGCCGCAATGTGACTTGCCGAATTTTTCCCTAAAAGTCGAATATTCTAAAAAACAATCGACTTTCAAGCCAAAAATATGAGTTTTCAACAAAAAAGTATTTTATTGAAATCTGAATGCACGAATTCCATGAATTCCACGAATGCCGTGAACTTAATAAATTCCTGAAATTCCATGACTTTTACTGATAAAATTGGAAACTATTCAAATATTCTTCTTCTAATAGTCTAAAGAATTCAAATAGTTGAAGGAATTCATACAATTCAAAGAATTTAGCTCATTCCAGAATTTCAGAAGAATTCGGATGATTCCTTTAAAAGCTTTTCATTATTTTGAATTGCATTGAATTCTTTTAAAGTCTTTCAAAACCATTTGAGTTACTTTAATTTCCTTGAAATCTTCCGGTATCCCTGAATTATCTAGATTCTTTTGATTTATGTGAATTCCTCGAATTATGTGAATTTCTTAGATTATTTGAATTTCTTGTAACTTAAATGAATTCCATTGAATTATATGAAGTCTTATAAATTCCCTAAGTTAGCGAATTCTCTAAATTTCTTAGATTCCTTCTAACTTATTTAAATTTCTTTACATTATACGAATTCCTCAGCATAATCTGAATTCCGCAAATTCCACGCATTTCATGAATTTCACGAATTAAAATAATCCTATGAATTCCACGAATTCTCAAATTCCACAAATTCCATTAACTCCATTCCATCAATTTTACGAATTCTCTTCATTCCATGAATTCCGCGAATTCAAAAAATTTCTACAAATTCCATTGATCTTCCAATTTTTTTAAATTCCTTTAATTCCGTGAATTTAAGAAATTAGAGAAATCCCATGAATTTGATAAATTCCTTAAATTCAGGGAATTCCGTGAATTCGCGGAATTCTGTGAATTCTTGGGATTCCATGAATTCAACGAATTTTCATAAATTTAAGGAATTTCAGAAATTCTTAGAATTCAAAGAGTCTTAACGAATTCTCCGAGTTCAGGAAAATCAGAGAATTCAAAGAATTCAGGGATTTTAGAAGAATTCGTATGTTTCCCTTGAACTGAATTCGTCTGATTTATCTAAATTTTGTTGGATGATCTAATTTCCACGAATTCCAGGAATTTAAGGAACTGTACGAATGTAAAGAATTCCACGAACTCCGAGAGTTTTATGGATTCTGGGAATTTCACGGATTCCTTAAATTCCAGGACTTCATAGACATCGTGGAATTCCATGAATTCAAGGAAGTTCAAGAAATTCTGTGAGTTCAGGGAATTCCAAGGAATTTTAAGGACTTCAAGTTGACGAATAAAATGAGTAATTTATACTTAAGTATAAATTTCGAGCTGAAAATTGAGTTCAATCGGCTTGAAGACTAAAATACTCTATAGCGACTCTGATTTCCAAACCATAAATAAAATTTCAGGTCAACTAATAAAATTGAAAAAAGAGCGTTCTGCTTTGCTCCCCTGTGAATCTAACCACGGGTTTTCCGATTGCCGGTTTGGTACTCTTATCACTAAGCTACTAGAGAGATCGAAGGCGGATACTTTTTTCATATATACGCTTTTCATAGCAAGGTGTTGTGTTCTAAAACAGGTTATATTAGAAGGAGTCTGTATTATCATCGGAGTTGGTAACGATCGATCATGTGTAGATCTTCCACAACTGTGAAACTGGAAATCAACAATATGGATCTGAGGTAAATCCTCAAATAACAGAAATTCTTAACGTCTTTTCAGACTAGATGGAGTTTGAATTTGTAAATTAAAATTTTTATTTTCTGAGAAGAGATCTTTCTCCTTCGCTACGCTCGGAATCGAACCACAGGTCTTCCGATTGCCGGTCGGGGGCTCTTATCACGAAGCTACTAGAGAGATCGGAGGCAGATACTTTTTTCAGATGTACGCTTTTCATAGCAAGGTGTTATCTTTTAATACAAGTTAAATTGAAAGGAATCTGTATCGACCGTTACCAACTCCTATGATAATACAGATTCCTTTTGATTTAACTTGTATTAAAACATAACACCTTGCTATGAAAAGTATTTATCTGAAAAAAGTATCTGCCTTCGGTCTCTCTAGTAGCTTAGTGATAACAGCACCCAACCGGCAATCGGAAGACCTGTGGTTCGATTCCAAGCGGAACGAAGAAGAAAGATCTTTTTTCAAATGATAAAAAATTTTTTTTTATTTAAAAATTCAAACTCCATCTAGTCTGAAAAGACGTTAAGAATTTCTGTTATTTGAGGAGTCACCTTAGATCGATATTGTCGATCCGTAAAGAAACATAATTTCACTTGGAAAAGGGAATTCGGGAACATAATTTTACTTCTGATTCAAAAGAGCAGTATATAAGAAACCTTTTAAAAAAATTTATGTTCAAATTCAGAATTATAATTTTATTTTGAAAAATCCTTGTTCCAAACCAGAAAACTTTGAAACCTTTTAATATGTTTAGAAATCTCCATAAATCTTTCAAAATCATCTAAAATCATTAAAATCTTTTGAAATCTTTTAAATTGATCGCGAAAGATTAACAATTGACCGGGTGAAAGTGGGAAATTACCAAAAATAATGAAATAATCCCACAGAAAAACCGCGGGATCATTTTTGTTGCAGCTCCTATTTCATGTTATCAAAATAAGATTATTTTTCAAAATGAGCATACTTCAAGAGTGAAACTGAAACATGAAAATAGCTGCATTTTCATTCACCGGTGTCACATTTTTGGGAACTTTTTGAAAGCTTCAAATAGGCCATGTTAGCAAACATATAAATTTTCCATCAAACGACAAATTCAACTTATCTGAAATTATTATACGAACTGCGATATCAGTTGGCCGAAATTGATAACTAAATTTTTTCATTAAAATTAACTCTAATGAGATGTAAACATCTGATAAGGAGAAGTTTCACGCCTATAATCTGAGAGATAACGCCTATAGGTTATACTACATAATCTGACGTAGAACTACAATATTCATCTGTTACATTTTCAATAAAATTCTCGATTAATATATTAGTTAGCTTTTTCTCTAATTAGAAAACATGAGAATTGTTGGTGCTCTCGTCTCATCATTGGCGGTTGTCCTCAATTACATTGGTAAATATAATAATATAATATATTTGTCATTTTGAGCACATTTTTTTAATTCTACTCACATCAGATTGTATACGAATTAATACATACACTCCATCCCAATTGCTATTTTCTTTAGAAAATTATTTGAGTTTTTCCAAAATGAGTAAGAATTATATCTGAATTAATTCTGGAAAATTCCAGAACGTGTGTGTTAAAAAAAAGTTGAATTCGAAAAGTGTCGAAATTCGTACGAAATTCGTGCCATATGTTACCATGTGCACATATGGTACACTCCTGAGGGGTCATCCAAAAATTTACGTAAGACGATTTTGGGGGGGAGTGGGGACATCTTGCGTGAGAAAAATGTACACTGAAAAAATAACAAAATCCAGAGACATTAGAACTTAGAGGGAAGTCCAGCAGAAATTCGATCACATTCACATTTTAATTTTTTATTTCTGTATTTTTTTCGCGATTTTGATCTTCTCTCCCAGCATATATTATCAACAAGATAAATTCTATTTTACGAGAAAAAAAAATATCTTCTCCTTTCGCTCCGCTGGGATTCGAACGCCAAAATGGCTGACAACCGAACTCGTTCTTTCTTCGAAGACGCCAAAAAAGTGTGCCTAAGCTCGATTGGATCCGTTCCTTTTTTCGAGTGTTATCGTGTTTACGGACGGACGGACAGACGCTAAAACTTGATTTTCGGCTTCAAGGGGTCTCAAAACGTGAAGATCCGTTAAAAAACTGTGATGTCAAATTTCAGACAATTCTAATACTGTCTCAATCATAAATTATGAAAATGTAAAAAAGAGTTTGACATTTGACCCGGGGTAGGAATATGACATTCCGTTTTTGCCCTCCTAAATATAATCCTGCGATTCCTATTGACAAAATGAGTTTCTGTACTTCTCTCTCCGAAAGAGAAAAATATGCCGAAAAAAATTAAAATCCGGCAAAATATGCCAGAGGAGAATACACAAGGAAAATTTAATTCTCGGCTTCTTTGTTGCAGAGATGAGTTCACAATTCGAATGTTTACCTAATGGCGCCCCTATTCCTGGTGTTCCTCGCAGCGGAGAATCTTCTTCTTCTTCTGACAGACAAAATTCTCCTGGCAGGTCTTTTCCTCTTGCCCAGCCTCATTCACCGGTTTGGCCTCCTTCTCCTGTCGAGCATCATCTTCCTGCCAGGTCCAGATCTCCTCCTACTGCCAAGGCTCGAAGCCCTCTTTCTTTCGGGTCCAGGTTGCCTCTTGCCAGGCATTCTCCTTTTCGCGTATTGGGATTTCAACTTGAACAACTCAGATTTATTCGACTTATTCCCAACACGAATCCGAACCGTCGATTTGAAATTCGAAGATACGCTTTTCCTCCTGATAAACCAATTCATTTGAGAGGAAGATATAAGGTCGCTCTGCACATGCCAACCGAAGAACAAAGTGTACTATCAACGTCCAGTGGTGACGTATTTGCAATAGTGGAGGATAATGGAAGACTTCGTGGAATATATGCAACAGCAACTGGCTATCAAAGGGTAAAAATAAACATAGACAGCGGCAAGGTTGAAAATATGACCCCAGAAGAAATCATGGAATCTCCCATAGGCAGAGGTTACTCCGTCTCAACCAATTTTAAAATAGATGCTTTAGACGAGTTTCGGCCACAAGAGTAATTTAATTTGTAAACAAACTGAAAAAAAATTGTATATTGTATGTAATCCGAAGTGGAATGAAAATGTTACATGTAACTAGTAATTTGGTTCAAAATAAAAAATTCTAACCTATTCCTCAGGACTTTTTAAATTGTATAACCTCACAAATATTTTTAATGGAAAAAAAATGTATTAAACATAGCTCAAGGTTTGAGAAAGGTATAACTGACGTCTGAAGCATGTTCAATTACTTTTTCAAACAATAAATAGTTATTAGTTAATTTTTTGTAGTGATTGTAAACGAAGGAATAGTGTTGTGTTTCAAGAAGCAAATATCGAAATATTCTTGTTGCCGAGTTGAGTTCAGAGTTGGAATGTTTACCTAATAGTGCCCCTATTCCTGGTGTTTCTCGTGGCAGACAATATTCTTTTTTTCTGATAGACAATATTGTCCGGCTTGGTCTGCTTCTCCTGAAGAGCATCCTCTTCGTGCCAGGTCCAGATCTCACCCTACTGGCAAGCTTAATCTTCGTGGCAGGTCTAGATCTCCTACTACTGCCGAGCTTTGAAGTCCTCTTCATATCAGCTCCAGGTCGCCTCCTGCCATTCAAAGAATTCAGGAATTTCAAAAGAATTCAGGAATTTCAAAAGAATTCAGATGATTTCTCTTAATTGAATTCCTCCGAGTTATCTAAATTCCTCTGAATTATCCAAATTCCTCTAAATGGTTTGGTTTGTTTTGAGAGAATGAAAGGAGGACGATTGACGAAACAAGTATATTTACGTAAAGCGAATCGTAGCGTACACAGAGGCAGACTTACGCAGTTTAGCAATCTTCAGATCACCGCTATCAATGTCCGGATTTATTTATCAATTTAACATTAATTATTAAATTAATAAATAAATCTGGACATTAATAACGGTGATCTGAAAAGCGATATCCCAGAAAAACTACAGCACCTTGAAAGGAATTTTGGTCATGCTTTACTAGAGTTCAGAAATGTAGAACCAACACAAAGGCATTCTCTGCCCAAGATGAACATCACAAATGATCTGCGCGCACTAATAGAACACCTGAACAGCAAGTGTGTACCTATGCATTTGGACGCAACACGTACTGCATTAAAGGTGCAAACTCTTGGGTATTGTGCAGCTATAGCAGCCGTTGGAATGTTGTGCGGCAGAACTAGGCCTACAAATACAGTCTTTGTCCCAGGGAGGGAATAAGATTAACTATGGAATATCAAATTGGATATGAATTTCAGCAAAGTAAGGTGCAAATTGGGTCGACTGACTCAATATAAGAGAGGAAATCGAACCAAAAAGCTGATACACCATGTTAATAAAATCATCCACCCTCGGTACATCGAGACATTGACACCAGCAATATTGGATGATATTATAGACTCCCAACAGCAGAGACTTGATGTTCTTACTACTAGACTGCGTCGGTACAAGATAAGTAGTGCAAGAAGGCAACAAAATCAAAACTTTCAGACCGATGAAAGAAGATTTTATCGTGAACTGAGTGCAAAGCAAAATAACCAGCAAGACACCGAAGTCCCTCAATTGGAAGACATAACTATCTACTGGTCGGATGTTTGGGGAAAAACTAACACAAGCAATTGGGACACTGCGTGGTTCCAACTAGAGAAAGCAAGAGCAAGCAATAACCCTGCAATGGAGCTGACTAGTAGCTTCATGGGAAAGCACCTGACCGGAAAGCAGAAGTTCTGTGGTTCGACTCCCAGCGCAGCAAAAGGAGAAGATATTTTTTCAGAAAAAATTATTAAAAATAATCTCTATAAATCAGCATTTGCTGTGTTCTTGGAATAGGATATTTTTAAAAATGATTTCTCTAGTGTCTCATTTTTGTTGCAACTCAATACGACACCAATTCAGCGTACTTTTGAGGATCAGCGTATTTCTGTGTCGTCAGGTAGACATCCTGCATTTTTTTGGAATGTATATTAGTTTTTCAAAGCTTCAAATAAGCCGTTTTAGTATAACTATAAATTTTCCATTCAAACGATGGATTGAGCTTAAAGTAAAATATTATAAAACTGACTCTAATGAGATGTAAACATCTGAGAAGGACCAGTTTCACGCCTCTAATCTAAGAGATAACGGCTATCAGTTATACTATATAATCTGGCGAAGAACTGGAATATTCAATAGTTACATTTTTAATAAATTTCTTCATTAATAAATTGATCAGTTTTTTTTTAAATTAGAAAAGATGAGGATTGTTTCTGTTCTCGTCTTATTATTAGCAGTTGTCCTCAATCATATGGGTGAATATGATAATATAATAATATATCTGTAATTTTAAGCATAGTTTAAGCAAATTTTCTTTTCAACAAAACGCGCAATTTATAGAGTTATATGTTTTTCAATAATGTTACAAAATTTATTCAAACAGGGGAATGGCTGTGAAGCCTGCGATGTATAAACAGGAGTTTTGATCATTTATAGGCTAAAGAATAATAGTTTAAATAAACATAACAGGTAATTTTGAATACGTTTGAAATATTAGGTTCGAAGACTCCAAATTTTACTTAGGAAATAAAGTTAATTTTGTACTGCATACTTTTTCATTTCGGACTACACAAAGTGTATCTCACTATGAAACATTATGGGCCCTGGCACAATATGCTGGACTTCAATTGTTTGCATTTTTTCGGGATTTCAGTTTTCTTTCTTGACATATTTTATCGTCAACACAGTTTCTTTTGTCGACAGGATTTTGAAGAAGTTCAAAGAATTCGTAGTGATTTCAAAAGTATTCTAGGTTGAATCCAACTAGTTTAAACATTCATCTCAAACGAAACATGACGAAATATATAGAAAATGGAACTCGGAAACAACTACGAGTGTGACTAAACTTGCTCTTGAATTCTTTGGAATTCTATAGAATTCAAGGTTAATTCCAACAAGTTTAAAGATTCATCTGCGGCAAATTATGCTGGAATAGAAAATTAAAGTACACGTCCATTTGGTACCTCACCTTATTTTGTACGTTATTTCGGTTTTTACGTTGACTCGGTACTTTCCTTCTTCAAACAAATTTTGGGATATGATACGGGGAGCAATGTGATAATCCCTCTTTGCCCTCCTACGTATAATCCTCTGTTTCTTGTTGCAGAGTTGAGTTCGCAGTTTGAATGTCTACCGAATGGCGCCCCTATTCCTGGTGTTCCTCGTTCCGAACCTTCTCATTTTCCTAACAGATATCAATCTCCCGAAAGGTCTCTTCCACCTGCCAGACCACATTGTTTGGTTAGGTCTTTTCCTCCTGCCGAGCCACCTCTTCGTGCCAAGTCCAGATCTCCTCATACTGCCGAGCCTCGAAGTCCTCTTCGTGTCAGGACGAGGTCGCCTCCTGCCAGGTATTCTTCTTTTCGCGTATTTGGATTTCAACTTGAACAACTTAGATTTATCCGGCTCATTCCCAACACAAATCCGAACCGGCGATTTGAAATTCGAAGATACGCTTTTCCTCCTGATAAACCAATTTATTTGAGAGGAAGATATAAGGTCGCTCTGTACATGCCAACCGAAGAACAAAGTGTATTATCAACGTCCAGTGGTGATGTCTTTGCAATAGTCGGGGATGATAGAAGACTTCGTGGAATATATGCCAAAGAAACGAGCTATCAAAGAGTAAAAATAAACATGGACAGTGGAAAGGTGGAAAATATGACAGCACAAGAAATCATGGAATCTCCTGTAGGCAGAAGTTACGCAATCTCAAACAATTTTAAAACAGAAGTTTTAGATGGTTTTCATCCACAAGAGTAATCTAGTCTGTAAACAAATTTGAAACTAAAGTATGATATGGTATGTGATCCGAAGTAGGATGAAAATGTTACAAGTAACTAGTAATTATGTTCACAATAAAAAATGATCACAGTTGAAGGCTTGAAAAAGGTGGAACTGACGTTTGAAGTTTGTAAAATTTTTTTTAAGCAAACAAGATTATAGAATAATTTTTTTAGTGATTATAAGCGATCCAATAGTGTTTAACGAAGCATGCGCGTTTTGACAAGGGCTGCATTTTGGAAGCACCTAATGTAGCGCGTGATACTTGAATTTGTGTCCAGTTATTAAAATACACAATTAGATGATAATCAATTCTTTCCAATGTAAAAATATTTTCAGCGAAATATTTTCATGATAGGGTAATATTACTTAACATTCGTAATCATGTTCGTAATGTTTCTTCGCCATTTTTAGAGTTAGGTACGTAAACTTTTCTTACAAAAATCTCTTCAACTTGCATGCTATTGATTGAAACGAATAGAATGAGCGTCATTGTGATATTTTTGTAAATAAAAAAGTTATTTCAATAATTAAATATAAATATCGCGGGGCAAATCAATTTCAACTCGTTGAGGTTTAAATAGTGAAATACTCTACATGGAGTCATTTGTGCGAGCAACGACAACCGTTGACAGACTTGCTCAAATTTTCCCGCCACACTCGACATTTTTGTAAATATTGATCGATTTTATGATTTGCCCTCAATTTTTTTTTAATTTAAAGCATATATTTCAAGGAAAGGAATTCCACGGGTTCAAGGAATTCCACGGATTTAAGTATTTCAATGAATTCAGGGAATATCTCCAATTCAAGGAAATTCACGAATATAAGCAATTCCCCGAGTTAGAGGAATTTTACAGATTCAAGAAATTTGGCAGATTCAAGTAATTCCACGAAATTAAGATAATTCACAGGAATTTAAATAATTTACAATTTCACAGATTCCAGGAGTTTCGCGAATTCAAGGAATTTAAGCAATACTACGAATTCGAGGAATTTCAAGAATTTAAGGCATATTACGGATTCAAAGAAATTTACAGATTGAAAAATTTTCACGAAATAAAAATAATTCAGATAAATTTAAATAATTTCACGATTTTAAGGAATTCTACCGATTCGAGGAATTCCATGAAATCATATAAGAAATTTCACGGATTCAAGGAATTCCGCGAATACAAGGAATTCGAGAAATTCCACGCATTCAAGGAATTTTGCAAATTTAAGAAATTTTAAGAATTCAAGAAAGTTCACGAATTCATGGAACTTTACGAATTCCAGGAATTTTACAAATTCAAGAAAATGTACTTGAAGGGAGCAATTGTTATTATGAATCACATAAATTCCTCAAAAAATTTTTTAATTCTATAAATTCTTTGTATTCCTATACATTCTCTCGAATGTCATGGAATGCTTTTACACCCTTTCAAATTTTTGAGATACCTTTCAATTTCATTGAAATCTTATGAATTTCCAAAATTATTCAAATTTTTCTGAATTCTTTGAATTCTGTAAATTCCTTGAATTATTTCTGATTTAATTATATTCTTCTGAGTAATTTCATAATTTCAAGGAATTCTCAGGACTTTTAAATAATGAATTCAGTTCATTCCAGAATTTCGGAAGAATTCGGATGATTCCTTTGAATGCTTTTGAATGCTTTTGAATTTTTTAGAATTGCATTGAAAACTCTTAAAGTCTTTCAAAGCCATTCAAGTTATTTTAATTTCCTCAAAATCTTCTGGTATCCCTGAATTATCTGAATTCTTCTGAATTATCTGAATTTCTCGAATTATCTGAATCCCTTGTAACTTAATTAAATTCCTTTGAATCATATGAAGTCTTCTAGATTCTAAATGAATTCCACAAGTTCCATGAATTCCATGATTTACTACGTAGAAATGGGCATTTTAAAGCACTGAAAACCATCGCACTCATTGGACATTAGGAAGGGTTTCCTGTGTGACAAACTATTTCTGTGACTATTCACAGAAGTAAAAATTTTGGAGGTAGTCTCTCATGCCCATCTTCATTTTTTTGCATCCCGAGATTACCTTCAACATTTTACATGAATCATTTTTTACACTATTTTCTGTTCATTGTTACCTACTGGCCAAGCTGTTCTTGGTGTTTCTCGTGGCGGACCATCTTCTTTTTCTTCTGAGAGACCACATTCTCCTGCCAGGTGCAGGTCTTCTCCTGCCAGATATATAACTCCACCTACCAGGCTATAAGCTTCTTCTGACGGGCATGGATATGCAAATAACCTACTTCAATTTATTCGGCTTTCTTCAAATAAGAATCCGCAATATTATAATAATAATAATTATTATTATTATTAATCCGAAATATTACACTAAAAACAGTACGTATCTATTTTTACATTCTTACATGTACGAAGTGAGACTAAGAGACTTAACTGTAAGCATTTTGAAATTAAACTCTAAGGTGCAAACCAATTTTAAATACAATGTTTAAAAAATTTTGAATTTATTTTCAATCATTTCATTTTTTAATTTATTATTTTTAATCGGAATCGTAGACATTTTCCCTGTTCACAAACATTATATCAGAATTAGGAGTTTATACTAAGTGTTTTAAAATAAAGAAAAAGGGAAGCAGGTCTTAACAAAGTTGTATTAAATTACACTTTCATGAATTTCAATATTATTTTTGGTAAATAACTGATTGCTCAATTCTAAATATTTATTAAAACCTAATCATTTTAGCGATCATACAGAAATCAAAGCGATATAAATAAAGAATAAAAGCAATAAAAATATCGCTCACTTCCTTTGTTGAAGCGAATTTTCTTGAAAAAAAGAAATAATTTTTTAACAAAACTTGGTTTATTCTATTTTCTGATATCTAGACACCTTGAGAAAGCTGTTTACAATATTTGTAAATGGTTTTAAAAATTTCCGGTTACGACTCTTGACTCTTGTCCTTGGTTGAAGGACACACGTTTCTATCCTTAGACTGATGAGATAACAACCGTATGCCATATCATATCATTGAATGAAGCACCAAAAGATTCATCAGTTGCACTGTTAACCAAATTCTTCATTATCAAATTATTCAGTCTTTCCCTTAATTGAAAAAAATGGAGATCGTTCCTATTCTGGTCTTTACCTTGATTGCCATCCTTAATTCTATTGGTGAGTATAATATTATATAATATAATTATGATTTTAAAAAAGTTTTCAATTTTTTTACAAATATCTATTTGTCAGATATATTTATAATATTTTTTGAATCTCTTAAACTGAAACAGTGAAATTGTCATTGGTTGAATCAGTATTTTGAATTATCACTGGTGAACCAGTGATTCTCCGATCTTGACGGGGTGAACCAGTAAGTGACTCAACTAAAACAGCGTTACTGAATATACCAGTAACGCCAAATGATAGAGTCAACCAGTGTTTTAGCTCTCCATGCGGTAATCTTTACATTCTGGAAAAAATATACTTAAGAAACTTTTACAAGATCCTTCCCATATAATGTCCCCCGAATATTTTATAAGAAGAATAAAATTGGTCTTTTTTTACGTCTGGGAAAATTCATAATTCATAAAACTAGGTAATAACCTAATAAATACGACAACTTCCAGCCCAGGAACAAAAATCCATTCACTTGCTTTGAATGGGTTTCGAAGTCATCTGAATAGCGTATCTGTTACTGTAATTCCAGATTGCCGCCTTGCGTATGATTTCTCTTAATCTCTCAATAATTCATAAATTTAAAAAATCATGTGAAATAATGTAGCCCAACCTCAAAAAAGTCAGTCTCATTCAAAAAGAAGTAAACCAATTCAATATGACTTTGCTTGAAACGGACATTGTAGTACATTGCAGATTCGAAGCCATTTGAGAAACTGACAGATTCACACAGTCGCAAACCAACTCAGTTTTAAAAATCTCAATCTGCGGTTGACATATAAGCGATTCAAAGACTAATGATTGATTTAAAACAAAAAATAGAATCGATTACGTTTCGGAAACACAGCTGATTTCCCTCATCAGATCTGTATCAAACACGTATTGAAATTATAATAACGAAACAATATAATGTGATGGCAGAATATATCAAAATACAATAAGAAAAGAATACCTAAAGAAAGTTTAAGAGAAGTTTCCGTGCAATTCTCTTTATGTGTGAGTTCCATGTCTTTAGAAAATAGAAAAACTTTTTAGGTAATGCTAGAAACCATATAATAAGGTTAGGTTCAAAATACGTGAATAGTGTAGACAAAGTTCAACCAGACATTTTAATAGAAGAAGTAAGAAATTTATTTCATACCTTTAGATAGATTAGTATTTTGTATTGATGGAGTGAAACTATTGTTTGAACTGTGGTAAAAGACAATAAATTATTTGTGAAGACGGAGCGGAATGCCTCGTCTACATCTGGATTAAAAGAAACGTCTGCTAAAAGTATGGCAGAATGAACCAGATTTTTAATAATTCCAATGTTATGCTCTATGGGATTAGAAAAATAGTTCAAATCCTGGATAATTTTTTTTGAGGAACCAATTAGTTATTATAATATTGTTTCCAGATCTTATTATTTCTAAATTTAAAAATCCAATTAAACTGTTTCCTTCTTTTCCGATTGTAAATTGTGGTCTGTTGTGATAGGAACTAAGAAGTGAAACGATCAAATCTATTTTATTTGACTAAAAACTTCTGATTCCAAATCTTGCATGACAATTTCTGATTGAATAGTCAAAATCGGTCAAACCATAGACATACCATGTGTTTTCTGGTGAAAGTTATTATAAAATCTGAAGAAGTTGTTATTAATGAGGAAAGAAATGCCTTCCTTGCAATTGTTGACAGGAATGTTTGTATTTTTCTTTATATAATTCCATCTAGATTCTATGCTCTTCAGAACAAGTTCTAAAGGAACATTAGTGAAGAGTGATGTGACGTCAAGTGATACTGAACTGTGATTATCGGGGATTTTAATGTTTTCGAGTGTTTCTTTAAATTCAATTAAGTTTTTTATGTTATAAGAATAAAATGGTAAGGAATCTGAAACGATTTTACTGAAAATCTTGGCTTATGTATTTTTGGAAGTAGATTTGTAAAAACTTTGAAGGGTTATAATCAATTTCTTTAAATATGTTTTTGTATGTTTTTAGTTTCCAAGATGGAGACGGGACATACCGCTCCATCTTCACAAATAATTTATTGTCTTTTACCACAGCTCAAACAATAGTTTCACTACATAAATACAAAATAATAATCTTTCTGCAGGTATGAAATCAATTTCATACTTCTTCTATTAAAATTTCTGGTTGAACTTCGTTTCCCAGATAGCAAACGTGCGGGGCACGTTACTCGCACGGCATGCGGGGCACGCGGTGCGTTCTGGGTGCGAGGCATATGAGTCGCACTTTGTGAAGGGCACGTACGTGCGAGGCATATGCGACGCACTTTGTGACAGGCACGATGTGCGCCGCATGTGTACCGCACTTTGTGAGGGTCATTATATACATGATATATAAGTAATAAGCAAATTTTTTGATAATAGTACTATAGTAAACTATTATTATTGTAATAAAATTTTTGAAAATATCAATAATTATTATAATTAAAGATTGAATTAATTGATATTGTAAAAATTGTTTATTCACAAAAATTAAAACATACCCGATTTTACAATAAGAATAAATTAGGAAATTAGTAAGAATTATTGAATGCATGGTTGTAAAGTTTCAACGTACAATATGCATTTTATTTATTTCAAAACTATAATTTTCAACTTTAATCGACTATACAAATAATTTCAATTAGCGTTTTGTCAATTCTAATTTGAAATTAAGTAAATAAAAAAATGAAATTTTTGGTATAATTTCTACTTTACATATTTATTCATGTTTATAACTTCAATTTGTGCTTTTAGTTTTCATTTTTTATTATTTCGAAGTAGAAATAAGAGAAGCAATATTTAAAAACTGCGCGCATTAGCTGAATAATATACGGCGCAGACCCCGTCGCGTCGTTCGAACGGTAATCGCCCGATGCGCCGCAACAGCTGTTATCGACTTCCGTTGTCGGTTCTCGATCGCAAATTTTATTATTGCGATAGGATTTTTATGTGTAGTGACTCTGCGGCCCCCCGTTCCTCTCGATTTGTGTCGAATCGTGCGCGTGTTTATTAATATTTTGTTTTATTCTCCTTTTCGGCGTTACCGGGTTTTTTACCGGTTTATTTACATTTCAAGCAACAAATAGGCTATTTACCGTTTTTGTTATGTTTCATACAATTTCTGAAAGTTTCAGCGAAAAATATTCATTATTGTGGACACAAACGTGCTAATCTCGCAAAAGTAGCAGATCCTGAAGTTTGTGATATTAAATATTACAGTCATGTAAATGCGTGCGTTTTAATGTTAGTATCGTTAAGGGCATTTCTTGCTTACGATATTTGCATATTTGTGTCTAAAATAATAAATATCCTTCGCTGAAACTATAATGAGAGACGTGAAAACTCTTATAAACAGTTTATTTTTGGTTTAAATAATTAAAAAAACGTATTTTTTGTTTTAGGTCATCATTTTTTCATTATTTGAAGGAAAAATATACTTTTTACCTACTTCTTTATTATTGTTGATACAAACATGCGGAAACTGAATGCAAATATTTTCTGTACCCTCTAAAAATCCTAAATGTGTGCACGCACCATACCCGCACCGGCAAGCAGGACGTGCGACCCTCACGACGTGCGACACACCTGTCACGCATATGGGGACGCAGCTGTGTCATCCCCTGCGCGCACGTCGTGCGAGAAAATCCGCACGTGGTGCGGCGCACGTGCGTCGCACCGTGCGCGCACTTTACTATCTGGGTTACACTATTCACGTATTTCGAGCCTCACCTTATTATATGTTTTCTAGCGCCACCTCAAAAGTTTTTCTATTATCTGAAGACATGGAACTCACACATAAAGAAAATTGCACGCAATCTTCTTTCAAACTTTCTTAAGGTATTCTTTTCTTATAGTTTGATATATTCTGTCATTACATTATATTGCTCAGTTATTATACCTTCAATACGTTTTTTTATACAGATCTGATGAGGGAAACCAGCTTTGTTTCCGAAACGTAATCGATTTTTCATTTTAAATGAATATCAACCATTAGTCTGAAAGATGTATTCATTAGGTTCTTACCTACATTTATAAATTCCTGAACATTGCTCGTGGAGCTTTCAATAAATTCCCGGGGACAATATTCATCTAATGTCCTTGTTCTTTTCTCTCAAATTTGCCACAAGCGGTACATGATATATCAACATACTTAAGAAAAAAATTAATCCTAGCTGTTTCTTCTTGCAGAGTTAAGTTCACAGTTTGACTGTTTACCTAACGGCGCCCCTATTCTTGATGCTTCTCGTAGCGGACCATGTTCTTCTTCATCTTATGCCAGACCAGTTTCTCCTGACTGGTCTCCTCCAGCTAGACCTTATTCTCCAGCTAGACCTTATTCTCCAGCCAGAACTTCTTTTACGTCCGAGTCTTTTGTTCGTGCCAGATCCAGGTCTCCAACTGCCATTCCGTTTCCTCACGTACTTGGATATAGAGTTGACCAACTTCAATTAATTCGACTTTGTTCCCATGCAAATCCATACCGGCTGTTCGAACTCCGAAGGTACACTTTTCCTGCGGATAAAAAAATCAAAATACTTCTAAGCCGGGGTATCTATGGACCCATATCAACCGATGAGCAAATTGTATTATCTACATTCGGCGGCGACGTCTTTGCAATATTGGAGACTAGTTATGTTCTTGTTGGAATATATACATTTAACCTTCGCATTCGACATGAAGGACGGGCAAAAATAAACATGGAAAGCGGCAGAGTTTCCTCCTTGACTGCAGCCGAAACCAAGGAAACTCCAGTAGGCCACAAACGCCCAATCTTAGATGATTATATAGTAGATCTTATAAAACGCAATTCTCCACACCAATGAAAACAAAAATAAAGTTTTTGTTATCCGAAGTCGTTTAAAAATGTTACAAGTAACTTTCGATTACAATCAATAATGAAAAATCCATGTATTATCGTTCCCAAAGTTTCAATCTTTCTTCAATGCCCTCGCCAGTCTTTTTTATTTCGTTAAGAATTTAAATTCTTATGCTTGTGGAAAATTCAAATATTTTATTCAAAATTCAAAGAACTCTGAGTATTCTAAGAATTCTAAGAATTCCAAACTTTTTGAGAATTTTAGGAAGTTTAAGAATTGTAAGAATTCTATGAATTCAAAGGATTCAAAGACCTCCAAGAATTCTAAGAAATTCTTCTAAGAAGAATTGCAACAGTTCACAGAATTATATTAATTTAGGGTATTTCTATAATTTCAGGAATTTCACGAATTCAAGTAATCTTACTAATTTCACGATTTCAATGAATTCCAAGAACCTCAAAATAATACAAGGAATCTAGAGGAATTCAAGAAATGTAGATAATTCCGAGGAATTTAGATAATCGAAGGAATTTCACTTTTTCAAGAATTTAAGGAATTCTACTATTTCAAGAATTTAAGGTGTTCCACTATTTCAAGGAATTTCCTGAATTCAAGAAATTCCAAGGCATCCAATATACTGCAAGAAATTCAGATCATTCTAAGAATGCAGATAATTCAAGGAATTCAAGAAATTCCAAGAAATCAAAGAATTTCACGAATTCAAATAATCCACGAACTCATAGAATTCTACGTATTTCACGAATTCAAAGTAATTCACGAATTTATTGAATTCCAAGATTTCAAGAAATTCCACGTAATTCAAGGAATTCCATGAATCCATGAAATTTCATCGACTGCGAAAACTCCCAAATCATGCAAGGAATTCAGAAAAATTCATGGAGTTTAGAAGAATTTAAATAATTCAGGGACTTCATACATTACAAGGAATCCAGAGGTATTCAGATATTTCAAGGAATTCAAGGAATACAGAAAATTTTAAGAATGCCAGTTAAAAGAATTCAAAGAAATTTGAAAGAGTTCATAAGCATTCCAAGAAAATCAAAAGAATTTAAATGTATTCATTTGAATTTAAAAAACATAAAAGAATTATATGATTTTTAAATAATTATAAATAATATATTAAACCGGAGGTTTAATATATATAAATAAGATTTTTTTTTTAATCCCAACTCTGATCATCTACTTTTAAGTATGTAATTCTAATCTTTTCAATTTTTCAATATTTCACAATCTTTATAACTGCATTTCAATTCTTCACACTCTGCCAACATAACGTATTGAAAAATTATTGCTTCAGAATGGAAAAATTTGTAATAAACACAAAAGTTTGATAAAAAAAGCGATTGTGTAACATTTTTACCTTCATTGAAACCATGAGAAGGCCATATTTCGAAACTTTCAGAGAGAGAATAAAGCAAGGTAAAAAAAATAAAAAAAATAAAAATAACTGCGTTTCAATTTTTTATATAATGTGCTTCAGTTTTAAAATCTGAGCTGAAAATATTAACGTGGAAATTCACGTAGAATTCTCAACATACATTTCCACGAAGGGAAAGATTTTCAGAAGATTCGAAGGAATTTTCAATACGTTTAATGATTTTTAAAGGATTTAAAAAACTGACAAAATTTATTTTCAAGGTCAAGAGCCCAACAAAACCTTTATTGACAGTTTTTCGCTTCTATTTTGAAAACCCTTGATCTGATTAAAAAAGATTTTAAACAAAAGTGAAACATAATGAACAAAAGTGTCTTTCATGTTCTATGCCATTTTTTCAAGGTTGTTAGTTCTCTATTAAAATGGTAAGGATTTCAGCACTGTAAGTCGTTCTTCTCGGATGCCTAGAACAACGAACATTTTAAGGGGGTTCCAAGATAAGGGGGGGGGGGGGGAGTCGAAGTTGGTTGTGTTCAAATGATCTCTTTTAGTCTGTCTTTTTGCGTACCTCCAACAACTGGAATTATAAAAGGGGATCCACCTCACTCACTGGACATTAGAAAGAATTAGCGATGTGACTAACTATTTCTGTGACCAGTCACAGAATTAAAAATTTTGTAGGTAGTCTCTTATGCCAAAAAATGAAGATGGGTAATGTAAGATGAAAAATTATTGATCTATCATTTCACCATTGCCAATCTTCATTTTTTTTTTGTGCCGAGATTACCTTCAACATTTTACCCGAATTACTTTTGCCGCTATTTTCTGTGTATTGTTACCTACTTTGAAGAATGTAATCCTCTATTTCTTCTCGCAGAGTTCAGTTTACAGTTTGGGTCTTTACCAAATGGCGAACCTGTTCTCGGTGTTTCTCGTGGCGGACCATCTTCTTTTTCTTCTGAGAGACCACATTCTCCTGCCATGTGCAGGTCTACTCCTGTCAGCTATATTAAAGACTATATAAAGACCTACCAGTCTTTAAGCTTCTTCTGACGGACGTGGATATGCAATTAACCTACTTTAATTTATTCGGCTTGCTTTAAGTAAAAATCTGCACAATGTACGAAGTAAGACCAAGAGAATTAACAGTGAGTATTTTGAAATTGAACTATAAGGTGCAAAACAAATTTTAATTAATTTTTTAAAATTATTAAATGAAGTAAAAAAAACTTTTTTGGTTTCATTTTAATCTAAAAAAAGCTCAAGCTTCTTTATTTAGGAAAGTTAAGGTTAAAAAATTAGATTATTAGAGTATTACTTTCTATTCTTAAATTTAAATTGATATTAGGAATGTTACAAAAGCATAATAGATGGTATTCTAAAAAAAAACTGACTGTCATGGCGATCGGATACGGACGTGTAACTTTGCCGCTCTTCAATTTTTTGTGCTTATATAAGTTTAAAGTGTTTAATTATATAAAAATTTGTATTTCGTTACGGTTGTCTTTTCTGAAGAATTATGGGTGCGTGTTCGGAGTGTAAAATTGTTATATCCAGAGGGTGATCAGAAGTTCTCGCTTGTGTTAAGTGTGGCATTCTAGTGCATTTGGCCTGTGCTAATTTCGGAATCTTAAAAAAATCTTTTGAAAAACTTAAAAAGGGTAAAATCGACTATGTCTGCAAGGTATGTTCTCCATTGTCCACTAGTGCCACCTCTGCGGTAGTATCTGGCAAGTCAATTGCGAACCCTGGGACCACTACTCTGCAGGATGTTGATGATACATGTATTGTACCCCCCACTCCCTCCTCCGTTGCTGCCTCGAAAAATGCTGGTACCCTACCCTCTGGCCTTGCCGAACTCTTTCGGAAATTAAGAATGAACTTACAAACAACTCTAGGCGTATCGACTCGTTGGAATCCGGCTCCAAAGTGCAAAATGAGGAAATTGAACTCATGAAGAAGGAAGCTAAAGATCTGAAAGCCAAAGTGGAGACGTTGTCAAACTATATCGAATTATAAAAGCACCTTTATTGAGTAACTCCTCCACTCCCCGATCATTTTAGCCAAATTTGGCAGACAAGATCTACGGGATGAACTTATTGCAAGACGTAAGGTTAAGAGAGACTTCTCTACTTTGAATTCGGGATGGTCTGACAACGAAAAGCGTTTTATTTACCTTCGTGAGGCATTAACACCACTGAATAGAAAGATTTATGCCAGTGCTCTCGGTCTTCGTAGAGAGAAAAAAATCAAATACTTGTGGATTGCTGGAGGAAAAATTTTTCGCCGTAAGGAGGATAGCTCGCCAAGAATACACCTGTCGAACATCCAATTTGTTGAAGGACCACAATAGCAACTACTCTCTAAGTTCATTATGAATTTGATAATTTTTTCTAGTCGATCATTAGCACTACTCTATCATTTATGCTACTTCTCAATAGGTAAATATCTGTCATATTTTATATATTGCTGCATGCTGGCCATTATGGATACTGTGCCTTTTGAAGTTAAATATCAACAATTGTGTATTTTTACTGCTCTAATTCAGCTTTGCACTGCCTCTACAAATTGACCTTTCTTATACTATTTTTATACATCAAGAGCTTTATGATGCTTACTGCGTTCCTAACTTTTAATTGTTTATGTGCCTTATTCCCTTTTTTCAAATGTAATCAAGTGAGCTGGATTTTGTTGGTTATTACTCTCTGTTACTTCAGTTTTACGGAAAGGTATTTTCAACTCATTTACGTATTTCAGTCACTTCTGTATTTAACTATACCTGCCCATTACCTTGCATTTCAACATCACTTTATGTCCCGTTCCTAAAATATCATAGCCGTATCCGAGACCTGGCTCACGCCTAGCATCCTCTTGCCAATTACTCTACTGCTGAGTACCTTTATATCAAGGTATCGTCGCCTCAGGACAGTGTGTTGGTTGGTGTCATTTATAAACCTCCTAACGCCTCCTACGACAGGAAACTTGAGAGTGACATTTTTGACTTAATACCCAATTAAATTAACATTGTACTCATCGGTGACCTAAACACAAATCTTAATGCTACCAACAATTTAACTTACTATTTAAAATCTGTAGTGTTCTCTGCAGGATTATCTATAGTTCCCCATGATACCATCCACCACACTGATCATTCTAGTACATGGGTTGACTTGATGATGATTGTTGACGATTTAGACAAGGTGACTTCTTCTACTCAACACTCAATCTCATTTCTCTCAAAACATGATCTAATCAGCATCCAATACCAGTTCTCCTTCAAGCCCTTCTCTAGTGTAACTCCTCTGTCCATACGCAATCTTAAAAATATAAATGAAACTGAATTTCTTGAGCATCTCTCTACTTATGACTGGAATAGCATTTTTACTGAAAAGGATATAAATAGAAAGGTGATTTGTCTGACTACATTTTTATCTTCAGCCTTTGATAATTTTGCGCCTCTCCATACCCTTAAAGCAAAGAAGAAGTCCACTCCTTGGATCACTTCTTATATCAAAGATTTAATAAAAGAAGGAGAGAAAAAACGTAGGTTGGCTAAAAGAACAAAAAATAGTATTATTCAAGCCGAATTTCGTAAATTGAGTAACTTAGTACAAACAAAAATCCGGGATTCATACAATCAATATAATTACAATTCTATCAAAATCAGGAATGAAAATGAAAACATCTGGCTTCTCTCAAGACGGCTTGGACTTATTCGTTCTAAACACTTGGCTCCTGATAACAATTTCTCCCCTGCAGACCTTTTGACAGCTTTTAATACAAAATCCACACTCCTTGCAAGCAGCATTTCTTCCCCGTCCTTAGTTCCCTCCACTTTTGATGATACGAAATTATTCTTTTCTGACATATCGCAAGATACCCTAATTTAAAAAACTCTCCGAGGTAAAATCAAATGCTCAAGGATCTGATGGTATTTCAATTAAAATGATTCGCCTGGCTTTACCAGTCGTTGGCCCTATTCTCTTGCACATCTACAATGCATCTCTACAGGTGGGAATATTTCCTGATGCCTGGAAAGAGGCCGGGAAAGAGACCGGGACTGGTCAAACATTATTTTTTCTGATGAAGCGTCGTTCTGGGCATGGGTTCCCATAAAGTATGCCTGGTCTACGGCAGGCAGTAGATTTCTCCAGCGGACCGTTAAACACCCAGTAAAGGTCCATGTTTGGGGGTGCTTCTCTGAGCGCGGTTTCAGATGTTTACAGCTCTTCACCGAGAACCTCAATGCTCAGAAAATGCTCCAAATATATCAACGTGGTCTTTTAAGGTCTGCTAAAAAGATGTTTGGAGCCGATAATTCCGATTGGATCTTGCAAGAGGATAACGACCCGAAACATCGAAGCCGTCTCTGCACCGCTTGGAAAGCGGAAAATGACATCACAACCTTGGACTGACCATAACAGTCCCCAGATGCAAATCCAATCGAGAATGTCTGGAGCGTTTTGAAGAGGAAGCTTGCCGGAAAACGTGTATTCACCCTAAAACAGCTGTCGCAAAAAATCAAGAAGATATGGCTAGATTTACCAACGGACTACGCTGAAAAATTAGTGGAAAGCATGCCGAAAAGATGCCAGGCCATTCTGGACAACTATGTGGACTGGACCATTTATTAGGTAGTAGCGCCCTAGTCCTGTGAAAGTACTTCAGTTAAAAAAAAAAACGTTAAAAAATCTGCAACAGTTTTCGAGAAATCGAGGAACGTTTCTTGTTGAACAGACTGTATATTTGTGTATGTATATTTGCATATGTATTTTTCGTATGTATATTTCTTTACTCTTGTTAAATACCTATTTTTTATTTCAATCGTCAAATCGATCGCCGTCACATTTTAATTCTGACATGTATCACCTGTTCCTTATAGGGCTATTTAGCCCTAGGAACTTTTCATAAATAAATACAAATACTTATGTTCATTAAAAAATAATTACCGGTCAACTTTTTTACCTTAGTGTTCTTAAAAAATAAATAAACTATCTCTTGAGGTTCAAAAGAAAAGAATGGGCCATTAAACTATTTCACGACTTTCCATTCAAAACTTTATCATTTTTAATCGATATCGTAAATATGTTACCAGTTAACAAACATTTTTTTCAGAATTAGGAATTTTGTACTAATTTAAAAAAAGAAAGGATGAATCGGTTGAGAATTGCAACCCACAAATTGATTTATCAACGAAAATCCATTCCTGAATTACTGTGGCACGGCTCAATTCTCTGGCGTGAGAGCAAGTCTCAACAAAATTATATTAAATTCTACTTTTAGGAATTGAAATAATATTGTTAATAGAGAAATTAGTGTCAAATATTATTATTTGTTTATTATTATTAATTTTGCTGTTAAATTTTTACATTACTTGATGATAATTTTAAGCATTACAGAATAATTTTCAAAATTCGAATGATGCAAAGTTGTACAAAATATTTTTCTCAAGAAGACAAGCTTAATTCTAGGTTTTTATTATTATCTTATCATTATTTCAGCGATAAGAATAACCAATAAAAACGATATGAATCAAAAATAAGAATATAGCTATCCTCCTTTGTTGAAGCACATTTCCTTTAAAAACAATTATTTTCAAACAAAACTTGGTTTATTTTATTATCCGATATCTAGTGAAGGATTTAAAGACACCTTTAGAAAGATGTACACAATAATTTTAAATGGGTTTGAAAATTTTCTGTTACGGCACAGATTTTTATTGACGCGCTATTCAGAAAAATCGCTTCATTCTTCCCAATCTAGCCTCGGTTGAAGTAAACAAGTTCCTTTCCTTAGACTGATTTATGCAAAATAAATATATGAATATTTTAGAAGGATTAACTATTATTTACGAGTTAACGACCGTATGATACATTATATAATCTAACGACGCACTAGAATATTAATTAATTACACTGTCAACCAAATTTTTGACTAACGCATTAATTAGTTCATCCCCTAAGTATCAAAAATGGAGATCGTTTATACGCTCGTCTTCATCTTGATTACTATCCTTAATTCTATTGGTGAGTATAATACTATATTTTACATTTATAATTTCGAAAACGTATTTTAGTTTTCCACAAATAGCTATTTGTCAGATATATTCATAATATTGCTGTTAAGAGTGGGATTTATCCATCACATACAGAAAATTCTAGAGATTCAATTTTGTTTCAGGTCATTTTCTTGCAAACTTATTTTGAACTTTAGTTATGTTCGCTTTCTTGATCAATGCAAAAACTCAATAAAAATGAAATTGCTTTCAACATTCGTATTGCTCAATATGAACCAGTCATAGTTCAATTTTGTTTCAGTACATTTTGACGCCGTTTGTTTGTTCAAAATGAAATATTATTTTTTTCTGTGCAGTCGAAAGAAACCAAAGTGTGCCCAGCTTAAGGGGTCGCGATAGACCTGGCACATAAAAGTATCGGCCTATTTCTATTGTTAACAATTTTTTTAAATATTTGAGATATTTATAGCTGATACTCTTATGACATATCTAATACCCTAATTAAATCCTGCTCACGGCGGGTTTATACCAAGAAAATGTACAGTCACTGACTTAGGTGAATTCACAGAGTGCAGTAGAGTCTCGCGAAGCGCCTTCTCCAGAAAAACTCTTTTTCGCCAAGTGCCTAGGGGCGTGGCTTAACCATGCGGGCGCTTAGTGAGAACGTCGTTCCCGAGCATCGGGCGCTTTGTGAATCTAACGTATACCTCGGAAGATTCTGATAAGGTGAATCACCGGCTATTATTTTTGAAATTACATTACCCTCATATACCTACTAATTAGCTTATCAGCATAAATCAGGAGCCCCGCAAGGCTCAAATTTAGAATCTGTTCTTATATTTTCTGCAGTAATGACGTAACTGATACGATCTCTTCAAAAATGATATTATATGTAGACGATACAAAGATACTTGAAAGGATAAAACAAAGAGGTAATTTTGTAGAGCCAAAGAAGGATCTGGAGAATTTCCATGAATGGTGTTTAAAGAATAAGCTGCGGCTTAATCCAAAAGTATCAACTTTAACTTATAATCCAGATTTAAAGATGCACGTTTTAATATAATGCAGTTAGAGGATAAAAGTCCACTCTAATACCTGAAACTGATGTTCAAAATACTGCAAGAGAAAATTGCATGTCCATTTGTACACTGTTAAAAATGTTTGGAATTCTCCAACACTTCTACAATACAAGCGTAGGGCAAAATTGCAAACACGGTAATGGAATGCCGAAATTGCAATTTTGCAACGTATATACGTCAGCATCGTGGCATGTTCGTTCCCAGGCAAGCGTTCCCGGTTTTTGCTTATACGTTATAAATAAAGTTGTGCCGGAGTGTCAAAAATGAATTGAGTGTTGAAGCAAAGTGATATGGCTTACTTTCATTGATAAATAAATGATAGTGCATTTCCACAGAGCGAGATGTGAGTGATTTTTCATGAGCCAAGACATAACCTCACTTTCTGGACATTCGGTTTGATGATTTTGTGACCTATTCTGCCTTCTGTATATGTGCCTTCTTGTAATCGAGTGATTTCCATCATCATAATATTCAGGCTTCTAATAGTTATTTACCGGAAATGAGAGAAGTGAAAAGTGATTATAAAACAAGGTCATGCGCGGTGAGTTAACGTCCACACACAATGGCAGAGAACACAAATATAGACACGAATCAGTTGGGTCTGCCCAACATCTGTTCCCGTGGACACTGCAAGAAACCAATTCAATGTGATGCAGTCGAGTGCATAGGATGTCGATCCAAGTATCATAAAGATTGTGCGGAGAAACTAAAAACATTACAGGATGGAAGATTCGCGAGGTGCTGCGGGTCGAGACCTACTTCACCAAGCATCGAAAATAACGACGTCACAAATAATATGCCCAATTTCCAGCTTAACGTTGAGAGTGAACGAGAATTTTCGGACACCGGAAAACTCCACAATAATGTCAGCGACGGAATGATATCTATTCTGGCGTCCTTCAAGGATGAATTTATTAAACCGATAACTGAGAAACTAGACCATAACAAAGAACAAATGGCCTCTGGTATTCTAGAGATTCAAAAGTCAGTTGATAAGGTGGCCGAAGAAATTATAGCTATAAAAGATCAATTGTCGCAAGTCACCAATAACGTAAATACATTAACAGTAAGATTATAATCTGCAGAAGAAAAAATACAGGCAATTGAAGTAAGGCGGACGATTATCAAGAGGGAGCAGGTGCGTTGAAACGTCTTGATGACCTTGAATTAAAAACCTTAGAAATTGAACAGAATCTTTCTAATGCGCATTCTTCAGTCACTGAATTATTAGTTGAAGCTTCAGAGCGTGAAAAAAGGAAGCAAATTCTAATATTTTTCAACTTAAAAGAGAGTATTGGAACTGACAATTGCCCTGATGACCAGGCAGATCTAGAAACGATCAAAGATTATTTAAAATTCATATCTGTAATTGTAACTCCAGACTTGATAATTAAATTCTTTCGATTGGGTAAATTTTCACAGCCTCTACTGAAACCAAGGCCTTTAAAGGTTATTATGCAGTCGAAAGAAGCAGCCGTCAAAGTGTTCAGGGCCATATCGGACAGCAAGCTCAAACTGCAGGATCACAAGCAATACAAAATGATTCGTGTTGCTACAGACAAGACGAAGATGCAGCAAATCGAGTATCGTCAAGTTGTGGTGGAGCTACAGCAGAGAGTTCAAAGGGGAGAGACGGGGCTTCGTATTGTGCATCAAAAGTCAATTCCGGTGATCATCAGCGACATGACGCAACATCGAAACAAATCAGCAAATCCAGCAACAGAAAGTTCCATCCTTATTTAAGTATCCTTTGAAAATTTATTATCAGAATACGCGTGGTTTGAATACTAAACTAAATTTAACGTCATCATTCCCTGATATTACTAATTATGATTGCATCGCGTTAACCGAAACATGGCTAAAACCAGAAGTAACGTCTAATGAGATTTTCAGGTCGCCTCATTTCACAATTTTTAGGGATGATAGGGTAGATAGGAAGGGGGGAGGGGTACTGGTTGGTATACGGAAAATCCTTAGAGTAACGCAGATTGATCTGTCTAGTATTCATGGCTTAAATTTAAATGTAAATATTGTCGGAATAATAATAAAATCGAATAACTTTTGTCTTAACTTAATACTTCTTTACGCGCCGCCTGACTTGACAAGCCAAAACATCAAATCGATTTACAATTCGTTGCAAGATATTAACTGTTTGCAAAATTCACAATTAATTATACTGGGGGATTTTAATACCCCAAATTATATTGTATACCAAAACATCGGAAATTATGACATTAAAGCTGCGTTATTCGATGAGTGTCTAGCTACATTTGATCTTAAACAATATAATTATACAGTAAATAGCAGCGGCAAATGTTTAGACTTGGTATTTTCGAACACAAACTGCTCAGTTGATCGCGCTCAAATAGCAATAGTACCAGAAGATCATTACCATCCATCCCTATTTATAAAATTGCAGCTAAAAAATAGTTTGCATGCAAACGTACCATCCTGCCCTAATCAATATAAAGTCAAGGACATAAGTTACAACTACAAAAAACTTAATCTACCAGGATTATACGTTCACTTACTTAACATTGATTGGACAGATATTCATAAACAAAAGAACCCAGACGAAGCTTGCAAATTATTTTGTGAGAAATTAAATTTAGCCATTTATTTATTTGTCCCTAAATTCAATTCTATGCCATCTAACAGGGATGTATATCCAAAGTGGTATTCAAAATCGTTGATAATTAACATTGAATTAAAAAAGAAGTTTTGGCGTAATTATAAAATAAATAAATCAGACTTCATAAAAGATCAAATTAAGTCTCTATCTAAAATTATAAAAATAGAGGTGAAAGCAGACTATCAAAATAATATCGAGAAAACAGAAACTAATTTAATCAATGAACCAAATGCATTTTGGGGGTTTATTAACAAGTCAGGTGATGCAAGTTTTCTTCCAGAGGAGATAATGTATAATGGGCAATTAATAAATAATCCAAATCAAATAATTGATCAATTTGCTAATTACTTTTCGAGTGTTTACAATAAAAAGCAAAAGGATGATACTATCCAGTCATGCTACAAATATGATTCCGACTATCTCACAGTTCCAAAAAATGAATTAAATGCGGTTATCATTAATACCCAATCAGAACCCTACCTCCTGAGCATCGATAGTGTAATGAAGGCTGCAGGAAAATTAAAAGTAAAAATGACCTCTGGTCTCGATCGAATTCCGAGTTTCTTGATCAAAGATTGCGCGAGAGTCTTAGCTAATCCATTACAGGCTATTTTCAACTTATCACTAGTAACTGGAAAATTTCCTAAAAGATGGAAATCGGCAAAAGTTATTCCCGTATACAAATCGGGCAATAAATATGATTTGACTAACTATAGGCCGATATCAATACTGAGTAATTTCGCAAAGGTCTTCGAGTTTGCGGTTAAGGATGAAGTGCAAAGATTCATATCGCCATTCATTTCTGATGCGCAGCACGGTTTTCTGCCCAAACGTTCATGTGTAACAAATCTATCTTGCTTCACTCAAATTGTTAATTCAGCAATGCAAAAAGGTTTCCAAGTAGACGTCATTTATACTGACTTATCGAAGGCCTTTGAGAAAGTTGACCATAGTATAACCGAGCGTAAACTCCTATCTACAAATATTCCAATCAACCTTGTATTATTATTATCTGACTATCTGACAGACAGAGAACATAGGGTTCAATACCATGGCATCATTTCGGAACCATATTCACCGACGTCTGGTGTACCTCAAGGGTCTACCCTGGCATCTCCCATTTTTATTATTTACGTAAATGATGTAACGGGTAATATTAACTCATTTATATTAATATTTGCAGATGATATAAAAATTTTTAGGATAATTAGGAATATGGAAGATGCTAGGGAGCTCCAAAGGGACCTTGATATTTTAGTGGATTGGTGTAAAACCAATATGATACCGATCAATACAAATAAATGTAAAGTAATGACATTTCATAGACACGAAAATATAATAAAATGCGAGTACAAGATATGTCACATTGTTCTGGAAAGGGTACTGAAGATAAGAGATCTCGGTGTGATATTCGGCTCTCACTTACTTTTTATTGAGCATGTACGTGTAATTGCTGCGGCTGCTTCTAGGGCACTAGGATTTGTAATTCGTGATTGTAAAATTTTTAAAAATATCAACACAATGACTACACTGTATATTGTATTCGTGCGATCAAAACTAGAATATGCAGCTCAAGTATGGAATCCTATGTTCAAAAAATATGGCGATGAATTGGATTCAGTCCAGAAAAGGTTTTTAAAATTCCTTTCACTGAAAAAGACGGAGTGTACCCGAATCGAGGGTCAAACTATACAGGGTGATTCACACTTCATCATACACTTTGTATATACAGATTCCTTGTAAAAAACCAAACAACAAATTGCAATGGCAAAATGTTGTACGCTGAATAGTTTTTAAACTATTGATGATTGCAGCGAGCCAATAGGAGGTTGTTATTCTCGCGCGTTCATGAGCATCTTGCGCGAACGAGCTGTTGATGTCTTACTTCAAGTTAGTATGAGAATGCCTGTTCAGATTGTATAATTTCCCCTCCGTTTATTTTTGCAGAAGGTTTTGACTCTTTGGTGCAACTTCACACATAAACGAGATTCGAAAATTATCAAGTATCTTTCACTGGCAACAAAATTGCAAAACATTTCTCGAGGAGTTCATTACCTAAATTAAATGCATAATTTGCTTTGAATTCTGTAGAAGACTCCTGAATTCTTTGCATTCTGCAAAATTAGTCAAGTTAGATCGACTGCTACGCTAGCAGTGAATGAAGCTGAACTTGTTATTTGAATTCCACAGAATTCTCCCGAATTCCGTAGAATTTCCTTCAAAATTTTTTCATTATAATTTAACCAGTTTTTAATAATTTTCAAGCTATGAGAATACAAATTGAATTATTTGGTATTTGAAAACTTTTAACTTCTCTAAATTTCCTAATTATTTACCAATTATTCAAGTTATGTCGAGGACTTAGCTTCCAGCGAGTGATGATGTAATCGATTCTTGAATTCCACAGAATTCTTTAAAATGCCCTGTAACATTTTTGAATATTTAAAATCTTTTTGAATGTCATCGAATGTTTTTAAATGTAAATTTCTAAATCCAATTCCGGGTAGTATTTCGAATAACGAAAGAAATGAAAGAAGGCCCTGCTAATGTAGAAACTTTGCAAATTTTTTATAAACGTCTAGTTTTTCGACTGAAGAATTAAAACAAGAGTTTTTATTTTTTTAAGGCAGATGACGGTTTGTCGTAAAAACGCGACCAAAACAGTCTGAAGCCTCAGTTAAAAAACTGTCCAAAAATATTTGGAACCTTCTTTTCTCGACATACTTAGCAATTTCTTCAGAAGCTCATGAGATTCCTCCATCAAAACCAGACTCTTAGTTGGATTCTTCAGGTGAAAAATTACCTAAAAAGCTTGCGAAAGCGATGTCATAAACATTTATCAGATGTAGTTCATTATGCCTGTGCATGATGAAGACGCGATTGTGAGTAGTGTTCTTGAAGAACCTTCCATTGGTATACGGGGTCTTGCGGCAATGCATGGAACAAGTTACAGTACTTGCCAAAGGGTGTTCAAAATGAGTAATCTCCATGCGTATCACTTTTTAAGAGTGCAAACGTTGCAACAAAATGACTTTCCCAGACGTCTACAATTTTGCAACTGGTTGCTAGGACGACATGCCAATTATTCAAATTTTGTAAAGAGCATTATGTTTACTGATGAATGGACCTTTACAAGATATGGAATTTTTAATTCCCGAAATTGGCATCATTATGGTTTCGAAAATCCTCATGTCACACTTCCAACCAGAAATACTCAGAACCGATTCAGTATAAATTTATGGTGCGGCATTATGGAGGAACATGTGGTAACCTTTCATTTCATGAATACAATCCATTTAATCTTTACTCCTGATCCCTCCGTACATTATTGTAAACTAATTTACACTAGATTGGTCCGTTTGAAATCGAGGGACATTTGAATGGTGAAATGTATGCCGAATTCCTGGAGAATCAATTGCCTGGCCTTCTAGAATATGTACCGTTGAATCTTCGTCAGAGACTCGTTTTCCAACAAGATGGAGCTCCTGCACACAATTCGCTCGTTGCAAGAAGAGTTTTTAATAATATGTTTCCCAATGCTTGGATTGACACACGCGGCCCACTTGCTCAATGACCACCAAGATCACCTGATCTTACTTCTTGTGACTTTTTTTATGGGGATTTCTAAAAGAAAAAGTTTATCAGACGCCGGTGCATACCAGGGAAGAACTTCTTAATCGGCTACAAGAAGCATTTGCCTTAATTACCCCCGACATCCTTCGGAAACTGTCAAGCAACATTGTGCGGCGCGCTGAATTATGTGATGAACATGCAGGGCAACATTTTGAACAATATCTAAAATAAACAATTTTAGGAAAATAATTTTTTAATAAATTTTCGTTTTCAGTAAACTGATACTTTAGTGATTTTTTCGTAACGAGATAGATTATGTTTCACATATCAAAAAACTTGACATATTTTTAATGTTGCTTACCTATTATCATAGAAAATTTTAAAATAAATAAATAAAATTAAAAATAAAAAGAACCTAACATTCTTTAAGCTTAGTAGACTTTCTTTCTTGAAAATTTATTAACAAGTCTGAAATAAAAAAATACTTATTCTACCCGAACAAGTCGTTCTTTTTCATTCCTTGCAGAATTTCAGTTACTTGTATTTTAACAAAATTAACAATGACTATAAGATTACAGAATGGAATGAACTTACTTTCGTGATAATTTATTTAGAAGCCTAAATAAGTAGTCTATTTGCTTCAAGTTTTATGATGATTTTAATTTACATGACATTCAGACTCTTTTAAAAAACAGAAAAGACTTCGGTTAGAACGAGTAAATAAAAATTTTATTGAAATTTAAGTCTGCAGAATTTGAAACAAGATATTCGATTTATGCACTGCATTTTTTTATGAAACTGCAACTAAAAATGAATTTTGAAGTTGAGATTTGCTATCTGTAATAATTTAGTTTAGATTTAGTTTAGATTTAGTATTTAAATCGGGGGATTCCCTAAACAAGTGGCAGTGATATGTTTAACGAACTTCACGTTGTTGCGAACCTTTTGTCTCTGGTCTGACTGTTACGACTTTTTTTACTAACTTGAAGTAAGACATCAACAGTTCGTTCGCGCAAGATGCTCATGAACGCGCGAGAATAACAACCTCCTATTGGCTCGCTGCAATTATCAATAGTTTAAAAACTATTGAGCGTACAAGATTTTGCCATTGTAATTTGTTGTTTGGTTTTTTACAAGGAATCTGTACATACAAGGTGTATGATGAAGTGTGAATCACCCTGTATAGAATTGTGTGAAAAATTTTCATGGCTTACGCTTTCCGAACGTAGAATTTTCGCATGCTGCTACTTTTTATTTAAGTTCATGCGAAATGATATAGACTCACGTTTCCTAATAAACTTTCTCCAATTTAAAGCTTTAAGATTGTCTGCTAGACACGTTGTTCCGTTCTATTTACCGTTGCCAGACTCAATGATTTGTTTTAACTCACCTATTTTTGTGATGGGCAATCATATGAATTTAATGCACAAAAGATCTAACGTGCAATTAGACATGCAAATCATAAGCCATAATCAATTCGTAGACAGCCTTAATAAGTACATATTAGCCGAACGCTCTTAGCTCTTTTATAATTATTTACGAATAAGTTCATAAGAAGGTATGATTAACATTATATTATTTTCTAGTAATTTGTAGTAAATACCATAATGCGTTTGGATTATTAATGATAATATTAATTGTAAGAATTTGGTATTATTTTGTATGCAATATCTTTGTTGCCTGATGATGGTTTCGACCAAAGGCATTCGTTTCAATAAAATAAAATAAATAAAATAAAATACATGTATTGTAAGCGTCGTAAATCGTGAAATCACCGTCGAGAATTCCAAAACATGTATTGAAGCGTTTGTAAGTCGAAAATTGTGCGCATGCGCCTCATCCGACCCATGTAATGCTGCATGATCCGTTGCATTTGAAAACTACAACATTATGTATTGTAGCGTTACCCTACATTTCGGAAATAAACTTCCAATACATTTAGTGGAAGTTTTATGCGGAAATTTTTAACAGTGTACTTAGTAGATTTCATTTTAGAGTGCCTCAGTTTGACACAAGATCTCAAGAACCTTTCTACATTAAAACTGATAAGGCAGGTAATCTTTACAATTCTCCAGCGCAGGGTATGAATGATGTGTGCAAAACTAACAATGAATCGTTTGATTTGTTTTACTCTACGATGAGTAAATTCAACGCAGTTGCTATGTTTGTACTACGTAAGAAGGTAAAAGCGAACTAAATACTGTATAACGGCTGCAAAAAGTTTTGAAAAAATGACATTCTGTAAAAAATAGACTAAACAAAACTTTTCCATGACCCTTCCCATATAACGGTCTCTGAATATTGCTGATTCAGCTTTCAATAAATTTCCGGGGACAATATTCCCTTGATGTCCTCAGCCTTTTCTCGCAAATTTGCCACAAGCGGTACATGATAGATCAAAATATTTAAGAAAAATTAATCCTAGCTGTTTTTTCTTGCAGATTTAAGTTCACAATTCGACTGTTTACCTAATGGCACCCCTATTACTGGTGCTCCTCGTAGCGACTCATCTTCTACTTCTGACGTAGACCATTCTTCTGCCAAGTATCTTCTTCCTACCAAGCCTCTTCTTCCTGGCAGGTCCCGCTCTCCTCCTACCAAGCCTGCTCTCCGTGCCAGGTCCAGGTCTCCTTCTGGCAGCAGGCCACCTACCAGGCTTCCTTTTTCTAACATACTTGGATATGGACTTGACCAATTTCAATTTATTCGGCTCTGTTCCTACGAAAATCCGCACCGGCTGTTTGAACTTCGAAGATACACTTTTCCGGCGGAAAAACAAATTAAAATACTTGTATCAAGATGTACCTTTGGGCCCATATCAACCGAAGAACAAATTGTATTATCTACATTTGGTGGTGACGTCTTTGCAATATTGGAGAGTAGTAATGTTCTTGCTGGAATATATGCATATAATGTTCGCACTCAACATCATGGACGGGCAAAAATAAACATGGAAAGCGGTAAGGTTTCCTCCTTGACCTCAGCTGAAATTAGGGAAACTCCAGTAAACCCCCAACGCTCAATCTTACTTGATTTTATAGTAGATCTTATGAAACCCAATTCTTCACATCAATGAAAAAAAAAAATGTAAAACAAAAATATAAAAGTGTTTGTTATCCGAAGTCGTTTAAAAATGTTACAAGTAACTTGTGATTCCAACCAATAATAAAAAATCCATGTATTGTCATTCCCAAAGCTTGAATCTTTCGCCAATGCCCTCGCCAGTCTTTTCTTTGGAAACAAATAAAAAAAGTTCCGTTTCATTCACTAAAGAAAATATTTTTTGAGAAAAATTATTATACATTTATATTGATTTACCTGTAATAATTTTCCTATTAGGGAGACCACCCTCGTTTAAATAGGCAAAAATTCCACTGCGAAGAAAAAATTTAATAACGTTAGTTAATTAGCTTTATTAAACATATTTATCATACGCCGTCATGAGTACAATCAATATGTCTTTTCTGATACTACACCTGCGAATTAGAGAATTCTTCTATAAATATACTTTCAATTAGGTTCTTTCAATAAAAAATTCAGTTAAAAATTCATCTTCTTGTTCGAAAATTAAACTATTTTGTGGATAATACATCCTTTTTTTTAAATGAATGTTTTCACGTTAAAAATTTAACAGTCTTGTAGAAAATTCTTCTTTTTTGCTTGAAAATTCAACAATTTGGTTGATATTTTTTCCATTTTCTTGCTAAAATATCTTTCTTGGTTGAAAATTCAACTTTTTTGTTGGAAAATCGTCTTTTTTATTTCAAAATCCAACCCTTTTTGTAGACGTTTTATCATTCTTGATTAAAAATGTAATTGTTTGATTGGCAAAAATCTGTTTTAATTGAAGATTCAACTATTTTGAAGGGAATTCCTTTTTTTTTTTATTAAATCCAATAGCTTTTGTTTTAAAATTAAAACATTTTTAGGTTGAAACATTAACTACTTAATTTTTCTTTAAGAATTCATATTTTTATAGTTGAAAATTCAACTGTTCAGTTAAATTTTTTTTTTTTAATTCAACAATTCTGGTAAAAAGTCGATTTCTTAGTTGAAAATATAACTGCCTTGTAGAAAAATTCAAGTATCTAAAGTATTCTAAAATTTCAAGAATTCAAGAAATTCTACTATTTCGAAGAGTTTCCCGAATTCAAGGAATTCCACAAATTTACGAATTCAAAAAATTTCAGAAAATTACGGAATTCCACGATGTTAAGGAATTCCACGAACTCAAAGGACTCTATAAAAAATACAAGGAATTTAGAAGAATTCAGGAAGTTTAGAAAAGTTTTAAAAATTCAAATAATTCAGAGGAATGCTTCAAGGAATTCAATCATTTCAACCAATTGAATTCCAAGAACCTCAGAAGAATTCAAGAATATCAGATCATTCCACTAACTGAAAGAATTCCAAGAACTTCACGATAATGCGAGAAATTCAGAGGAATTTAGGGAGTGTAGAAGAATTCAGAAAATTTAAAGAATTTTACCGTTTTTGAGAATTCATTGAATTCTATAAATTTAGGGAATTCCACTCCTGCAAAGAATTCTACGTATGCAAAGAATTTCTCGAAGTGAAGAATTTCCAAGTACTTCAAAGTAACTGAAGCAATTAAAAAAATTCACGGTGTCTAAAAGAATTCGAATAATTCAGGAAATATAAATATTTCAAGAAATTCAGAGGAATTCAGATGATAAAAGGAACATAAGATTTTGAAGACTTCATAAGCATTTCAAACAAATCAAAATAATTAAAAGAACTCAAAATAATTCAAATAAATACAAAGACTTCAAATGAGTACAAAGAATTAAAAAAAACTGAAAAGAATTCAAATTATTTAGAAATAATTATAAATAATATATTAATCCAGAGGGTAAAAATTACATAAATCGGTTGTTTACCTAATTTTTATTTTTCAGAATTATCATTTGGCCTAATTTTTCTGAATTACTATTTAACATAATTGTAATTTTTACTGATTACCATTCGGCCTAATTTTTATTTTTCCAAATAGCCACATAAAAGAAACTTCATTTTTAAGAAACTCAAAAAAATAGGAAAATCTTTTTTCACTAAAAACACAAAATGAGAACATTTTTAATTTTATTGAAACAATAAGAAGGCTATATTGCGAAACTTTTAGAGAGGGAGTAAAGTAAGATAAAATAGATTACGTATCTAAATAATAATTATTTTTCCCGTTTTTTATATTTCACAATGGTTGATAACTGCTTTTCAATTTTTTATACACAGAATTTCAGTTTTAAAATATCAGGTGAAAATATTCATTGTCAAATATTATTATTTATTTTATTTTTCTATTCTTATTTCAAATTGCGAATTAGTTATTGATTGTTTTAAGCATTAAAAAAATAATTTTCAAAAATCGGAATTTTTTCCTCAAGATGATTTTCCTGTAGTGAATTTCTTACTATTTTTTTCGCGATTATTGTAAAATTATTATAGAAAATCATTATAAGAAAATCAGTATAGGAATTAAGAATGTTCAAATATTAAAATAGTTGATGCAAAAAATAGAGAGGGTACAAGCGAATAATTTTTTTATTGATTTAGCGTAGGATTTCGACAAATTTTCAGGCATTTCGATGGATTTTAAGCGATTTCGTCAGATTTTTCGAAAATTTCGCGACATTTTAAACATTTCCAAACATATCAGGAGGCTGTAAGGATTTGAGGAAATTTCGAGGGATCTCCAAATATTTCAACTAATTTGAAAAGATTTCTTCGGTTTTCAAGAGATTTAAAAAATGAAATTTTTAAAGCAATTTCTAACGATTCAAAAGATTTCAAAGGATTTTAAGAAATTTTACAAGATTAAAGGATTTTGAAGATTTATAGTGATTTAAACATTTTCTTTCCAGAAAATTTTAGCAAATAAGTTTTTTGGGGTTCTAAATGATTTTAAGGTATGTTAAGGAACTTCTACGCATTTTAAGACTTTTAAAAGAATTGTATAGGATTTCTAAATATTTCAACTAATTTCAAATGTTTTCATCCGGTTTCCAGAAAATCAAAATATTTCCACGGATTTCAAAACATTTAAAAGGATTTCAGAGAAATTTGACTTTATTCCAAAATGTCAACAGATTTCAAAAAATTTTGTAGGATTTTCAAATATTTCAAGGGATTTATAGTGAACTTTGGAAAATAACTTACATAAATGAAATTAAATTTTTAGGGATTCTAGCAATTCCAAAGATTTCAGGGGATTTTAAGATATTTCAAGAAATTTTAAAGAAGTTTGTAGAATTTCTGAATATTTTCAAGGATTTCTAGAAAAAATTGGAAAATAAATGGTACTGGGTGCCAGTATCGTCAAAAAATCACACGCTAGACCTCCCGAAAAAAAAAAAAAAAAAAACCTCTTGAAACTGGGAGCGCCTGTTTTTGGTTCATCATGGGTGCACTGCCGGTGGTAGGTTGCTCGTTTCCAGGCGTATAAAATGCAGCATTTTTTAAATGAATTAAGAAAAAGCAAGACCATTTCTTGAAAAAGGGCTCTAAGCGGGCTTGTGTTTAGCCCTTTGGATTATGTGGTTAAAATATTACATCAAACAATTTATCCTTGTAGGAGAAAAGTTGTCATTTGTAATACATGGACTAAAAATCAAGCCCTGGGAAGCACCTTAAGGAATTTCGATGAATTTGAAACGATTTAAATGATTTTATTGAGTGTCCAAGGATATCTAGGGATTTTAAGGTTTTCAATTTTTAATTGTATTTCGAAGGTTGTCTACGGATTTCACCAATTCAAGGAGAGAAGAATAAGGTTAATTATATTATTTATTCCCATGCTGATTAACCTGTAATTGATTTCCATATAATGATTTTCTGTAATAATTTCTGTCTTTGAAATCTACGAGACACCGTCAGAAAGATGTCCACAATATTTCTAAGCGGTTAAAAAAGTTTCCGGTTATGACTCAGATTTTTATAGAAGCGCTATTCGGTGAAATCGCCTTATCTTTCACACTCCAGCCTCCGTTGAATTAAACTAGTTTCTGTCCTTGGACTGAATTATGCAATATGAATATAAATGTTTGAGAAGGTTTGACTATTATCTATAAGATAACGACTATTCGATATATCATGTGATCTAACGAGGCACTAGAATATTCATTAGTTACACTGTTAACCGAATTCTCCATTAACGCATTAATCAGGTTTTCCCCTAATTGCAAAAAATGGAGATCGTTCCTACTCTGGTCTTTACCTTGATTGCCATCCTGAATTCTATTGGTGAATATAATACAATATAATATATTAATAATTTTAAAAACGTTCAAGCTTTCCCATAAATAACTATTCGTTACATTTATTTATAATATTGTTCCCAAGAGTGGGATTTATCCAACACGGTGGAAAGAACACAAAGTGTGCCCAGTTTTGTAAGGGTGGCGATAGATCTGAAAAGAGGATAAAACAATGTAGCAATTACTTTATTTGGGAAAATTAATTGAACATTCAATTTCAAAATTTCAAAAATTTTAGCTTTAGATTTGTTTTAATTAGAATATCGAAATCATGAAAACATAAATCATATATTTAAATAATATTGACCGTCAAATAAAATTTCAAATTACGAAATTCCAATTAAATAACGTTAAGAAAAGCTAAAATAAATTAAATATGTCAATTTCGAGTAACGTTAACAAGTATTGACGATTCAAAGGTTGTAACTCAGTATGAAAATATCGATCTATTCGAAATCAAAATAAACAGATATACAGAGACATTTCGAGCAACCGATTCACCTTAAGGTTATAATCATAAACGCACTCTCATCGTTATTCGAATTTGACGGTTAATAACACACATAAAAATATAAGATTCACACCGCAGTAAATGTTTAGAGAATCGATTTAAATAAATATAAAATTCGAACGGTGAATAAAATTCGAGAGATTCAATTGCAATAAATATAAAATCCGCACACTGAGCACAAATCGAGCATAGATTCAAAAAAAGATCAAATTATTTATGATCCAAGAGATTGTGAGATACTTATCGCAAATTTGACGTCGATCCGTTGATTTGAGATGGAAAATTCGACGATGGCCCAATAAAGAGATTCCAAGATATCCAGCGATTTCGGAATTCGTTTTCGAAAAGAAAGTAGAAGCAACTACCCGAAGTATCAAAGTTTGTATTATCTGGATTCGTCTCGGATTAGAATATTTCCCTTCAAACGACGTTATTGAGGCGATTGCGTCCAAGAATCATCAAGATGGATAATTTCCCGGATTGATTGTGCTGAGAGTGATGGAAATTGCTCGTTAACAAAACACCACGCTATTAAACAAAATAAACGACGAACAAAATAATTTAGAACGGTTGAACTAAAGAATTACACATGTGAAAAGTTAAGCACTGTCTACAATAAAACAATAGATAGATACCTTCCCCGAATCTCTCAAAGTACGTAGAGTGTGGGGCGGATTTAATTGCGATGACCCAAAAGAAGAGGATCGAATGAATAATCATCCGAACTTCTTATTCCTCGATACCGCGCAATCGACCTTACCCCACTCCCATCTTTACATATGTCGTTACAGGTTTTCGGCGATAGGCTCTCATGTTTCAATGAAATTTAGATTTAGCGACATTTTTCTCTCGCGGGGAAATTCAAATAATTCGCATGCGTCAAGAAATAGGTGGCTTTTTACAACAGCAGCACGATCTAAACAATTCTTGTGAATAGTGTTTGAATAATAAGTTGCTGCTTAATCCAAAAGTATTAACTTTGACTGGCAATTAAGATTTAAAGATCATATTGAAACCTTGAGTAAATAAGTCAGCAAAATGTTCACTCTACTACCTAAAACTGATGTTCAAAATATTACAAGAAGAAATTGCCTGTCTATTTGTACTCAGTAGATTTTCCTTTCGAGTGCCTCAGTTTCATACTAGATCTCGAAAACCTTCCTACATTTAAGCCAATAAGGCAGGTAATCTTTGCAATTCTCCAACGCTAAGTAAGAAATTAAAAGGGAAAGAGGTATTGCAAAACGGCTGCGAATTTTGTTTTGTTCTCTTACAATTCCGCTGCATTTGTGTATCCTTCCCGGATAATGTTTCCTGAATATTGTCCATGATATACCAAAATACTAAAAAAAATAATTCTGTATTTCTTCTTGCAGATTTAAGTTTACAGTTCGACTGTTTTCCTAATGGCGACGCTATTCCTCTTGTGCTTCCTCGCATCCCATCTTCTTCTTCATCTGGCAAGCAACATTCTACTACGATACCTCATTCACCGATCAGGTTTTCTTCTTCTGCCGAGACTCCTCTTCGTGCCAGATCCAGGTCTCCTCTAGCCAGGCACATACCTCCACTTACCAGGCTTCCTTTTTCTGATATACTTGGATATGGACTTCAACAACTTGAATTTATTCGGCTTATTCCCTATAAGAATCTGAACCGGCTATTCGAACTTCGGAGATACACTTTTCCAGCGGATAAAAAAATTCTAATGATCACAGGAAAAAATCGCTATGGGCCCATTTCAAACCAGGAACAAATTGTATTATCAACATACGGTGGTGACGTCTTGGCTTTTCTCGAGAGTAGTAATTTTCTTTCTGGAATATATACATATAAGGTTGGATCTACCACTAGAGTACGGGTTAAGATGAACATGGAAAGCCACACGATTACAACACTGACCAAAGATGAAATCAGGGAAATTCCAGTAGGCACTCAACGCCCGATTCGGCTTCATTTTAGAGTAGACCATGTACACCAGCATTCTCCACAGCATTAATTTAATTACAAAAAAATAAAATTGTTTGTCATCCGAAGACGTATTACAATGTTACAATTAACTTGTAATTACAAACAATAATAAAAATTTAATGAATTATTATCGTTTCCAAAGCTTAATCTTTTGTCAATAATGACTTATCTATAATAATTTTCCTTTGAAGGAGACCAACATACAGTTTATCATAAAGGTATCATACAGTTGTATGAAAAATTTGTCTTTCAGGTTTGAAAATCGATGGACCTATTTTTGAAACTTTTATAACCTACTAGTACCAATTTATGACGTTTCAAAAAATGGTTTATTCTGTTCATATGAGAAAAACTTTTTTGATATTTCAAATACGACAATATTATATTTAGTGTATGTGTTCGCGTCCTTGAGACGCATCGATTGACCTATTGGTGAATCTTTTATGACCCACCAGAACCTATTTATGAATTTAAAAAGAATTGTTTATTCTGCTTATATGTCTGTTTGCGTCTTCGAAACACGTCAAATGACCTATTGATGACTTTTTTGATATTGGGAATACAACTATAATGTATATCACATATTTTCTCGCGTCTTCGTGACGAATCGATTGCCTATATTATGAACTTTTCATGATCTACCATAACCTACCAATATCGCTTTTAAATTTTTCAAGAAAATTAGTTTCCTTGTTTATAAGAGGATTTTTTATATTGAGAATCTGACGGCCCTACATTTGATGTAGCTCTTCGCGTCTTCGCGACACGTGAATCGATCTATTGACGAACTTTCGAAGACTATTATTGATTAATCAATAGCTACTCAGAAAGTTTTAAGAAAAGTTACATTGTTTCAATAAGGTTTCAATTTGAAATATAAAACTACCGTAGGTTAAAATGTTGTTCATTGTAACATAACGCATCAATTAACATTTTGATGGACCCTCTGATTTTCTGAAAATAAAATTTTCGAAAGACAGAAACATAAGCTTGAAAAATATTGTAAAAGTCACGGTCCATCAGCATCACTGGGCGAATCCCGAGTCTCTTTTATTTTTGATAACTACATAACCTATAAATCCTAAACTATAAGTACAAGATATTTTAGAAAGCGTTTCTGATCTTCTCAAGCAACATCAAATCTTTTTTATATTTCGAAATCCATATAATTGATACATATTCCAGCCTAGTTCTAACAAAACAATTATACAACAGAGTGATTGTTTCCGGATCTCTAAACTGCCTGGACGTTCTTATAGACTAACCTAGTGCCCGATTTGCAGAGGCCACGACATTTCTCACATAAATTTTAAATGACAAATTACTATCCAATAGTATTCCCAGGTCAGGGACCGAAGTCACCCTCTTCAAATACGTTCTTTCTATGCGGTAGTCAAAGCTGATATTATTAGAGCTTGTCGAAAAGGATATAACATTGCATTCGAAACCATTTAGCAGAAGTTTATTCATGATGCACCATAAATTTAATCCGCCTATATCATCATACAGCAATTTACAGTCTCTTTCAACATTGATAATTCTGAAAATTGTAGTGTCATCTGCAAAAATTATAATAAAGGACTGTATTCAATCAGAAACATCGTTCACGTATATGATGAAGAGAGGAGGACCTAGGGCAGACCCCTGCGGGTCTCCGGAGGTTGGATGAAAAGCACCTGATGTGTGGCCCTCATACTGCACATAATGGTCTCTATTTTGGAGATAAGAGCGCAGAAGCCTGCAAAGAGTCGGAGCCAGGTCCAAACCGTCTAGTTTCTGCATTAGTATAGTAAGGTCCACTTTATCAAAGACCTACGAGAAATCCGTGTAAATGGCATCTACCTGATGCCCACATTTCAAAGCTTTTCTTACGAATTGTGTTACACACATCAAATTAGTGATGGTAGATCTTTTTGCTGTAAATCCATGCTGCGAGCTAGAGAGTGAAGAAGTAAGAGCTTAAGTAATTTGCGGCAGTACAGATTTCTCGAAGATCTTCGCGAAGTTAGAGATAACTGCAACTGGTCGATAATAATTTACAATATCAGCTTCATCACCACCTTTCAAAACAGGAACAATCTTGACCGTTTTCCATAACTGCGGAAAAATCCCAGTTTCAGTAGATAAATCCAAAATGAGAAAAAGGTTTTGCTAATATTGCACGACAATCTTTTAGTATAAAGCCAAGCACAAGATCAGTTCCCGCTGTTCTCTTTGAAGGTAAAACTTCCATTGCTTTGTTAACCTGATCAACTGTTAATCTGTAGTTATCCCTAACCAAATACTGGTTTCCAAACTTTGGTTCGGATTGCATCTGATTATTCATTATTAAATCGAATAGCAAATGCCGTTATAATATCAGAAAAATTAGTTAATGCAGTCCCATTATGATACATTATTTTAGAAAGTCCAGTAACTTATTTTGCTGTGTTAATATAATTCCAGAATAACGACGCATCGAATCTGAGCTCCGCCTCTCTACTTCGTTCATAATCAATCAGCGCCTGCTTAATTCGTTGATGAATGCTCGTTTTGAGTATGCAATACTGTTCATGATAGAACTCAAGAGGCATAATCCCGATTTTTCCCCAAAATTTATCTTCCAATCTGATATCACGAATTATATCTCCTGAAAACCAAGGAGGGTAGAATCTACTACTAGTTTTACTTGAGAAGCGTGGAATATTTTTATCCAGTAATGCTAAGAATTTATTGCAGAAGGCATTACAGGCATCATCAACCTCAGTTTTACACAATTCTAAAAAAGACCTGTTCTGATTGTTTAGATCTACACATAAACCTGATGAGTAGTTACCCAATTTCGAATTAAAACATGAGACACTATTACGATTTTTAGGAATTTCATTTATCTTTCCAGTAATTATGCAGTGAACTTTTATACTTATTTTTAGTGCCGGGTGGTGAATATGCTCCGAAACAATTGGTTTGCACGGTGCCTCCACTTCACAACGCAACTCCCAAAAACTAAATCAAGACAGACACTTTTCTGATTTACTATTTCATTTGGTTGCTGTAGGTCATAGAAAGACGCGAGAGAGTTATATATTTGAGATCTAGTACCATGAATATTGTTTTTCAGCTAATAGTGCACCACCGCCCCTTTTATAAAGTCTATCATTCCAATATACAGAAAAATTGTTAGCACTAAAAAGCTCATCAGACGATATGTCTGCAGATAACCATGTCTCTGTTAGTGCTCTAACATCATACATACAAATATCCGCGAAGCATTTTATTTTATGTATTTTTGTATTTAATCCCCTTACATTTTGTTAAAGGATTCGAAGGGCTTGAGAATGACGACTGCTCCTTATGAGATGAGTCATCCCATTTGGAAGATGAATTGCCAAGTCTTTCTCCCCTGCTTTGAGTCTGCTTGCCAAATTCTTTTTCACTTCGAGAAATTCTTCCTGCTGTAGTACGGTTTCATCCTATGCTATTGTGATTGCCTTGAGAGATCGATCTAATTGTAGGGCTCCCACTGCAACCCTTGCTGATTGGAGAATCGATGTCGCTAGATCGATGGAGTGGCACACAATCCTGATGGGCCTTGGTCTTACGAGAGTTTGTGAGATTTATACTTTACGGTTGAAATTAAATTTTATTTCAAGGAATATCTACGCATTTCAACAATTTTAAGGAGAGAAGATTAAGATTCATAGGACCTCTCATTATTTAAAAGATTTTTTGGGATTTCACAACTTTCAATGGATTTCAACAGATTTTAACGTATTCCAAAGATTTGGTGATATGTTCTCTAATTAGATTTTAAGGGATTTGAAAGATTTTAATGGAATTTACAGACTTGTGCTGTGTAAAGTTTATTTGTGCGGAGTAGCTATTTTTTGTAATTCCATATCAGATCATATTATGAGTGGTCTAAAATAAATAGTTTCAAAAAGTTTCCCGTTATGTCTTTATCTTCCCTAACCTAGCCTCGTTTAAGTTAAACAAGTTTCTGTCCTTGGACGGAATTATAAAATATGAATATACAGGGTGTCCCAAAGTTTGCGCATATAGACCACATAGCTTGAATACTGCTGAAAAACTAAAATCATATTTTAGAGCTCAGAAATGTTGAATACTCATTATTTTTGAGATAAAGAAGGTCAAAGTGGACCAATCACGTTGCGTCTTTCAAACTTAGACAGTGGTGCTTTACTTAAGAAAAAAAATCCTCAACAGCAACTCAATTCACGCTAAACAGTTTTCTCGTTCGCAACAATGACAACTTTGACCTTTTTTATCTCAAAAACTAATAAGTATTCAACATTTTTTAACCTCTAAAATATGATTTTAGTTTTTCACCAGTATTCAAGCTATCTGGTCCGTATGCACGAACTTTGGGACACCCTGTATTAGACATACATTTTAGAAGGTTTGAATATTATCTATAAGATAACAACTATATAATATATTATGTAATGCAATAAAGCACTAGAATATTCATTAGTTACGCTGTTAACTAAATTCATCATTAACGCATTAATCAGTTTTCTCTTTAATTACAAAAAATGGAGATCGTTCGTACTCTGGTCTTTACCTTGATTGCCATCCTGAATTCCATTGGTAAATATAATACAATATAATATATTCATAATTTTTGAAAATTTCAAGGTATTCCATAAATAAGTATTTGTTAGATATATTTATAATGTTACTCCTAAGAGTGGGATATATCCACCACAGTGGAAAGAAACCAAAGTGTGCCCAGTTTTTCAAGAGTGGCGATAGATCTGACATACAAAAGTATCGGCCTATTTCTATTGTAAACCATTTTTCTAAAATATTTGAGATGTTTATAGCTGATACTTTTATGTTATATTTATAACACTCATTAAATCCTGCGTACTACGATTTTGTACCGAAAAAATCACAGTTTGAACGTCTCTCTCCTAAAGCTTATCAGATACATATCAGACACTCAAGAGGATAAAACAAGTAGTTGACTTCTTACAGCAATACAACGACCTAATTTTTGAAGCATTGTCTGTGAAGCCTGATATAGATAGTGGGAAAGGTCACATACAAAAGGCTCGTCTCGAGACGAGCCTCCGAAGTCGCATTTCCATCGCGGGTGTTGGATAAAAGTTTTTTTTTCGCACCTTGAGTTTCCTTGAGTTGAGCCCAACTGCCCTCCGCACGCTTTTCATTATGTAGTTCATCCTCTTCATCCCTCATCGTCTTCCTCATTTCGCATCGATGATCCCTTTACGGTTCTACGTTTTCTCACAGGAAGAAGTTGAGGGGATTTTGCGGTGTTATGAAAAAAAAACCTTCCATTTAAACAAATTCATTTTTGTGCTTCGATTTCAAATCCGTCATTAGACATCGCCTTTTACTGAGTGGACTGTCAGAAATTAGCTGATTGAAATTAGAACTATGGAGCTTCCGAAGGGTTAATTACTCGAATTTTTGGTCTTCACTAGATTGCAAGATTGCAAGAAAAAATATTATAGGAAAGTTTGTATAGGCCTATAATAATTTTCCTATAATTTTTGCCCAATTATAGGAAGTTCATTATAGAGAATTCGTCCTTGAACTCCTTGGAGATTCAACAAAATTCTTTCAATCTGGTGAAATACCTTGAAATACCTTAAAATACCTTGGGATCTTTGAGGTCTTGAGGAGATCTTGAGGTCTCATGAAACGCGTCGTCAAGAATACACTAGGAAAGTGTGGTTAAGGGTAATTTACCCATCGTAAAAAAATAATCAGTAGTTTTCGGATCATGCTAATGCAAACTGAACTTCATGAAATCAAAGTGTCTCGTCGTCCGAGAACTCGGGATGAGTAGTGAAATATTTTTCATAAGCTTGGCTCGGCGTCCCAAGTTTTTGGGACGACTATTCCATCCCCTTTTTCAACTCGCCCAATTTTTCGGGGCGACTAGACGCAGCCTTGTTAAACCTGTCCTAGTGCAAAAAGTACTTGCTCGGGCTAATTAATAAGGTCTTATCATTCACGTCATCAAGAATCCACTAGGTGAGTGTGTCTGGGATTATTAAACTATCTTCAAAAAATCGGTAGTTTCCGAATCATGCTAAGGCAGACCAAACTTGATTAGATATCACTCAGTGAAAAAGCACTTACTCGTAATAATTAATCAGGCCTCATAAACCTCTTCGGCAGGAATACACTAGTTTGCTATTGCTTTGAGTGATGCTAGGAATTTTTCTTCATCTTTTACTGAAGGACATACACAAAATTTGCAAACATTCCTCAAATCAAATTTAGATCAGCTTCACTGCGAGGGTGGTTTAAATGGGACTTTGACGCGTTCTCGAAATTTTTAGATATTCTTAAGTACATATCTCAGGAAAAAATATTCCTCACACACCTTGATGCGAATTCAGACACGTGTCTTTCCCTGTACGAGCGATTACCTCGGGATGCTTTAACATCATTGCCAAATGCTCTAACTTTTTAAATTTTTATCCAAAATGGCTGGCTAACAAACTCGTCCTTCCTTTCTACCGTGTTTATAGACTACAACAACGTCAACGACAGACAGACACCGACGTAAAAAACGTTTTTCATTTTCATATGGATTTCAATTAAACTTCAAGAGATTTAAAAGATATCAAGGGAATTTATAGACTTGTACTGTGTAAAGTTTATTTGTGCAGAATCACTATTTTTGTATAGTTCCATGGCAGATTATACACTGAAAATCCCATTTAAGTGCGGTTTCGGCATGATCCTAAACGGCCTTCACTCAAACCAAATACAACATTTTCTCGGTCCGAACGTAAACATTCAGGGCCGTGTGAACCATTTCCATTTGGAATACATAATATTACGCACCAGACGCGCGTAATTACCCGCGCACTGCGCCTTTGTCGCTACGCTGCTGGTGTTCACGCATGGCAGAGTGAGCCACTCTTGACTCCGCGATCTTCTCTCTCACCACAAAACTGCCGAGGCATCAATTCTCTGAACAGCTTAAATGTGAGATATCAAAAATGGGATTTTCATTGTACTATGAGTGGTCTGAAATAAATCGTTGTTTGTAGTTTCTCAACTTTTTACAATAATTCATTTTATATTTTCTTATTATTTATTCCTATGCTGATTATCCTGCAATTGCTTTCTATATAATGATTTTCCATAATGAATTTCCCACAATCCATGGAATCTTATGCAATCTTTTGCAATCCTATGAAACTTGCAATCTTGCAATCTAGTGTAAACAGGAAATCCAAATATAACCCCGTAATGATTTTTGTCTTTGAATCTTACGGGACAAACTTCGGAAAATGTCCAAAATATTTATAAATTGTTTTAAAAGTTTCGAAGCGCTATTCAGTGAAATCACTTCATCTTTCCCAATCTAGCCTCGGTTGAGGTAAACAAGTTTCTGTCCTTGGTGTGAATTATGGAATATGAACATATTAAATATGTATTTTAGAACGTTTGATTATTATCTGTAAAATAACAACCATATAACATATTTTGTAACTTCATGAAGCACTGGAACATTCATTAGTCACGCTGTTAACCAAATTCTTCATTAACGCATTAGTCAGTTTTCCCCCTGATTGCAAAAAATGGAGATCGTCCATACTCTGGTCTTCACCTTGATTGCCATCCTTAATTCTATTGGTGAATATAATACAATATAATATATTTATAATTTTAAAAACGTTTAAGGTTTTCCATAAATAACAATCCGTTAGATATATTTATAATATTGCCCATAAGAGTGGGATTAATCCATCACAGTGGAAAGAAACCAAAGTGTGCCCAGTTTTTAAAGAGTGGCGATAAATATGACATACAAGGTTATCAGATACATATCAGACACTCAAGAAGATAAAACTAGTAGGTACTTTTTTACAGCACCAGAACAATCTAAACAGTTTCTATGAGTAGTGTTTGGAGCATAAGTAGCCGCCTAATCCAGACGTGTCAACTTTAATTTACAATTAGGATTCAAAGATCATACTGAAACCTTGAGTAAATAAGCTAGAAAAATGTTCACTCTACCACCTAAAACTAATGTTCAAAATACTACAAGTAAAAATTGTCTGCCCGTTTCTACTTAGTCGTAGTCATACCCTGCCAGTGCAGGGTATGAATGATTTGTGCAAAACTCACACTAAATTCTTTCATTTGTGTAACTCTACGATGAGTAAATTGAACGCATTCCAGCCAAAGTTCCGCTGCATTTGTGTGGGAAAGAACATTACATTCTGTTAAAAACTCACTAAACAAAACCTTACCAGTGTCCTTCCTGAATAATGTTCCCTGAATATTGCTGGTCCCGCCTTCAATAAATTTCCGAGGAAAATATTCCCTGAATTCCTCGCAATTTTCATACAAAAAGTCCATGATATACCAACATACTAAAAACATTAATCCTGTATTTCTTCTTGCAGTTTTAAGTTCACAGTTCGACTGTCTACCTAATGGCGAACCCATTCTCGGTGTTGCTCGTGGCGCCTCATCTTCTTCTTCGTCTGACAAACAACATTCTCCAACGAGACCTCATTCACCGATCAGGCCTTCTTCTTCTGCCGAGCCTCTTCTTTGTGCTAGCTTCAGGTCTGCTACTGCCGAGTATATAGCTCCAGCCAGACTTTATTCTCCGGCCGGGTCTCCCTCTTCTGCCGAGCCTCCTCTCCGTATCAGATCCAGGTCTCCTCTAGCCAGGCACATATCTCCACTTACCAGCCTTCCTTTTTCTGACGTACTTGGATATGGACTTGACCAACTTCAATTTCTTCGTCTTACTCCCTATAAGAATCCGCACCGGCAATTCGAATTTCGAAAATACACTTTTCCAGCGGATAAACTAATTCTATCACTAACAGGAAAACATCACTACGAGCTTGTCTCAACCCAAGAACAAATTGTATTATCAACATTCGGTGGTGACATCTTTGCATTATTAGAGAGTAGTAAAAATCTTGCTGGAATATATTCATATAAGGTTGGCTCTACCTCTAAAGTACGGATTAAGATAAACATGGAAAGCCACACGATTACCCCACTGACCAAAGATGAAGTCAGGGAAATTCCAGTAGGCATTCAACGCCCAATCTCGCTTTATTTCAAAGTGAAGCAAGTAATCCAGAATTCTCCACACCATTAATTAAATTACAAACAAAAATTATTTGACGTCTTACAATTTTACGAGTAACTTGTAATTAGAAACAATAATAAAACTTCCATGTAACTCTTGTCAATAATAACTTATCTATAATAAGCTTCCTTTTAAGTAGACCAACCTAATGTAAATAGGTAAAAATTCCACTAAGAAGAAACAATTTCATGAAAATAGTTAATTGTCTGCATTAAACAATTTCATTATACACTTTAAAAGGTACAATCAATATGTCGTTTCTGGTATTATACAGTTTTATGCAAAATTTGTCTTTCAGGTTTGAAAATTCATCATTTTAGTTGAAAATTCATCTGCTTGATCGAAATTGAACTATTTTGTTGGAAATTCATATTGTTTCTTAAAAATTCATATTTTCGGGTTGAAAATTTAACTGTTTCATAGAACATTCTCCTTTCTGGCTTGAAAATTCAACAGTTTTTGTTTGAAAATTAAGAACTTTTTTTGTGGAAATATTAAATCTTAAATTTTTCGTTGAAAATTTAACAATTATGTTCACAATTCATTCAATAATTTTGGAGTGAAAATTTAACTGTTCCCGTATCAGGTGAAAATTGAGCTTTCTTAGTTGAATGTTTCGCTATTTCCTTAAAAATTCATATAATTTGTTGAAAATTTGTATATTTTTTTTTTAGGAAATTAATATTTTTGGTTGGAAATTCAATCATTTGGTTACAAATTTAATCATTTTGTTAAGAATTTAACAATTCCGTTAAAAAGTCATCCTTTTCGGTTAAAATTTCAACTATTTTGTTGAGAATTCATATTTTTGTGTTGAAAATTCAAATATTATTGTAGACAATTCAACTATATTGTTGAGACTTGACTTTTTTTGTGAAAAACCATATTTTCTGGTTTAAAATTTAATTGGTTACAAATTGTGGACAATTCGTCTTTCAGTGTTGAAAATAGTAGCTACTGTAAGAGAAAATACAGTTATTTGGTTAGAAGTTCAAATATTTGGTCGAAAATTAGTATTTTTGGTTTGGAAGCTCATTTTTGTTGGCTATCAATGCAAATGTTTGGATCAAAATAAGTATTTTTCTGTTAAGGATTCAAATAATGTGTTGAAAATTCGCCTTTGTGATTGAATTTTACTGTTTTTAATTCTAAATTATTTATCAATTCTCGCACTAATTAATCCGGTGTTATCATTTACGTCATCAAGAATGCACTAGGTGAGTGCGTCTGGGGTTTATTCAAATATCTTCAAAAAATCGGTAGTTTTCGAATCATGCTACGGCGAACTAAACTTGATCAGATAGTTAGTGCAAAAAAACTTACTCGGAATAATCAATCAATGGCCTCATTAAAATACCATGATCTACAAGAACAATGTAATCCTCTATTTCTTGTTGCAGAGTTCAGTTCACACTTCGACTGTTTACCTAAAGGTGTCCCTATTCCTGGCATTTCTCGTTATGGAACTGCTTATTCTTCTGATTGATATCATTCTCCTGAAAGATGTCTTTATCCTGCAGAGCCTCTTCGTGCCAGGTCCAGGTCTGCTCCTGCCAGAATTAATTCTCTAATCAGGCCTCTTACTCCTGACGAGCCTTCTATTCGTGCCAGGTCCAGGTCTTCTCCTGCCAGAATTAATTCTCTAATCAGGCCTCTTACTCCCAAAGAGCCTTCTATTCGTGCCAGGTCTAGGTCTCCTCCTGCCACAATTAATTCTCTATCTGGCCTCATACTCCTGACGAGCCTTCTATTATTGTCAGGTCCAGGTCTCCTCCTGTCAGGTATCGTGCACCTAATTTACTTGAATTTGACTTCGAACTTCTCAGATTTTTTCAACTTATTCCCTACACCAATCCGCATCGGCGTTTCGAAATTCGAAGATACACTTTTCCTGCCGAAAAACTAATTCAAATGAATGGACGAGGACGGTATAGACCCACGACAACCGAAGAACAGAATGTCTTAACAACAACAACTGGTGATGTCGTTGCGATAATGAAAACTAATACAGTTCTTAATGAAAGATATAATCATGATGGACAATGGATGGGCATAGCATCAGTTTATTTTCATTAGAAAAGTAAAAAGTAATCAGTACAATCAGCATATAGATAATTCCGCCATAGAGAGAAAGGAAATTTTTTTTTGGTTAACCGTTTATGTTATAAAACTTTTATTTCAAAACGAAATAAAAGTGTAACTACATACCGACGTTTCGATATGGCTTTGTGTCTTCTTCAAAGCTGTTTCGCTGAATAAAAATATTATGATGTAAGTTTGCTGCGGTATAATCTTTCATTATTTGAATGTAATATTAATTACGTTAAAATTCAAAACACTTGTTTAACCTCTTGCTTAAAAGAATGGAGGTTAAACTAAACGATATATTTTAACAACATCCACTAATGACGTCTTTGCAATGAAGGAACTTAATTCAGTTGTTTTTGTGGAATTTATTATCGCAATGGAAAACGGGCAGGCATAAACATGGAAAGCGGCGCGCTATTTGAGTTGACCCACAAATTTCGCCACATCATTATTTCATTTTTTCACTTTGTAAACTTGAAATGTAATTTTTTTTGTAATCCGAAGTCGGTTCAAAATTTTCCAAGCAACTGGTAATTACACTAAAATAGTCAGTGTATTATGATTTTTAAGGCTTCAATCTTTTATCAATTCCCCAGTCTCTCTTTTTCGGAAACTCTTTTTCCGTAGCCAAGCCGTAGGAGGGACTGATTCTCCCCCCCCCCCCGCTAAAAACTGTTCGAATCCACAAACATATAAATGCTTTTTTTCCATTTAAATTATATTTATAGGTTCCGCAGACCGTATTGTACATTTCATTCAGAATCGTCAATATTAGGTTGATCAAGTTGAAATTGTAGATTTCTCTTCACATAGAATGCGAATCAAAAATTGTATGTTGAATTTCACCGCATAAGTGAAAAATTTGGTTTCGCCAGTTTTCAAGCGCTAATTATTATTTTCTTGTAGTTTATTTTAGTACGAATTTTTTCTACTGATAATTAGATATTTAGATCAATTCTTTAAACAATTTATTATTGTCTATAGCAATTTTTTCTAAGATTGGACATAGAAAGTCGCGGTTGTGTATGCATTTTTCAAACTATTAAGTCAGAGCAAGAAAATAATTATTCAAAATTAACAAAAATATTTCTTTAAACAATTCATTACCAATCATAAAAATATATTTTTTTAAATAACGCTGCAAAAATGCGTTTTTTTCTCAAATGTTCCACTTTTCGTCCACTTGTCGATTTTAGTGAGGTAATAATCAATTGAAGTTAACAAATATAGGTAGAGCTAGCTGCCTCAGACACAGTTCTGCGAAAACTCAAATTGGAATTTTCAACTAAAATAGATAGATTTTCAACCAAACGTGAAAGAGTTGAATTTTCAACTAACAAATAATAATTTAAAAAAAAAATTAATTTCAGCCTTTCTGTGAAAAAATATCACGAAAATATTTAATTAGCTGTATTAGACTTTTTCATTAGACGCTGTGAAAAATATGATTAATAGATATAATCGGCTCAAGCAAATGAAATTTATGCGTGTGAACTTAGCCCCCCACTTTGAAAATTTCGAATTTT
>CAKNYM010052912.1:106763-122793 GCA_932195095.1 Andricus curvator
AAAGTTATCAGGAACTGTAGAACTATTCAAAAGGATGTCAGAACTCTGAAAAAAAATTCGAAATTTTCAAAGTGGGGGGATAAGTTCACACGCATATGAAATTTACCTTTCCAATTCCTTTAACATATTTTGTACAATTTATATTAGTTTCTCAAAGTTTTAAATGGACTGTTCTAGTAGACACTATATAAATATACAATGTGAACACAAGATTTCTCTATCATAAAACATATTACAAAAATTGTGCTATCAGTTTTAACAAATTTAGTAACAACATTTTTTCCTTGACTCTGACTCTCATCAAATATTAATATTCAGAAAGGCGAACTTGACACCTATTATCAATGAGATAACGACTATAGGATATTATGTAATTCAATGAAGCACTAGAATATTCGTTCTTTAGACTGTTAATCAAATTCTTTAATAATACAATAATGAGTTGATCCCAATGATACTTTGATCAATCCAATGATCTAGGACAGGACGTTCTAACTTCCCGCGAAAACGACCCCAAGAGAAACCCATGTTTAATTTTGAATGCAGAAATGTAAGAAGTATTTTCACCTCACAAACTTAAGAAAATCTGAAAATATCGTTTGGCCCTTATGTTTTTTTATCAGCTCAATCTACTGAGGAATGATACTCTGATATCTCCCAAAATCACCCCTGAAAATAAACCGATCTGAATTTCTCTAGAGTGTTACGTTTCGCGTTTTGTTCTAATTATTCTAGTTATATACCTTTTTCTTTTATAAGAATGTCAAGTATATTCCCAAAATAAGATATTTTGTTTTGAGGCTATAAAATGGCGAAATGCGTATTTTTGTTTGGGATTTCCGAAGGTGTCGCCATCAAGCTTCCTCGATTCAAACACTTATTAAAAATTCAAATAGGACGAATATAACTGCCTATAAATTAAGACTTACGGAATCTTCGCGAGGTTGTTGAAATGAAATAAATTTTTTTTTAACTGTTGTTGTCCTCTGAGTTATTTGTGAGTGAATATATTCCGTTTTCTTCTGAACGAAAAGAAAGGAGATACTAATCAAGGAAAAATTTCTGTTCTTTGAAAAAAAAGAAAATCTATTGATGTTTTTGGCATGGCTCAGTCTGACAATCATTGCCAGAGCCAAAAAAATCGTTACTTCAAACGTGATTCCATTAAACTGCAAGATATATTTATTTTAAATGTAAATTTAGTTGAGCACCTTAGATTTATCTCTATAAAGAAGTTAAAATTGAATGATTGTTGGACGTATATGGCATATTCATCCACAAATTCTTTAAATCCACAATAAGAGCGAACTAATATTGCAAAAATAAAGAATAGGTAGATTCCAATAGCTTTGCCGTGTATAGCAAAAGAATTTTGAGCGAGCCAGAAGACGAGCGAACTAATCTCAAGGAAAGCTTTAGATTTAATTACTATACACCTTGCTACAAACGTTCATAAGAAATATTTAGAAAGGCAAGTTTTATCTTCATTCACACACTCTTACGAGCCACAATGCGGGCGAACCAACATTACAGAAAGAAAGGTATGAATTCAGATAGCTTTGAAATCTATAACAGAAGAATCTTGGGCGAGCCAGGAGAAGGGCGAACCAATCTCAAAGAAAGCTTTCGATTCAATTGTTATTAACCCAGCTACTATTGTTCTCAATAAAATGATTAAAATAGTTAAATGAATGCATTCATGCTTAAAAGAAACACAAATCACTATTTCACAAAAAACTATCACATATTCCTTGGCTGAGAAGAGAAGTAAGTTCAAATATTATTTAAGTTGACATGTTAACACATCACTATCTTCTAGGTCTAACTAAGAGCACTCTACTCTGGAGCACAAACCGGAAAGTGACCTCGTCAGAAAGAGCGTCGAGACCTGAGTGTCCAACGATCTGGGACCCGTCTCCCAGTGAACTCACTCTCCGTGCGCGTTGAGCGTGCAATGCCGCTATTGGTTGGTAGTCCCCACTCTGCTTGATGCAGGGGGTCCTACTACCACTTGCTTTCTACAGTGTTCGTTGCGCTGGATGGTTTAGCTAGAGATACTATGCTATACTATAAGACGAAAACTATACCTAATTTCATAACGTGAGTTTCACTTGCACGTTAGGATATGCGTTACAAGAGGAATGTTAAGATTTTTTTCAGAAAGTGACTAGACCAACTGATTTTGAAATTAGTCCGAACAAGTACTTTTTGCACTAGGACATGCCTAATAAGGTAGTGTCTAGTTGCGCCGAAAACATCGGACTTTGGTTTTACAAGGTTCTATAAGGTTTCATAAGGTTTTATAAGGATTAAGATCAGGTAACACTCGACAGGTGACTGCTTTTGTGAAAAAGTGGATTAAGTCTATGTACTTACTCGAGAAAATTAAAAACCAATGCAAGTTTTTAAAACATTCTAAGAATAGAAAACTGTTTCCAAACAATATCATTATTCAAACAAAAACTAATCTTCTTTTTTGTTCAAAAAGACAATTTTATAAGTTTCAAAATACTTTAACGTACTTTAGTTACAAAATTTTATAACTCGAAATTTTAGACATAAACCAATATATTAAAGGTACTGTCGACAAATTTAGAATTTTAGAAAATAAAATTATACAAACTGCGTCTTTTCAACTTTGATACAATCTCAAGAATCACAACTTACCAAAAGTAAAAGCTTATGGTGGTAATTTAATTAGACAACCTATTAAAAAACTAGATATCTTAGAAAGAAACCAATCTTCATTCCCTGTTATTCACACAGGTGACTTTGTACAAAACTTATCAAATAAGATTATTCCAAAAAATGTAACTGAAATGTTATCCTTAGGTGGGAATTTTGCAATGCCATGCACTAAAAAAACTCTTCATATAAATGATTTTATTTTAGGTATTGAAAACCGATCCTTAAAATTTACAGAAAAAGATCTGAATTGTCTTAGAAATAATCTAACATTCAATTTAAAAAAACATCTGATATCTCATATTATTGGGGATCCGAATGAATAAATTCTTGTGAGGAAATTTAAAGAAACGAAACTTTTTATTAAAAGTAATCCAAATCTCCTCATATCTCGTGCTGATAAAGGTGCGGATAAAACAATTATTATGGAAAAAGATGATTATAATCAAGAAATGTTAAATATCCTGAATGACCAATAAATCTATGAAGTTATAGAAAATCCTGCAAAACAAGTCCAGAATGAACTACACACCATGGTTAAAGAATGGTGGGATAGTTCTTCAATAGATAAGAGAGCATCTTAAGAAAATACTTAAATTTTCTACAAAGTAATAAAATTCTCTACAAAACAATTAAATTTTCAACGAAATAGTTGAATTTTCAACCTTAAAAGACAAATTTGGAACAAAAAAGTGTAATGGTTGATATTTCAACCAAGAAGGATGAAATTTCATTTAAACAAAAATAAATTTTAAAATCAAAAAGACGAATTTTCAACAAATAAATATTTTTCAGTAATGAAAGAAAAAAAAGTTCACCTAAATTGTTGAACATTAAAGCCAAAAGACGAATTTTCTGTACAAAAAATGAATTTTCAACCAGAAAAATAGGAATTTTCAGCAAAAAAATTAATTTTCAACAAAATAGTTAAATTTTTAACCAAAGAGATAAAGCTTCATTAAAAAAAATGTCAACAGAATAGTTCAGCTTTTACCCACGCATTTGAATTTTCAATTAAAAAAGATCAGTTTTCAACTAAATAGTCAAACTTTAACCAAAGCGATGAATTTTCAACTAAAAATATGAATCATCAACAAAAAAATGATTTCTTAACAAAGTGGTTCAAACAACATTTTCAAACAAAATAGTTTAAATAAAAAGTAAATTTTCTACGAAGATACTTGAATTTTCAACCCAAAAAGACGAATTTTTAATAATAACAGTTGAATTTTCATACAAAAAGGATGTCTTTTTAAAAAAATTATTTATTTTTCAATCAAACAGTTGGATTTTCATCCAAGAAAGATTAATTTTCTACTAAAACAGATGACTTTTTAAATCAGAAAGACAAACATAAAAAAATATAGTTGAATTTTCATCCAAAAAACATTTCAATTGATTTTTCAACACCAAATGTGAATATTTCTCAAAGAATATATTTTCTACGAAATAGTTGAATTTTCAACAAAAAAGTAGATTTTTGGACGAAAAAGGATGACTTTTTAACAAATTTATTGAATTTTCTACCAAACAGTTGGATTCTCATCAAAGAAAGATGAATTTTCTACTCAGACAGATGAATTTTTAAATAAAAAAGATAAATTTTCGAAAAAAATAGTCGAATTTTCATCCAAAAAAATATTTCAGCTGATTTTTCAACAAAACAGTTGTAATTTTGAGCGACAAGGTTGACTTTTTAACTAAATTATTGAATTTTCAACCAAACAGTTTCATCCTTATCCAATAAAGATGAAATTTCTACTCAAGCAGATGAATTTTTGAAGCAAAAAGACAAATTTAAAAAAAAAATAGTTGGATTTTTATCCAAAAAACGTTTCAATTGATTTTTCAACACCAAAATATGAATTTTTCTCAAAAGGTAAATTTTCTACGAAATAGTGGAGTTTTCAAGCAAAAAGATTGACTTTAACAAAACTGTTGAATTTTCAAACAAATAGTAAAATTGACAACTAAAAAGATAATTTTTAGAAGGAAGCAACTCCAAAAAAATGAATATAAATAGAAAGCAAATCAATTACTAACAAGGCTTACCGCAAATCTTAATTTTAAAAATTCTCTAATTTTCCCCTGACCAATTTTTCATTTTTCCTGACCATTAATATTCAAAGGCCAGGATATTACATTTGTAACATTTTGAACCTAGAATCTTTTATAAGCGGAATGAAACAATTTCAAATAAAAATTGAAAAATTCAAATTTATACTACTTGATACTTATTTAAAGTTATAATAATACCCTGACTTTTGCTTTAAAATTGGAAGAATTTTGTTCAATCTCCAAGGAATTCAAGGGAGTTCAAAGATTTACAGAAATTTTATAGTTTTTTTTAGAGAACTTTAATGAACACGTTTAATTTAATTTATATTTAAGAAATTTTTCAATCATTTCTGCTTATCTAGTGTACACCAAAAATCTAAGTAATTAAACCCTCGGAAGCTCCATAGTTCTAATTTCAATTAGCTAATTTCTGACAATCCACTCGGTAAAAGGCGATGTCTGATGACGGATTTAATATCGAATGAATTTGTTGAAATAGGAGAAGTTTTTTATTATGAAACCGCAAAAGCCCCTTAACTTTTTTCTGTGAGAAAACGTAGAACCGTGAAGGGATCATTGATGCGAAATGAGGGCGAGGATGAGGGATGAAGAGGATGAAGTACAGCATGAAAAGCGTGCGGAGGGCAGTTGGGCTCAACTCAAGGAAACTCAAGAAAAAAAAAAATTCCCGACGACTGAATAAGCCAAGGTTTTACCGCTCTGGAACTCTCGTTATAAAGAGGAAAAAGAGAAAAGATCGTGAATTTTATCATAATACGTCTATGTAAACAGTAAATCTCAAAGCGAGTTTTTTATTTCAAAGCTAAATGGAAATGTTGCAGTTGACAACTAAATTATCTGAATTGTAAAAAGCAGCGCCAAAAATGTTTCAAATTTCGGACAAGAAGATTTTTCAAACAACAAAATTAATTTTCTACAAAAAAGACGAATGAACTGGTTAACTAAAAGTTAAGAAAAAATGGAATGAAATGGAATTGTCAGGTAAAAACAAATTTTTTAACCAAAATATCAACATTTTCCAGAAAGAGAGATTTTTCAACTAAAATGATAAATCTTCAATCTAAAAAATGAATTTCTGATGAAGGAGTTACCCTTTCAGTCAATTAGTTAAGGTTTTTAACTAAAGAGGTGAATTCTCACAAAAAAAGGATAATTCGATATTTTGTAAAAAAAATTTTTATTTAGAATCAAAAACATCCAAATTCAATCATAAAAGCAAAAAGACTAATTTTCGACAAAAAATTTGTATTTTCATCACAGAAAAGTTTTTCAATTATGAATAAATTTCTTTTTATTGTGAACTCAAGAGGACAAATTATATACAAAATAGTTGAATTTTTAAGCAAATAATTGTATTTTCCATGAAAGTCGTTACTATTTTCAACACTAAAAAACGAATTATCAACCATTTTCAACCAATAAGTTGAATTTTCAACAAAAAAATACGAATTCCCAACAGAACAGTTGAAATTTTAACCGAAAAGGATGACTGTTTAACGAAAGTGTTGAATTATTAACAAAATAATGAAACTTCTAAACAAAATACGAATTTTTAAGAAAAAACGTAAATTTCCAAAAAATAGTTAAATTTTGATCAAGGAGATGAATTTTCAACTAAAATGCTGAATTTTCAAACCTGAAAGACAAATTTTCTATAAAACTGTATGATACCAGAAACGACATATTGATCGTACCTTTGAGGGCGTATAATAAAAATGTTTAAAGCAGCTAATTAACCAAAGATTAAGCTCTGAAAAGGATAATTATTAAATTTGTATTATTGTTTGTAATTACAAGTTTCTTCTAACATTGTAAGACGTCTTCGGATCACTCATAATTTTCTGGCTTCCCATGTTTATCTTAATCCGTACTTTATTGGTAGAGCCAACCTTTCTTGTATATATTCCAGCAAGAATATTACTACTCTCTAATAATGCAAAGATGTCACCATCAAATGTTGATAATACAATTTGTTCTTGGGTTGGCACAGGACCATAGCGATGTTGTCCTGTTAGTAATAGAATTTGTTTCTCCGCTGGAAAAGTGTATCTTCGAAATTCGAATAGCCGGTGCGGATTCTTATAGGGAGTGAGCCGAAGAAATTGAAGTTGGTCAAGTCCATATGCAAGTACATCAGAAAAAGGAAGGCTGGTAAGTGGAGATATGTGCCTGGCTAGAGGAGACCTGGATCTGGCACGAAGAGACGGCTCGGCAGAAGAAGGTCTGATCGGTGAATGAGGTCTCGTAGGAGAATGTTGTTTCTCATACGAAGAAGTAGATGGGACTCCGCGAGGATCAACAGGAATAGGGTCGCCGCTAGGTAAACAATCGAACTGTAAACTCAAATCTGCAAGAAGAAATACAGGATTAATTTCTTTTAGTATAGAAGAAATTAAACAACACTTTCAGACCAATTATTATTTAATAAAATTCGACGTTTCGTCACCAGTCATGGTGACCTGATCAGAAATCCGTGGTTAAATCTATTAAGAGAATTACGTAGGAAATTACATAAAATAAAAGTATGTCAAAGACATAATTTTTTTTAAAAACAATTTTCAAAATACGGTGACTTACCATTAAGTAGAGCGGTCAGATTTAGTTATACATTAAATATTTCCAAAGAAAGAAAAAGGAGAATTTACTCCAAAAAACAGAGCAACTTCGGTCAGATATCGTAGTAGTTATATGCGTAAAGGTTTCATAAGTAAAAATGATCAATTATATAGAATCAAAGAAAAAACAGAAGATAAACTTTACAAATATCGGTTAAACTTTCTTTTGTTTTTCCATGACAAACACATGTATTTTGAAAGACGCGAAGTTGGCTGAACAAAACTTTATCGCTCGAAAAAATTTCCTGCAACAAATTTTATTCTTAGTTTTTCCTGTGATAATTGAAGTTAGCATTTCTTCGAAAAAATCCATTTTCGCTACTCAATCTTCAGTGTTAGAAAAAGTAGAAAATTGTAGTGAGTTCATTAAATTTTAAGACTTTTGAACAAATAATTTGAAAAGTGACAAGAAAGAGGTTAGGATACTACAAAACAAGAGAAGTTCATAAGGACAAAATAGATATTTCTTTACCTGATTAGATAGTAGCATACTGCTTGAAATTTATTTTTTCATAGTGATAAAAGTTTTATAATTAGATTTAAGATCCATGTTCAAAAAAAAATAAAATTAAAGAAAGGAGCATGGTACAGAGTACCATGCAGGTCCGGAGTAGACCGAGTACTGGAAGGATCAAATATACTGAATCGGAAGGAAGAGATTTAGGCGCCAAGTTTAAATTTTTGTATATAAAATTTGAAGAAATTAGGAAAACCATTAACTTTATCTAAAATCATATTATAAGCAGAATTATAAAATTTCAAATCAGTAATCTTATTCAAAGCATTGTTACTCTTATTTTTAATATACATCATCTCGACAAAGTTTCTTTTATACTAATTTTGCTCTTTATGTAATATTTTAATGTCATCCCATTTGATATAATTTGAGTTTTCATTATGGACAGAGTGAATGTGTTTAGCAATTTCTTTATGGTTTTTTACAGTGATTAATATTTCTCAAATGCTCATTTTTTCTAGTCTCCAACGATCTCCAATTTATAAACAACATTACACTGTTTTCATTTTTCCAATGGATCTTTTCCCAATTTGATAAAGTGGTCAAATTTTGAATCAATTCTAAAAATAGTATTAATATTAAAGTTAGAAAAAAGTCTACGGATTGGATAAGATATATCTGGATAGAAATTAAAAAATACAACTTTTTTCTGTTGATTATTATTAGTTATATTTAACTCTAGAGATGGTTTTTTATTATTAATTTGAAAAAGTCCTTTTTTCATGTGTTTTTCAATAAATTGTCTAGGATAACTATTGTCATTTAATATTTTTTTGACTAAAATTAAATTTTCATGGTGAAAAGACTCATTAGAGAGAACATCTAAACCAAAAAGATTTTCTACAATACCAATCTTTTGGTGTACGGAAATATTTGACAAAAAATTCAAAAGTCTACCAGAATATGTACTTTTTCTAAATCAGTTTGTGATGATATCACGTGAATTTTTTCTAATAATTTTTAAGTTTAAAAAACTGATATAATTGTCAGATTCAACTTCAAATGTAAATTTTAACCTTTTGTGATAGCTATTAAAACAAGAAGCAATATTTTCAATTTCGTCTTTTGAAACAATAAGAAAAGTATCATCTACGTATCTATAAAATGAATGGATTTTGACCTTTAAATTTTTAAAGATTTTTAATTCGAGATCTTGTAAGACAATTTCAGCAAGAATACCTGATATCGGAGACCCCATAGGAGTGCCGAATTTTTTATTGTAAAAATTTTTATCAAATTGAAAGCTAGTAGAATTCATAAGAATAGAAATACCAGATTTGAAATCATTTTGAGAAATATTAGTAAAGTTTTTTATGTGATACCATCTCTTATCGATACCAGAAAGAACCAATTCTAAAGGAATATTAGTAAAAAGTGAGATTACATCTAAAGACATAGAAATATGGTTTTTAGGAATTTTAATTTTAATAATATTTTCTCGAAAAGTAGTAGAATTTTTGACAAAGGAATTTAATTTTGGAATGGAATCAGCTAAAATTTTACTCATAGTTTTAGCCAAATAATAAGTTGGAGTGTTAATATAAGATACCACAGGTCTTACAGGAAAATTAACTTTATGGACCTTTGGCAGGCCATACATTCTTGCTAAATTGGTATTGGAAGTTGACAATGAATTTATTTTGAAATTTCTGCCCAGATATCCTTTAGAATTCCATTCTTTTAATAAATCAAAAGTATAAGTTTGAAGTTTTTTGAGGGGATTAGAATCGATTTTTTCATATGTACTAATGTCACTGAGCATTTCATTCATTTTAGAATAATGAGAGGATTTTTTGAGAATTACAGTAGTTAATGAAATTTTTTGTTACTTTAATATTTTTAGCAATTTTTTTATCGATATGAGAATTTTTTTTAGTTCTTTTCTTAAATTTGAAGTTCAAGATAATATTTTATGTCTAAATTCATCTCTAGATTCAATTGGAATCTTATCAAAAATAATTTCTAAATTCTTTACGATTTCTAACATTGGGTTTTCTTTCTTTGAAACATAACACGAACCAAATTTTTCGCCAAGTCGAAGTATGTCGGCTACATGTTCAGGAATTGTTTTTTCTGACAAATTAATAAACCATGGATCAGAAAGTTCTAATTTATGGTTATTCATAGAAAGATTATTAGGATTGGTTAATAACAAATTTTGAAATTTTTTATTTAAAAATATTTCGTCTTTGCAGATATATGATTCATTAGATTTTTCAAATTCATAAATAAAGATAGCAAACTCCACATTAGGCATAAGGCTTTTGATTTTATTTTTCGAAATTTCAAGTTTTTTTTAGCAAAAAGTTTACATGGTTATGAACACGAAGTAGCATAAGGATATCCAACTCTATTTGCCATTTCGGAAAATTGTACCCCCATTTCTCCCTGCCCACATCCTATAGCACTTCAGATAACGTATTTTAGCGCCTCTTGCGGAAGACCGTTATAACATAGGTTTTGCCGTTGGTTTTCAACAGTTTCAAATTCTCTCATGAGAGGCGCTACAATACCTAATCTGCTATGTTGTGGGTATGCTATAGGAAGTGGGCACGGAAAAATGGGGGTATCCTTATATTAGAGTTGGATCTCCTTATACTACTTCGTGGTTATGAATACCTTCTACCTTCTTTTACTACCTCCTTTTAGTATGTTGCGAGGAAATCCTGAGGATATTCAGGGAATATTGATCTCAGGAATTTATTTTAAGCGGTACCAGCAATATTGAGGGAACGTTATTCGGGAAGGATACTCTTAAATTTTTGTTTAGTGTGTTTTTTACAGAATGTGATGCTCTTTTACACACACATGCATATTATGTTACAATTGCGCGAGACCTTCCAGGGCTTCCATTTCCTCTTACCATTTCTCTTCAAGCTTATGTAAGTTACGCAACACTAATTTGCCTTACATATTTCTTTGTATCAATTTCGGTATCGATTTTGGTTTTTTCCACCCCCTTGTATTCTCTCTTCCCTATTCTCTTCTAGACTCTTCATACACTTTTCCCTTGTTCACAACCGCTCAGTATCCATCTAACTCTATCTACCACGATCTTTCCCCCTTCCTCTTCCCCTATACATCTCTCCAACACGTGCTCCCATGATTCCCTCTCATAACCACATACTCTACATATTTTCATTTCTTCACTCATCCAATATTTATACTCATTCATTCCTTCTCCCATTCTGAAACGTGCCAGCCTGGACCACCTGCATTCCTTTTTTAAATTTCCTGAATATTCTGGGACCCCTTCCGTCTTAACCAATTTATACCATTTATTGTATTTTGACTCCATAATCTTTTCCCACCTATTCTCTTCCTGCTCCTTGATCATTTCTCCTTCTACTTCCTGCCACTCTCTCCCCTCGTCACACATTCTCCATTCCCTTCTCACTTGCCATCTCTCCTCCTCCCATCTTGAACGTCCCGTGTTTCCTCTCCTCTCTCTATTTAATATTTCCTGCAGGCATACTCGAGCAACTTTGCTACCCTTACTACTGTTAAGTTTCTCTTCAAAATTCCAGACCCTTTTCCTCTGCCTTATCACCAATTTCTCTCTCCCTGTTTCTTCTCTCAACATATATCCTGGGCAGTTCCAGCTCACTCCCATAACCCATTTCAGAAATCTCTCTTGCATGTTTTCTATTTTTTTGCACTCCTTCCACCCCCAAATCTCCACTCCATAGCACATCACAGACCATACCAGTGAATAAAACAGCCATACTCTCATCTTCCAGTCCTCTTTGAATCTTCTTTTTCCAATCCCGGACACTTGACCTATCACCTTACTTGCACTTTCTATCTCTTTTTTCACTTGCAGATCATTTCCACCTCCCGCTTCGAACCAGAATCTTAAATAACAAAACTCCTCTACCATTTCCCCATTTAGCTTCCATCCATACTTTACTTCATTCTTTCTCTTCCTGAAACATACTATCTTTGTCTTCGTCACATTAATTGTCAGGTCTTCCTCTCTCACATACTCTTTTAATTCTTTTATTAGCAAGTTCATTCCACTTTCATTTTCTGCCAGGAGCACCACATCGTCCGCGTACGCTAACGAGTATATTCTCTTATTTCCTAGAACTATACCCCCTTTACCTTTCCTTTCCATTTTCTCTTCTAGGTCTGCTAACAATATTCTAAACAACAACGAACTTAGCAGGCACCCTTGCCTGAGACCCCTCCCTGTCCAGAACTCCTCTCCTTTCTGTTCCCCGATCTTCACCCTTGTCTTCCTCTCCATAAAGACCTCTTTTATCATTTCAATGAGCTCTTCGTCCACCTCCCTTTCTTTCATTGCCTTCGACAAAACTTTCCTATTCACCGAGTCAAAAGCTGCCTCTAAATCTACTGTTCTTCTAATCTCTTTCTAAGCACCTCCGCGTATATTTTATACGTTACTGGCATGAGAGTGATTACTCTATAATCTTCCACTTTTCTACCCCCTCCTTTCTTTAATAAAGGAACTACCAATCCTGTTCTCCACTCCTTCGGCCATCTTTCCCCTCTCCATACTCTATTACATACTTCCCAAATCTCCTCTCTAACCCTTCTTCCGCCAAATTTCAACGCTTCATTCTCCACCCCATCCTGTCCTGTCGCCTTGTTTCTTTTTAACTTATCAATTGCTTGATTGACCTCCTCTCTAGTCAACTCATTTCCACCTTCTGTGTCTCTCTCCTTGATCTTTCTGCCTTCCCCCCTCAGCTTGCTATCCACCCCTCCTAGCAATTTCTTGCAATATACCGTCCATTCATCCATACTTATCTCTTCATTGATTCCTTTCCATCCACTCCTTTCTATATTATTCACCTCCCATTCTCTTCCTTCCTTTATTGCTTTCTCTACCTCCTCCATATACCTCGCCTTCTCCTCTTGTCGTTTTACATCCAGTGATTTCTCGTGTTCCCTTTTTCTTTTATTATGCTTCTTTCTGTCTATCTCTCCTCTTCTCCAATTCCTTAACGATAACTTCACACGCTTTTTACTCTCCATACATTCTACAACCCACCATCCTCTGTTCTCCCGCCTTTCTTCCTCATTTGGTCTAATTTCTTCCACTATCTTCTCTACCCTTCCCCTCATCTCATGCAACATCTCATCCACACCTCTCCCGTCTTCAATCATCACATTCTCTTCTTCCATTCTTTCCGTATATTCTCTTAGCTGATCTACTCCCCATTTGCCCGTCTTTGCTTTTGTTCCCTGTCGCCCGCTCCTTCTTCCTTCCTTCTTTTCTCCAACTCCCACATTACAACGTTGCGATGACCGGGAAGTGTTCTGACCCTATTTCGTTCCCTACTTCCATTCTTTCCAACAGCCTCCTTATCCTTTCCTCGGCTAGAATGTAGTCTATTACTGTTTCGCCTTTCCCTGCAAACTTTATCTCACCTTCCTCATCCCCTTCCGAGTTCCCATTACAAATGAACCATCCTGTTTCTCCCAGAATTTCCAACAGAGTCCTACCCTCCTGGTCCACCTGTTTGTGTTTCGATTTTCTCCTGAAAGTCTCACTCTCTTCATCCCATATTTCCGCTCCCTGTTCCCCCATCCAAGCATTCAGATCACCTCCTATCAACACCAGTTCGTCATCCTTTTTCGCCACCCATTTCCTAATCACACTCCAACCTTCTTCTTCTCCCCTTCTTCTGTAAACGCTAACTATCCTCACCTTTCTTCTTCCTATCTTCACCATTCTCGTAATTACTCCATTCGTTTCCTCAAATCCCATTTCTATTCTCTTTTCTCCCACCGATTCATTCCTCACGCCTGACACCATACCCTATTGTAATCCATAGATATTCCTTGAACAAAAACGTTAAAATCTCTAGAAATCCTTGAGCATTTAATAAAATGATTTAAATCTTGTGAAATTCATTGAAACACCTTAAAATCCCTTGAAATCTGTGGAATTGCTAAGAATGACTTGAAATTTAATGAACTTCTATTTATTTTCCAAAGTTTTCTAGAAATCCTTGATAATATTGAGAAATTCTATAAAATTCTTTGAAATATTTTTAAATTTTTGATATCTCGTAAAATCTCTTGAAATCTTTAAAGATTTAATAAAATCTTTAAATCTTGTGAAATTTCTTGAAATAACTTAGAATCCCTTGAAATCTTTGGAATCGCTATAAATCCCTTAAAATTTCATTTTATTTATGCAATTCATTTTCCAAAGTTCACTAGAAATCCCTTGAAATTTCGGAAATCCTACAGCATTTTTTTGAATCCCTTGACACCGTGAAAAAAATTAAGAATTCCTTATAATCCCTTGAAATGTTTCCAAAATGAATAAAATAAATAAAATGAACGATGTTGCAATTCTCATAAGTGTAAATTAATACACTTTTATTGAGTACAGTTCCACCGACCAAGCTTCAGCGGCGTGGCGTCGCTTATAAGTGAGTGGCGTGGCGTATCCAGTGGATTAGAGGTGGAGGGGGTACATAGGTTGGAATGAGAAGGCGGATACCACTCTCGGACTCCTCGCTTACTCCTGTGTATCCCCTCCACCTCCAAGGCGCAAGATAGGCCGCGCCACTCACGTATAAGCGACGCCACGCCGCCGAAGCTTGGTCGGTGGAACTGCACTCATTGAGACCTGCTTTTTGGTGTAAAATTTAACTTTTTGATTAAAAATTAGCTATTTGGTTGAAAATTCAACTATTTGGTGGAGAATAAACTTTTTTGTTAAAAAATCATATTTTCGAGTTGAAAATTCAATTGCTTTGTAGATAATTTGTCTTTTTGGCTCAAAAATTCAACAATTTTGTTAGCAATTAATGTATTTTGTTAAAAATTTATCTTTTTTTGTAGAAAATTAATTTTCTTGGTGGAAAATGAATAGTTTTTGTTTAAAATTTACCTTTTTTTGGTTGAAAGTTGAAATACTTTGTTAAAAAATTTTTAAAATTACATAATTTTAGGCAATTTTAAGCTAAAAACATTAATTTATACATCGAAATTTGTTCTAAAATTGTTTTTAATATTCTTAAAAATTTTTTTTGAAAAATCATGAAAAAATTTTCCAGGAATATAATGCAAATTTTGTAATTTATTATTTTGAAACTTGAATTTTTCCTACAATTTTTTGAACATCCGGAAAAATAAAAAAAATGGCTTCAAAACCTTCCAGATTCTATTTTGAAAATTTTTAAAAATATTTTTAAAAATTCATTTTTATTTTGCCGAGGAATTTTGATAAGAAAATTTTATTCTATTGAAACATTTTCAAATGCTCAGAAAGCTTTCAAATGTTGTGTTTAGAATCTTCAAAAATGTACGTTTTGTTTTAAATGTTTTTAAATCTTTTCAAGTTTTAAATTATTTTGGAATCTTTTCAAAATTTCTAAATATATCTTAAACTCACTCGATTTTTTTCCAAATTAATGATTCACTAAACATTTTTCAGTTTTTAATGTTAATCACTTTTTTTCGGTAGAAAATTAATTATTTTTGACCGAAAATTCAACGATTCCATGTTTGGTTGAAAATTCAATTCTTTGGTTGAAAATTCCTTAATTTTAAATAGCTTTGTGATAATTTATGTATTTTGTTACAAATTAATCTTTTTGGGTAGAAAATTAATCTCTTCGATTGAACATTCAACTGTTTGTTTACAATTTTTTTGTTTGTTAAAAATACATTTTTATGATTGAAGACTCATTATTTTAGTAAGAAATTCATTTCTTTGGGTTGAAAACTAAAATTTTTTGCCAGAAATTCATCTTTTTGGATTGAAAATTTAACATTTTGGCTGAGATTTTTTTTCTTTAATTACTGCAAAATCATTCTTGGTTAAAAATTCAACTCCTTTTTTGAAAATTCCTTTTTCTTTGGTTTGAGAATTAAAGATAAATTTTAAACAAAAAAATAATTTCAAGAAAATACATGAATTTTCAGCCAAATAGTTGAATTTTCAAGAAAAAAGATGATTTTTTAAAGAAAAAGATCAATTTTAAACAATAAAATAATTTCAAGAAAATACATGAATTTTCAACCAAATAGTTGAATTTTCAAGTAAAAAGATGATTTTTTAAACAAGAAGATTAATTTTCAACAACAAAAAAAGAATTTTCAAGAAAATACATGAATTTTCAACTAAAAAGATGATTTTTTAAACAAG
>CAKNYM010052912.1:122803-132993 GCA_932195095.1 Andricus curvator
TAAAGAAAAAGATAAATTTTAAACAAAAAAATAATTTCAAGAAAATACATGAATTTTCAACTAAAAAGATGATTTTTCAGGCGAGCAGATTAATTTTCTACCAATAAAGACGATTTTTTAACAAAATAGTTATATTTTCAAACAAAAAGATGAATTTTTAACTAAAAAGATGATTTTTTGAGCAAACAGATTAATTGTATTTGTATACCAATAAACACGAATTTTTAACTAACTAAATTATTTTGTTGAAAATTCAAAATTATTGTTGAAAATTAGTTTTTCGTCTGGATGAAAATTAATTCTTTAACTGAAAATTTAAATATTCCATTTTCAGTTAAAAATGTATCTTTTTTAGTTGAAATTTCAACTACTCTATTAAAAGTTCTTTTTTCTGGTTAAAGATTCTTAATTTTTTTTGGAATTGTTTTGGTTGAAAATTAAGATTCTTGTTTAAAATTAATTTCAACAGGAAACTTTTTTCCGGTTGAAGATTCTTGATTTTAGTTGGAAATGGTTTGGTTGAATATTTAACTATTTTGATGAAAATTCGTTTTTCTTTTGTTCGGTTGAAATTAATTTTTTCAACTGAAAATATAACTGTTTTATTTTTGGTAAAAATTTGTCTTCCTTGGTTGAAAATAATTTATTTTACTGAAATTTCGTTTTTTTTTTTAGAAACTGAACTATTTTGTTGAAAATTCAAATTTATTGTTGAAAATTCAAATTTATTGTTGAAAATTAGTTTTTTGTTTGGTTGAAAATTAATTCTTTAAATGAAAATTTAAACATTCCATTTTTAGTTGAAAATTTATCTTTTTTAGTTGAAAATTCAACTACTTCATAAAAACTTCTTTTTTTTTCTGGTTAAAGATTCTTGATTTTATTTGGAAATGGTTTGGTTGAAAATTCATCTTTTTAGTTCAAAACTGAAATATTTTTTTGAAAATTTAAATATATTGCTAAAAATTAGTTTTTTTTTCTGAAAATTTATTCACTCCATTTTTAGTTGCAAATTTATATTTTTCAGTTGGAAATTCAACTACTTGGTTGAAGATTTTGATTTAACCGAAAACTTTTTTTCGGTTCCAAAAAAGGTTCCTTTTTTGTTAGAAAAAGTTTATTTAAAAAAGAAATGAATTATCAATAAAAAAAGTTAAAATTCTCAACCAAAGAAATGAATTTTCAACTAAAATGATGAATCTCCATCAAAAAAGTTAATTTTCAACAAAAGAGTTCAAATTTCTGACAAATGGTTGAATTTTCAATAAAAAAGATGATTTTTTAAACAGTAGATTAATTTTAAAAAAAAGCATTTTCAGGAATATTCTTGAATTTTCAACGAAATAGTTGAATTTTCAACTAAAAGGATGATTTTTTCAACTAAAAGGATGATATTTTGAAAAAGTAGAATTATTAAAAAAAAAAGAAAAAGAATTCTGAAGAAAATACATGAATTTTTAACTGAAAAGATTATTTTTTAAGCAAGAAGATTAATTTTCTACCAATTAAGACGAATTTTTAACAAAATAGTTAAATTTTCAAACAAAAAGAGAAATTTTCAACAACAGCAAAATTAATTTCAAACAAAAGACGAATTTCCAACTAAAATGATTAATTCTCAACAACAACAAAATTAATTTTCAAGAAAAAATTTCAACATTTAATTAAACAGTTGAACTTTCAACCAAAAAGATGATTTTTTAAACCAGTAGATTCATTTTCAAAAAAAAAATAGTTTTCAAGAAAATAAATAAATTTTCACCTAAAAAGATGATTTTTCAGATAAGCAGATTAATTGTATATCAATAAACAGGAATTTTTAACAAAATATTTAAATTTTCAAACAAAAAGATAAATTTTCAACTAAAAAGATTAATTTTCAACAACAGCAAAATTAATTTCAAACAAAAGACGAATTTTCAACTAAAATGATTAATTCTCAACAACAACAAAATTAATTTTCAAGAAAAGAGTTCAATATTCAACTAAACAGTTGAAATTTCAACCAAAAAGATGATTTTTTAAAGAAGAAGATTAATTTACAACAAAAAAAAAAGAATTTTCAAAAAAATATATGAATTTTCAACTAAAAAGATGATTTTTTAAGCAAGCAGATTAATTGTCCACGAATAAAGACGAATTTTCAACAAAATAGTTCAATTTTCAAATAAAGAGATGAATTTTCAAGTAAAATGATTAATCTTCAACCACAACAAAATCAATTTTCAACAAAAAATTTCAACATTTAATTAAACAGTTGAATTTTCAACAAGAAAGATGATTTCTTAAAGAAGAAGATAAATTTTGAACAAAAAAATAATTTCAAGAAAATACATGAATTTTCAACCAAATAGTTGAATTTTCTACCAAAAAGATGATTTTTAAACGACTAGATTAATTTTCAAACAAAAAAAGCAGAATTTATAAGAAAATACATTAATTTTCAACTAAAAAGATGATTTTTTGAGCAGGCAGATTAATTTTCTAAAAAAAAAAAGAATTTTCAAGAAAATACATCAATTTTCAACTAAAAAGATGATTTTTTAAGAAATCAGATTAATTTTTCACCAATAAAGATGATTTTTCAACAAAATAGTTCAATTTTCAAACAAAAAGATGAATTTTCAACTGAAAAGATGATTTTTTGAGCAAGCAGATTAATTTTCTACCAATAAAGACGAATTTTTAACAAAATAGCTAAGTTTTTAAACAAAAAGATAAATTTTCAACTAAAGAGATTAATCTTCAAGAACAGCAAAATTAATTTCAAAGAAAACAGTTCAACATCAAAAAAAAACTGTTGAATTTTCAACAAAAAATATGATTTTTTAAACAAGTAGATTAATTTTTAACCAACAAAAAAAATTTTTTTAAGAAAATACATAAATTTTCAACTAAAAAGATGATTTTTTAGGCAAGCAGATTAATTTTCTACCAATAAACACGATTTTTTAACAAAATAGTTGAATTTTCAAACAAAGAGATGAATTTTCAACTGAAAAAATTATTTTTTAAGTAAGCAGATTAATTTTCTACTAATTAAGATGAATTTTTAACAAAATAGTTAAATTTTCGAACAAAAAGAAAAATTTTTAACTAAAAAGATGATTTTTCGAGCAAGCAGATTAATTTTATACCAACAAACGCGAATTTTCAACAAACTAGTTAAATTTTCAACCAAAAAGATAAATTTTCAACTGAAAAGATTAATTTTCAACAACAGCAAAATTAATTTTAGACAAAAGACGAATTTTCTACTCAAATGATTAATTCTCAACAACAACAAAATTAATTTTCAAGAACCGAGTTCAGCATTCAACCAAATAGTTGAATTTTTAACCAAAAAGACGATTTTTTAAACAAGAAGATTACTTTCCAACCAAAAAAAAAAGAATTTTCAAGAAAATACATGAATTTTTAACCAAGTGGCTGAATTTTTCACTAAAAAAGATAAATTATTAACCAAAAATTGAATAATTAGGAATCATCAGGGAACCAATCAGGGTCCTCATTTTCATGAAATAAATTAAACTCACTTCGAAGAATTTTGATAATAATTTTCATAAATAACAAACATTCTTGAAAGCATCTTATGTACTATATGACGTAGCTTTTTTACAAGTTTACGATATTTTTTCCTTATTATTCCGATCGAGGCTGTTTGTCTCATGACTCTGAAAACTAGACAAAATGATTCATAATGTAGGTGACCCAATAAGATAGTGACTAGTATATATAGACTGAAAAAATTTCAAGAACATTCATTTCATCAAAATTATCATCAAAATTCTTCAAAAGTGAGTTTCCTTTAATTCGCGAAAATGAAGACCCTGATTGGTACTCTATTCTTCATCTTGGCAATTTTTCCTAAATCTATCAGTAAGTATAATAGTACATCTAATTTAAAACGCTTTTTTATGGCAGTATATATGTTGCAATTAAAAAGGGTTTTTAATTAGATATATTATTATGCATACCAATAGGTTCACGAAAAATTGCCAAGATGAAGAGTAGAGTACCAATCAGGGACCTCATTTTCGTGAAGTAGAGGAAACCCACTTTTGAAGAATTTTGATAATAATTTTCATAAATAATAAATATTCCTGAAAATAACTTATAATTACAAACTGATTTATTTTCAAAAATATTCATTAGTCATCAAAATTTTTATCAAACTTCTTCTAAAGTGAGCTTCCTTTACTTCACGAAAATGAGGACCCTGATTGGTATTATATTTTTCATCTTTGTAATTTTTCTTAACCCTATTGGTATGTATAGTAGTATTTCTGATTTAAAACGCTTTTTTTATTGCAGTATATTTACTGCCATAAAAAAGTGTTTTAAATTAGATACACCATTAGACTTTCCAATAGATTTAGGAAAAATTGCCAAGATGAAGAATAGAGTTCCAATCAGGGTCCTCATTTTCGTGAAGTACAGGAAACTCACTTTTGAAGGATTTTGATAATAATTTTCATAACTAATGGATATTTTTGAAAATAAGTCAGCACGTAAATATAACTTATTTTGAAGAACTTTTATTATTAATGAAAATTATTATCGAAATTCTTCAAAAGTGAGTTTCCTCTACTTCAAGAAAATGAGGTCCCTGATTGGTACTCTATTCTTAATCTTGGCAATTTTTCTTGAACCTATTGGCATGCATAATAATATATCTAATTTGAAACCCTTTTTGATTGCAGTATATATACTGCCATAAAAAAGCTTTTTAAATTAGATATACTATTATACATACTAATAGATTTACGAAAAATTGCCAAGATGAAGAATAGAGTACCAATCAGGGTCCTCATTTTCGTGAAGTAAAGAAATCTTACTTTTGAAGAATTTTGATAATAATTTTCATAAATAATTAATATTTTTGAAAATAAATTATATAGACGTACTGACTCATTTTCAAGAATATTCATTAGTCATAAAAATTATTATCAAAATTCTTTAAAAGTTAGTTTCCTCTACTTCAAGAAAATGAGGACCCTGACTGGTAGTCTATTCTTCATCTTGGCGATTTTTCCTAAATCTATTGGTAAGTGTGATAATATATCTAATTTAAAACGCTTTTTCAATTGCAGTTTATTTATTTCCTATTCTCAGTCATTTAAATAAAAATAAGGGGCCGTCCATAAACTAATTTATTAGGATGAAAATTTTTTAATATAAATAATTATATTAAAATTTCACTTTTATAAATGATAAAATTAATAAAATAATAAATTTTTTTTTAAATTTAAGTGATAAATATAAAATAAAATAATCTTCACATTCTTTTCCTCATCCCCATTTTTTTAAAATTATTTTTTCCCTGTTTTCAAGTAACTTCCCCTTTTCCGCTTATCTGCAAACTAAATTAATGAATCCCAATAAGAAAATCAAAATATTTTTCGTTTTAAAGTTAATTTTGTTTGGTTGAAAAGTTCGGGATTCGTCTCGTTTTGTTAAAAATGTATCTAATATATTATTATATATTATATTAATTATTATATATTATATTATATTATATTAATTATATACTAATATATTTACGAAGAATTGCCAAGATGAAGAATAGAGTACCAATCAGGGTCCTTATTTTCGTGAAGTAAAGAAATCTTACTTTTGAAGAATTTTGATACTAATTTTCATAAATAATTATTATTTTTGAAAATAAATTGTATGGACGTACTGACTTATTTTCAAGAATATTCATTAGTCATACAAATTATTATCAAAATTCGTTAAAAGTTAGTTTCCTCTACTTCAAGAAAATGAGGACCCTGACTGGTAGTCTATTCTTCATCTTGGCGATTTTTCCTAAATCTATTGGTAAGTATGATAATATATCTAATTTAAAACGCTTTTTCAATTGTAGTTTATTTATTTCCTATTCTCAATCATTCAAATAAAAATAATGGGCCGTCCATAAACTAGGTTATTAGAATTAAATTTTTTAAATATAAATAATTATATGAAAATTTAACTTTTATAATTTAAAAAATTATTAAAATAATAATTTTTTTCAATTTAAGTAATAAATATAAAACAATATAAATTTCAAATTTTTCCTCTTTTCCCTTGTTTAAAAAATTATTTTTTCCCTGTTTTCAAGTAACTTCCCCTTTTTCGCTTAACTGAAAACTAAATTAATAAATCAAAATAAGAAAATCAAACTATTTTTCGTTTTAAAGTTTTTTTTTTTTTTTTTTTTTTTGTGAAAAGTTCGGGATTTGTCTCGTTTTGTTAAAAATGTATCGAATAATTTTTAACAAAAGAGTTCAAATTTATGCCAAACAGTTGAATTTTCAACAAAAAAAAAAAGATTTTTTAAACAAAAAGATTAATTTTCTACCAAAAAATACGAATTTTCAAAAAAATAAATAAATTTTCAACCGAACAGTTGAATTTTCGACTAAAAAGATCAATTTACGACGATATAGTTGAATTTTTAACTATGAAAGATAAATTTTTAATTGAAAGTATTAAATTTTAACAAAGAATGGAATAGATAAATTTTTAGTTAAAAAATTAAGTTTGAATCAAAAAAGCGAGTTTTCAATATAAAAGTTAAGTTTTCAAACAAAGAAATGATTTTTCAACTAAAATGATGAATCTTCAAAAAAAAATTAATTTTCAGCAAAAAAGTTAAATTTTCAACTAAAGAAATTAATTTTGAACCAAAAAGATGAATTTTGAACTAAGTAGAATAACTTTCTACCAAAAAAGATGAATTTTTAAGAAAATACACAAATTTTTAACCAAAAAGGTGAATTTTTAACTAAAAAAGAAAAATTTTCAACCAAAAAAGAAAAAAAAAATTTTCTACCTAAAAGACGAATTTTCAAAAAAATGCATGAATTTTCAACAAAAATGGATAAATTTTAAACCAAATACATAGTTGAATTTTTAACTAGAAAAAATCAATTTTCAATTGAAATTATCAATTTTTAATCAAGAATGTAATAATTACACTTATTGTTCAAAAAATTCAATTTAAACCAAAAAACGAATTTTCAATAAAAAAATTAAATTCTTCAACCAAAGAGATGAATTTTCAACTAAAAAAATTAATTTTCAATAAAAAGGTTGAAAATCAAACCAAATAGTGGAATTTTTAACGAAAAAAAGGATTCTTTCGAGATAAAAAATTAACTTTTAACGAAAAATAGTTTCATTTTCTTATTTGGATCTATTAATTCATTCAGCATTTGAGTAAAAAAGGAAATTTTTTCTGAATACAGGGGAAAAGAGAAAAATTGTTTAAAAAGGGGAAAAGGGGAGAATAAGGAAAAGAGTGTGAATACTATTTAATTAATTTTCAAACAGAAAAATTTAACGATTAAAATTTTAAAAATTATTTTATCATGAATTCAAAAAAAAAAAATTAATTTAATTTAATTTATTAATTATTGGCGACCCCTCATTTTAATATGAATGATTTAGAATAGGAAATAAATATACTGTATATTTATTTCCTATTCTAAATTATTCAAATTAAAATGAGGGACCGCCAATAATTAATAAATGAAATTAAATTTTAAAAATTTTCAAATTAATAATAAAATAATTTTTAAATTTTATTTATTATTTATTTAAATAATATTCACACTTTTTTCCTTATTCCCCCCTAATTTTTGTTCAAAAATTTTTGCAACTGAAAATTGAACTATTGCATCTTTGGTTAAAAATTTATTTTTTTGGTTGGAAATTCAATTGTTTAACTAAATAGCGAACTCTTGTTGAAAATTAATTTTTTTAAGGATTCATCATTTTAGTTGAAAATTCTCATCGGTAGAAAATTCAAGTATTTTGTTGATAATTTATTTAATTTTTGGTTGAAAATTTATTTTTTCAAATGAAAATTGAACCTGGCATCTTTGGTTGATACTTTATCTTTTTTACTTGGAAATTCAAATATTTGGGTTAAAATTCCTTTTTGTGGTGAATTTTTTTTTTGTGTTTAAAAATTCATCTTTTAAGTTGGAAATTCAATTACTTGACCAAATATTGAACTATTGTTGCAAATTAATTTTTTTAAGGATTCATCATTTTAGTTGAAAATTTATCTCATCGGTAGAAAATTCAAGTATTTTGTTGATAATTTATTTACTTTTTGGTTAAACATTTTTTTAACTGAAAATTGAAGTATTGCATCTTTGGTTAAAAATTTATCTTTTTTAATTAAAAATTCAACAATTTGGTTGAAAAATCATGCATTTTATTGAAAACTTGCATTTTTTGGTAGAAAATCAACTACTTGGTTTGAAGTGGAACTACTTTGCAAATTTTTTTTTTCTGAAGATTCATAATTTTAGTTAAAATTTCAAGTATTTGGTTGTAAATTAACATTTTTTTTGTTGAAAATTAATGTATTTTATTAAAACTTCGTCTTTTTGGTGGACATTGCATGTTTTTGGATGAAAATTTAACTATTTGATTAAAAATTCATCTTTTTTGGTTAAAAATTTAACTATTTTGTTGACAATTTTGTTTGTTTGTTGAAAATTAACTTTTTATTTAAAAATTTAACTATGCCATTTTTTGTTAGAACGTATCTTTTTGAGTTAAAAATTTAACAACTTTGTTAAAAAAAAAATTTGTTGAAGATCCATCTCATTGTTTGAAAATTTAATTTTTAATTCGTTTAATTTTTGGTTAAAATTTAACTTATTACTGAAAATTCAGCCATTCTATTTTTCGTTAAAACTTTACTTTTTTTAATTGAAAATTAAACATTTTTAGTTGGAAAAATAATTTAATTTTAATTTTAAACCAAATACAAAAAGATGATTTTTCATAGAAGGAGATTTTTTTTCACAATACGAAGATGAATTTTCAATAAAATTGTGGAGTTTTGAAGGAAAAAAAAATTATCTACAAAATAATTGAATTTTCAACCCAAAAATATGATTGTTTAACAAAAAAGTTATTTTCTTATTAAGTTGAATTTGCAAGCCAAAAAATTAAATTATGAATAAAAAAACTTATTTTCAACAAAATAGTGGAAGGTTTAGCAACAAGATGATTTTTTAAACAAGTAGGTTAATTTTTTACCAAAAAAGACGAATTTTCAAGAAAACTTTGGCATTTTCACGCAAAAATGGGGTTTTAGTTAAAAGAATTTTTAATTTAAGAAATTGCTTTCTAACCAAAAACTAATTTTCAAAAAAATAGGTCAATTTTCAACCAAAGTGGTGAATTTTCAAATAAAATAATGAATCTTCAAAAAAAAATTAATTTTCAATACGAAAGTTCAATATATAATAACAGTTGAATTTTTACCCAAAAATATGATTTTTCAAAGAAGTAGATTCATTTTCTATCAAAAAAGATAAATTTTCAACAAAAAAGTTAATTTACAATCAAATAATTAAATTTTTAACTAGAAAAGAGAAATCTTCAATTAAAAATATCAACTTTCAACCAAAAATGGAATTGTTACATTTTTAGTTTGAAAAATTAATTAATGACCAAAAAACTAATTTTCAACAAAGTATGTCAATTTTCAGCCAAGAGATGAATTTTCAACTCAAATAATGAATCTTTAAAAAAAATTAATTTTCAATAGAAGAGTTCAATATTCAACCAAGTAGTTGAATTTTCAACCCGGAAAGATTTTTTAGGCAATACAAAAAATTCATATCCAAATTGTTGAAGATTTAAGCCAAAAAAACGAGCTTTCCACAAAACGGTTGGATTGAAAAAAAAAAGGAAATAATTGAAATTTTGACAAATTATTTATAATTATATTTTCAACAAAATGGATCAATTTTCAACCAATGTAATAAATTTAAAAAAACAGTATGAATCTTCAACAAAAAAAATTATTTGCAATAAAAAATTTCAACAATCAACCAAATATTTTAATTTTTAATCAAAAAGATGACTTTTTAAAAAAGCAGATTAATTTTCAAACAAAAAAGAATAGAATTTTCAAGAAAATACATGAATTGAAACAGTTGAATTTTCAAATAAAAAATATAAATTTTCAACAAAAAATAGAACCGTTAAATTTTCAGATTGAAAATTAATTTTTAACGACAAATCAAATTAATTTTTAACCAGTAACATTTCTAACCAAACAGTAACATTTCTAACCAAATAGTAACATTTTTAAAGAAATAGTAACATGTATAACCAAATAGTAACATTATTAACCAAATAGTAACATTTTTAACCAAATAGTAACATTTTTA
>CAKNYM010052913.1:0-136326 GCA_932195095.1 Andricus curvator
TCTGGATGAGAATGTGTTCCTTAAGGTCGATAGAACCTTGAGTAAATGAAGTTCCTTTTCAGTCTAAAATAAAAACAAATTTAACAATCACTTAATATGTAGAGGTTTTGATAATTTTATAATATTTGCAAACAAACTTTTTCTTTTCATCGAAGTCGAACACGAAGTTGAAAAATCTAGAGCAACCGAGCGTAAAGCGCGATGTAGATACGCCCGAGCGCGTAGCGCGAGGTGAATACATAATCGAGCGCGAAGCGCGAGATAAATATATGATCGAGCGCGAAGCGCGAGATCCAACAGTTGCGCGCCCTAGGCGCGCTCAAACTTGCGAGCGAAGCGAGCCGCGCGCGAAGCGCGCGATGAGAATGTGCCCGCGAAGCGGGCAGATTTTTTAAAATACTTTCGTAAACAATAATTTCTTACCATAAGCGTTTCTTCATATTTTTTTATTTTTCAAAATCTATTAATTCAAATAATAAAATAGATCATTTTTCATTCTAATAAGTAGCAATTTTCGCAATTTAAATAAATAATCAGTTATGTTTAACGAAGTTCCTATTCACACCGAAAATACTTGGTCTACGCTCATCGTATTTTCATTTAAAAAAACGCTCATTGCTGGCGCCGCGCCGGCAGTGTAGATTGCACCTGAATCTATATTTGATTTAAATAGTGCAATTTTATTAATTTTCCTAGTTAGTGTGTATTCGACCCCATACAAGCCACGCCCTTTTCCTTTTTCCAGCCCCCCCCCCCCTCGCCAGATCCGTACGATTAGACTCGACCGTGTTTTAAACGTACATAAACGTACGGACTGTTCGGACGAGAGGCCCCTTTCGCCCTGGCTAAAATCGAATTAATAAAATTGCATTACTTAAACATAATAAAATCTCAAATGGGCCAGACAGACGTGCTCTTATATATATTGAATCCTTTTCCAAAATCTAATCATAATATTTACTATTAGGAAAAGGAGTTTCGTGAAATTAATGATTATGTGGTTGGTGCGGACGTTATACCTCATGCGATTGTGTAAAAACAGAGGAAAACAATAATTATAAGTATTAATGTGAATTGTTTGTTACCGTGATGTTACCTCTTACATGAATTGAAATAAAAATAACTCATCACAGTGAGCTACGCAACTTAAATTCAATTTAAACTATTCAATTAATTATTATGAATGAATTTAAATATAAAGTAATATTAGCTTTGCGCCCAAATTCACCGACAGGTAAGTAATTTCGCGCAGCTGCACTCCTCCGAAAAATGTAATTAATAACTATTCTACATATCCTCTACTAAATATTCTTCTTTCATGCAACATTTTCAAAATATAAGGTAAGCTGCCCAAATCACATTTTTTTTAGGTTCGCGAATTTAGCCTCCCCATGCCTACTTGAATAGAATTTCAAGCTATATTTTATATTTAAATGTCTAAATTAAGGGAACTAAGATTTTAGAACTTTATAACTATTTAGCAATAATCAATATATGAGTTATAAATATAAAATAGTGAATACTGCGATACCTTGTTTTTTATGCAAGAAACCAAAGTCACTGTTATCAGGGCAAACTGAAGAGGAGGGCAAAGCGAATCATATTATGGTTTCAATTATTTAAAATAATAAAAGATCAAGATTCTTATAGAGTGTATGATTTGATTTTATCGATACTTACTTTGTAGGTAGGAACACAATCTGCAAATTCAACTTCAGAGTGTTTTACGTTTACTTGATAAACTGACGTTCAGTTCTGGCTTCAGTTCTGGGTAGTCTGAATAAGTGGTGCCGAAGTTTCCTATTTATTAAATACCACAACATGTCTTTCCCATGATTTTGCAAAGGTAGGCAATGAAAAAGTTGATTTTGGAAAATTTATTTTTTACCGATTTTTCCTCAATATTTCGCAAATTAAATAAGGAAACTATTCATTTTCCTCATTACATCGAAAATCGCATATTGCATATATTGCGTTTTCCATATGATAAGGAAAACTATGAATTTGCTCATTTAATTTGGCAAATGCGGAAAATTCGGTGAAGAAAAATTGTCGGCAATCAACTTTCTTATTGTCTTTCTTCACAAAATCATGAGGAAAACCTTGTTGCAGGCTTAAATAAATGGGAGACATCGGCGCCACTAATTCATACTATCCGCCAAGCTGAAGCCAGGACGTACGTCAGTTTTTATGTAAAAAAGAAACACTCCGTAGTTAAATTTATCGACTACGGTGCCAGCTACAACGTAAGTCAAGATAGAATTAATTTATATACTTTATACGAATCTTGATAGCCTATTATTTAAATTATTGAAACTACAATATTGCTCGGTTCGTCCCCCTCCTTAGATTTTCGTGATGCCAGGGCTTTAGTGACCTGGCTAAAATCCAATTAATAAAATTGCATTATGTAAAAACAAGAAGTTAAATAGAATAAACAGACGTGCCCTTATATGTATATTTTAAACGTTTTTCAACATTTTTAAGCCAATATTTACGTTTTTTTAATTTAAAGTAGCAGAATAGAATAATTATAAATACAATTATCACGTGAAACTCTGATTAATAGCCCTAATGAAAAGAAGATTCATTGTTCGTGAGTTTCAAGAATGATGAAAATTGTGCAAAACATGATTTAGAAAACTCTCGTGCAAGTAACATAATTTTGATAAATGTTATTAAAATCAAAATGAAATAGAAAATCTGGAGACACAGTCAAATAGAACGTGAGAAAATAATGTATGTATTTAAAAACATGTAATCTCTATTTTACACCTTTCTTATAACATTGTAATTTATAATTGGCGTGCTTTTAATATCCTGTCAACATGGTAAAAAATTTTCTCAACTACAAAGGGATTTTTTTACTGTCAAATTGGTATTGTCTTTTTATTTTGGAATTAAATTATTGATAAAATACCTCAGTTGGTTCTGAATAGCTTTTTTTAATGTATAGCCCAAATTTCAGAAGCACTTTTCTCTACTTGATAATATAATAATGTAGATACTTCATACTTTTATTGGTTGCAACTCAAAACTACACCGCATGTAGCATAATTTTGGGGATCAGCGTTTTACAATGATGCATTCATTTCAAGGTTTTCTTTACTGTAAATTCAAATAAACTTGTATTCTTCATTGTTTTTTCAGATAACGGAAATGCTATCTTCAAAATCGATGATAATCATACTTTTGTTATTGGCACTTGTTTATAGTGCAATGGCTTGTGACGGATTCGATTCCCCATGTACTGGAGATAATGGTACTCAAGGCAGTTGCTGTGGAGGAATGCATTGTCAGAAGAATGATCCCACTTGGGCACAAGGACGGTGTTACTATAATCCTGGAAAGTAACTGCTCAATATGCAGTACTCAGACTTACTAAGATGATCATTAAATCAATGTTAAAAATAATATCTTCCTAAATAAAACGTTAAAATGTGTTAATTTTTCATCTTATCACTCTATCCAGGGGATACTACTGCGCTTAAATTCGGTTGTGCTTCCCCCCATGAAATCCTGTAAAATCCGTTAAAATCCTTTGAAATCACTCGAAGCATTTCAATATCTTTGCTGATCTAAAAATTTCCAGGGAAAACATGTCTAGTATTGCGACAAAGCATCATCCATGTCTTAAAATTGGAAAATTATTTTGGTTAGCCCGTACACACAAATTGAACGTGCTTGTATTCAAAGCTCTGTATGTTTGTAGTATGTTAAAATAAAGAAATGTTTGTTCATTTACTAATTAATTTATTGAAGAAACACTAATACTAATGATACAAACGGATATCTGTGAATGCGAAGTGTCTAGGTACAAAAAAAATATTTGATCTATGGTCACCGAACTTCGGTGAAACAAGATACGGCCATTAGATTAAGTATAAAATCAATGGCGATATAATCAGAAAGTTTTTTTCAGAAAGTTCAAGGTGGCTAGAAGCTGAATTGCGACAAAGTTCGAAGTTGTATGGCTGGCAATGTCGTCCATCAGATGACGATGTCCCATCAGGTCTTGACTCAACTCGAATGCTTTAAAGAACATGAAGGTTCATGAGGGCTATTTTACCCTTTCCATCTCTGAGGAAGTATATCTCAAACTGTAAAGCCTTGCTTAAGGGAACAGTGTCGTACATTTTTTTTTGACATTCCAGAGACTTCAGCATAAGAAAATTAGAAAGTCGAAAGTAATTTACAAACTCTAGCTTAAATCTGTTCAGCATTCGAAATTTGAACAGATTTTTTGTGAAGAATTTTTCCAGCAAGATCCATTCAGTGGTACTTTAAAGCATCATATTCGGAGTAGTATACCTAGGCTGGTTCTAGGACGATGAGGGTATGGAGTTAAATGAAGATGATAAGGCCTACGAAGAAGATGGACGAACTGACTCTGAAGCATATGAGTATGAGGCAACCAAGCTGAAAAAGTTTAAACAAAACGGGGCTGGAGTTGTAGCTGAGCTGGATAACAGCTTCATAGTATTCTTTTACCAGCACGAATGACGAAATGTGCTAGAGGAGGATAACCTGACGATTGGTAAGTAGATATCAAATTTCATGTTCACGGAAGCTTATTCGATGATCCTAGACCATTTTTGATCTTTTCAAGGGCCTATAGTACATATGGTGGCCAATTTTCTCAGTCTATACAGCTAAAGCTACAAAAAATTACAAAGTGACATACGTTTTCGCAATAAATTAGTCAATTTTTAGTTTTCTTACGCGTTCCTCCGTAAAGTTTTTAAATGTGACAGGACTGGTACATTTTTCCGATATTGGCCTCAGACACTTTTTCTTGATACATAATGCAGTTTCAATTGCAATACTAATATATTATATATTGTAGACACGGTCTGAAAGAAACCTCTGTAATTATAACGAATTTTATGTGATATAGGTATTATCCTTATAGATTACAGTCATAAAAAAGTAGTTCCTATTAAATTAAATGAATGAACTTTTTAGCATCATAGAAATGATCTCTTCATAATTCCTCTAAGAACACGGACACAGCGATGCACGGAACCAGTAATAACAAGTTAAAAACTCCGAAGCCTTCACAAAAAGAAAGACCAAATGTGAAATAATTTTGTTTGAAAAATTTTACAACTAAATTTTATTTCGAATTTTACTTTTTTCAAAAGCAAAAAAAAACCCCTAAACTGTTCGAATAATTACAAAAAAAAGTTTTGTTGATAAAAATGTTGAAAACTTTTTTAAATATACAAAGGTAACTTTTGCACATTTTTTAATATGTTCTAAATCATTTTGAGTAAGGTGGGGCAAGCCGGGTAGGCAAGTCATAGGGGTTATCTAGATTTACGGAAACCTGCTACTACCATACATTTGCGAGTTGGCGAGAGTCGTATGTGTACTGGTGTACTCATGAAAGGTAGTCGGACGTTACACGCGTCCTTGTGCAGTTATTTTTTCTCAGAAGAAATGTTAAAAATGTGGCGATTTTGCTTATGATTATTGGGTCGCTTTATTGTTCCAGACGTTCAAATTCCTGGATGCGATCTTTCGGATAAGTAAACTATATTAAAGATTGCCTAATTAGGTTAATGATGACAAGACATTTGAAAAGTGTCTTGTGCGTTTCCGATTTAAGCGAGAAGGGGTATCAATGGTGAGGCAATACGGTGTGCCACCCTCTCTTTTATATAATGTAAGTGTTCCAGTTTTGTACGAATTTTTTAGTTTTGTGCGACTTTTGTGTTAAAAAACGCATATACTCTTGCGAGTACCTCAGTTTTTTTAATACAAAATTTGTAATTTCGTCAAATCAAGGTATCTGGCACTTTATGAAAAAATCAGGAATAACTTCTTATCTAATTAATGTTTGAAAAATCAGATTTTGCATACTACTAATACTTAAACTAAATATTTTATTCGTTACCAAAAGGAAGTTTTGACTCATATATGTGATAGGTTTACATCAGTCAGGGTTCAAAGCTAAGGTACCCCGTACATTTATGCACAAATTAGAGCTAAACAAAGTAATTTATGTCGAACAGCTCTTCCACTTCATAATGTACATCATAGCACACATATCTATTAAAACTGATAACCGTGGTCACATTATTTAAATCGTTATTTTGCTCGAATTTCCTCAAGCAGAATTCAGATATATTTGAAAATCGCCCAGCTATATTTAATGTACCAATGGATGACTCCTCAATGGAAAAAACTTCACAAGAAATCATTTTCCAAATTTGAAATGCGTATGATGCTTTGATGAAACACTAAAAGTGTATTCCCAGGAAATAACTACAATTTTAAAATCAGAAAAAATATTAAAATTCTCGATGAAGGGATGAGTAAACGAATAACAACATTTTAAGGTTTTATTTAGTATTTTGTTTATTTTATTTAATTACTTGATAATCAAATTAGTATTTCTTAGTACTGCATATTGAGCAGTTACTTGCCAGGATTATAGTAACACAGTCCTTGTGCCCAAGAGGGGTCATTCATTTGACAATGCATGCCTCCACAGCAACTGTCAGTCGAACCCGTCACAAGTCATTGCACTACACATTAATGCCAATAAAACAAGTATGGTTATCATAGATTTTAAATATATAATTTTCGTTATCTGGAAAAACAAATAAAGAATAAAAATTTATTTGAGTGTACTGTAAACAACTCTGAAAAATAGATTCTTTAAGTACGTATGTCTATAGCATATTGTAATATTTGCACAACTACGTGCATATATCATGGATATTCGTTATTAAATATTTTGTAAGCTTATATCGCGATTTTCCTTTGAAGATTTTTCCGACTGTTCACTATTTATTAGACTGGATTTTTTATGAAAAGTTATTCTGCTATTGTATTTCCCGCCTCCTCTCTCAGATCATCAAACGTAGTACCTGCTCTTATGCTCTTAACGCCACAATATTTAAGGGGTTAGGGTCAGTCGCAAGGCCAAAAAAAAAACGATTTTTTAAAGAATTTTTTTTGAAAACAGGTTTTATTACTTATTGACAAATATTCGACAGTTTGAATAATACATATTGAAAGAAGTTACAGTAATTTTTTGAGGTAAAAATATCGATAAACAAGCAAGTTATAGTTAATCTGCCAGAGGTCCAAAAAAAAGGTGTTTTGCGGTGCGCATCGTAACTCATGACTGGATCATCCGAAAGAAAAAATACCACGTGAATAGTTAAAAAACGATATTCCCTTGTACTTGAACGTCGAATTAAGTCAAAAATTTCATTTTCAAGAAAATGGTGGATGTGTAAACACAAAATTCTTATTTTCCTTGAAAAAATCGCTCATTTTTCGGTTAAAAAAAAAAATTATAAATTGAAATATCGATCGTTCAAGTACTTCAGAATTATGTTAAAAATAACTGGTTAAAATTTGGTAATGATAAAAAACGTTCTTTCGAGAAAAACGCGTTCAAAGTTCAAAGTTAAGCTGGGTAAAGCGACAGACCGCGCGAGGCACCTTTGGTTAAAGTCGTGTATCTTCGTAAGTTATAGTTCGCTATCTATATTCCATGTTCCGGGGCCCCGGTTCATGATCTTTATTCCTTTTCTTTGTGCTCAAAGAGAGCCAGGTTATTTTATGAGTGAAAACTTGTTTAATTGAGAAAATGAAAAACAAGCGTCGAAACTTCGAACCAGAGAAACACGAAAGTGTCCTGAAAGAGCTAAAATGATTGAGGCGAAAACTTGAGAAGCAAGAAAAAGAATTTATTCGATTTTACAGGAAACGTAAGTAACCTCACTTTTCGAACCATACACAATTTTTCCACGCCTTAGACGAAGCGTCGTGATGCTAAATTTCAATAATCGGTAACAAGGAAAGAGAGGAAACAACATAAAAATTCCTTATATTGCGAACTCGTTGGTATGTAAACAACCTTTACGTAGTCCCTTGTGTCATTCAAGAAATGACGGGACGCTACCTCTGCTCACTTGGATACGCAATTGACGAGTGAATTTGGGAAAAAATTTCCATCAGAAAACTTATCGTTTTCATTTTTCCACTCATGCGAAAGTGTATTATGATCATCAAAATCGAACTCCTCATAGCGATCGCCGAAGCCTAGACAAGTCTCGTAGTCGAACTCCTCAACACTATCGTCGAAGTCGAGACAAATATGGAAGCTGGAGGAGTCCTCATCGGGATAGAAAAAAATCGAGCATGTCTCGCAATAGGACTCCTCTGTCTTATCGACAAAATCGTGAAAAGTCTCTCAGTGTCACACCTCCCACTGCGGCACAGCCGAATGGAGGAAATCGTGAACCGGCGAATACCGTTCATAACGGCTCACAAGGGAACCCGATCGCCCAAGGACCATCTCAGTCGCAGTCAGGGCAAGAAGTCACTCAACTAAGGAGTAGCTCATCAGATGCAGTACAGATTGGTGATCAACGGGGTGCGTCATCAAGCATACAAAGGGAGAGAGAAATGCCTAAGGACACGGTTTTAAATCCTGAGGTCCTAGAAATAATCGGTAAACGCTTGGATATAGACAAACAATGAGCCACAGCAATCCATAGCGACATTGTCGTACGCTGAGAAGAAATTCTCAAGAATGGTCTTCTGGATAACGAACGCAAGGAGTTATTCAAGAAATATCTTACACCTGTAAACTGTATCTCAATCAAACCTCCAAAACCTAATGCAGAGGTTAAGGCCACGATACTGGAACCAGTTGTCGACAGGGACAAGAGCATTTTGAAAAGAAACAGAAAGTGATAGTTTGAAATTTAAAAATTTTAAACTATATTAAAATCAAATTCAAAATCCTATTTAACGTCCAATACTCAAGTTAATGTATAGAATTCCTGAAAAGAAAACAAGAATTCAACGATCAAATTTGGAAAACCACCAAAAAATGCTCCTATTGCAATTTCTAAAAACAATAAAATTTTTGTTTCTTTGGACAAAAATAAAAAAGAGGAAAGAAAAATGAGAAGGCAACCAACCAAATCCCCTTCCTTCTCTTTTTTATTTCTTTCGTCTTTTTTATTTTTATTATTATCAAATCACAATATGAAAGCATTTATAATATTTACCAACGTTTCAGTGCTCATACAGCACCCTTATCAAGGTAAGAAAAATTAGAGCAGGTGGGAACAGCGACGAAACAACGACGCTATCTCCTCGATATTAAGAAGTCTGCCAGTCTGTCGCACGTAAGTCATCTTACAAATCTTGCAAATGATTTTGTAAACAACATCCCCTTTCTCAAATTCATCTAAAGAATCTTTACAAAAAGTTATTATTGAATCCATTTTTAATGGTATACGGGAAATAGTATGCATATTAAAAATTTTTTAACATAAATTCAATAGTTTTCGAAATTCAACCAAAAAACCTGCTTTAATTTTTCTTACCTTGATAAGAGTGCTTGATTTGATAATAATAAAAATAAAAAAGACGAAAGAAATAAAAAAGAGAAGGAACGGGATTTGGCTGTTTGCCTTCTCATTTTTCTTTCCTCTTTTTTATTTTTGTCCAAAGAAACAAATTTTTTGTTGTTTCTAGGAATTGCAATAGGAGCATTTTTTTGCGGTTGTCTAAATTTGATAGTTGGATTCTTGTTTTATTTTTAGGAATTCTATACATTAAGTGATAGTTTGCTTAGCTGCATTAGGCACAACGCTGTCAAACCTCTTCAAAGGCACTTCTGTGGATCCGCTTTCTATAATATACAATCTCAAATGACATCCCCGGTGAAAAAATTTTGTATGGGATTAATCTAGAAAAACACCTGGGAAATCGCATAGGTGTCGCTTCTCAGATAGTATAACAAAGGGATGGTATATGAGACGATCCAATACTTCATGTCTATTTGAATGATGTATAGTGGATGTATAGCTTAAATATAGCTAAAGTATCACAAAGTATAGTCATAGTATAGTAGTATAGTCATAGTCATAGGCATAGTATTATGGTAAGAGTGATTGCTAAAGTATATCTTAGAAGTATATCTGAAGTATAGTTGAAGTATAGCTGATGTATATCTGTGAGGTATAGCTTAAGTATGTCAGAAGTATAAATAAAGTATGCCTAAAGTATAGGAAAAGTATGGCTATAGTTGGTACAGCTTAATTCTATTTGAAGAATCAAAAGATAATATGAAATAAGTACAAGCGTTGTATTCTTGATGATGACATTGGAGACCTGAAATACATAAAATTAGAGATCCAGAATCATGATTTTCACAGCATGAAAAACAACTTCTAAATTTAGCAAAACTTAAGAATATCTTTATATAAATAAAAATATAACATTATGTCTTTTATCTAAATAATGAATTAGTCAACTTTTCATGCGACAATAATCCTACGGTTAGGAATCAAAGATTACTGGTACATATAGAAAATCAGAAGAAGAAGATATCAGCTTCTTATTATATGCATCTTCTTGCTTTAATAATCTTCATATAGTTGAAAAATTGAAGAGTTGAATTTTAACTACGAAGTACATTTCGTGAGATAAATATGGAAAGAATTTTGTTGAACCTTAAAGAATTCATTAACTGGCTTCTTTATTACACTCGCGAACAATATTTGTTGAACATTTTTCTCAAGAAATTATTTAAATCTCGAAATTTTTTAATTTACGGGCCATCTGTCATTCACGATGTATTATATGTTTTATCCCGTTGTTATGATATATTTAAAAACAAATGAACACATATTGTATGCGATAACTTAGCCATACTCAAGTATAGATAAAGTATGTCCTATACTTAAGTATAGATGTGTTCTTTTCGGTTACCCTAAAGTTGATCTCTTTGCTAGCCGAACCAGCTACAAGTGTCGGAAATACGTCTCCTGGAAGAAAGACCCAGGATCGTTCGCGATTGACGCATTTACTCTGGACTGAAGTAAATACTTCTTCTACACGTTCCCTGCCTTTGCGTTAATACCAAAAGTACTAAAGAAAATCCAGAACGACCGCGCAAGGGGATAGTTCTAGTTCCGAACTGGCCATCTCAAGCGTAGTTCCCTCATTGTAGAGCAATGTTTGAGTCATCTCCCATGTTGTTCAAACCGAGTAAAAGCCTTCTTCCTTCTTCTCACAGGGAACCTCTTCGAAAACGTCAAGAAATGCAAGGGTTAATACTAGACGGTTGCGCCGCCTGCCACGTTGGCGCGTCGACGTAATATTAAGTATATGTGACCGTCCGCGCAGAAAGGGATCTAATGCGGCAAAAATCGGTTTTTAGTTTTTACACCAATTGATAGTTTTTTATTTGCTCTTTCATAATAATAAATATTATGTCTGTATCTGGCAAATTCGAATTGTTGATTAACTGCAAAGTGATGCCCTCTTATGAAGTTCCTGTGTTGGACCGCCTCTTCAATCGCTCATTCTGTATAATGAAGCTACTGCGCGTTAGCTCCCTTTCTTTGCGGTCGGTCACATATTTACATGGTACCGGATTTCTTTCCGCCGGGTGATCCTGTGGCTTTTGATTGGTTGTGGAAATTCCTGTGATCAATTAGGAGTTAAAGTAAACCGATTTGAATAATTATCTTATGCTGGAAATTCATCTTTTGTGCCTACTTATTTTTATATTTTCAAAGCTGTATGTCAACAAAAAAAAACTAAATCAGACTGTCACGCCGCATCGCCGGCTGTCAAAAGTCTGTCGGCGCAACCCTCTAGTTAATACTCAATACTCAATACAAGTAAATACTCAAAGCAGTTTCTGGATATTTACACTACCGTCCGAAATTGTCCGTACTATCACCGAAAGTACTATTAAAACTCACTGCTGATTTTGAAATGTGGTTACTCGTTCAAAAATGGAGCGACAAACTTTAAAAAAAAAACATTAAAAAGCTTATTAAATTACGCGTGAATTAAGCCCGAATAGAGATATTTTTGACCTTTTGGAGAGAATATACTACGTGAGAAGTTTGAAAAAAAATGTGAGCTGATAAAACCTAAAAAATCATCACGGGTTCTTGAGATACGACTAAAAATGTCCAAGCGGCAAATGTCAAGTTTCAGTCGGTGATTACTGCTGTCGGCCGCGAGAGCGGTGGTCGCCTAGAACATATTCTCCAATATTCTCGTTTCAAGTATTCATAATAATGAACGATAAAGATTTTTATAAAGTGTATAGATGCCTAACTCTACTTACTTTGTACGTGGTACCAATTGAACTTCAGAGTGTTTTACATTTACTTGATAAACTGATGTCCTGTCTACACTGCTGTCCAATGTAAAAAGGTATACGTAAGTGACTTTGCGGTTTAGGATTATTCTCTTAAACCTGGCAATGGAAAAATCGACCTAAGCGACAATGTCACTTATGTATCTTTTTACTTTGGACGGCAGTACAGCTCTGGATACTATGAACTGGTAGTAGTGGCATGATGTCCTCATCATGTTGTGAAAGTAAACAATGAAAAAGTTGATTTTGTAAATTTAATTTTTACCGATTTTTCCTCAATATTTCGCAAATTAAATAAGGAAAATTGTTAATTTTCCTCATTACATCGAAAATCGCATATCGCATATATCGCGTTTGCCATACCATGGGGAAAACTATAAATTTCCTCATTTATTTTGGCAAGTGAGGAAAACTCGGTAAAAAGTAAATTATCGGAACTCAGATTTTTATTGTCTACGTTCGCAAAATCCTGACGATACTCTTGTTGCAGAATGGAATAAATAGGAGACACTAGCATCACCAATTCATACTATCCGCAGAGCTGGAGCCAGGACGTCAGTATTCACGTCAACGAAAAACACACCCAATTTAAGTTTGTCACTGTGGTACCAGCTGCAACGTAAGTCAAAATAGAATTAATTTATATACTTTATACGATTTTTTATTGCTTACGATTTTAAATAATTGAAACTAAAATATTGCTCGCTTCGCCCTCTCTAGATTTTCTTGATGTCAGCAATTCTGAATTCTTCGTTAAAAGTCAAAGCTTCGAAATATTGACTAATTATTACTCGTAGGGTATTCGATACAATCGTTGCCCTCCCCCCCCCTCCCCCAGTGATTGGCTACCTCATTTAAATATGATCATATGAAAGAATACTCACAAATAAAACTAATAATACATAGTGGAAATAATGCGTCAAAATCAGTGTTTGGCTCCGGACAATGATTATACGATTTAGTGGATAATCACTGGGCTTTCAAAATCAGTAATCTATAACTGAGCACGTCAGAGCAAAAGAAAGACTCCGCAGAGCAGTGAGGAAAAACGCACCAAGTACCGTTAGAAAGAGAAACTCTTACGCAGAATGCCTGAAGAGTAAGACAGCGCAACAATAATTGTCTCGTTTTTCCTCTCGACTCTGCGGAGTCTTCCTTTTGCTCTGAGGTGCTTAACTATTTAATTATGAAAGTAAATATATAACAGTAATCTATTCAGATGCCAAGGATGTCCCCAACATATCTTAGTTCTATAATTTGGTATATTCCTGGAAATTCAGATATATCATAAATTCAGATATATAAGTTACCATATTTACCTGTAAAATTACCATAAATGATCGAAAATTTTCATGAATTTCCGGAAATTTATGGACATTTTTAAAAATGAATTTTTGTAATTTGTGGTAAGTTACCATATTTACCTGTAAAATTACCATAAATTACCGAAAATTCCCATAAATTTCCGGAAATTTATGAACATTTTTGAAAATGCATTTTGGGTAATTTATGGTTAGTTACCATATTTAGCTGTAAAATTACCATAGATGACCAAAAATTTCCATAAATTTCCGGAAATGTATGAAAATTTTTAAAAATAAATTTTGGGTAATTTATGTTGACGAGGTAATTTATGTTGGGAAGGTGAGGAAAAAGCGTTCGCCCCAAAAAGCGGTCGCATGCGCTTAAATGAGGCTAACTTTGCAGTACAATGATTCGCGGTAGGTTTCTTTAAAAAAAAAAAAAAAACAAGAAAAAACGAAAAAAAAATAAAATAAAAAAGAAGAAAAAAAATATACTCCCCATGATCCATTTTTAAAGTAAATGGTCCTGGGAAACCCCGGCGGGAAAAATGAACGCATCACTCAAAAAAATGTCTGGTTAAATCAACTAGAATTCTGGTTACATATGCCCTAACTATTTTTTCTGGTTAGACTAACCAGAATTATGGTTGAATTAAGCAGACTTCCGTTTAAATTAACCAGAAATCCTGATTAAAATAATCAGAATTCTGATTACTTTAACCAGAAAAAATAGTAAGGCCATATTTAACCAGAATTCTGGTTGATTTAACCAGACATTTTTTTGAATGATGAATAGATTTTACTGTACATGTCGTTTCACTCTTGTCACTCTGGATTTGGTCATTTTGAGTAACTCGCCTTCCCGCTTTTTATGACGAACAACGCTTTCGTTTACCAACATAGGAAATTTATGAGAGTACTAGTTGTGCATGTTGGTATAGGGCAAAAACCGTTGCATTTGCAACAAGTTCATTTTTAAAATTTATATTTTTTATTTTCATAATTACTTTGAAAAATTAATGAGGAAAATCGAGTTTTGTGTCATGATGGGAGCAAAGAGCGGAATGGGGCAGCGTTTCCCTTATCGAAAGATCCATAAGCAGCATAATGGCAATTGATCATGACCGCTGCAACGGTTTGGTTATGAATACATTTGTATGGCCAACGGCCATGCCACGCTGAAAAAACCAGTTCTCGTCAGATCACTGATGTTAAGCAGCGTTGGGCGCGGTTAGTACTTGGATGGGCGACCATTTGAGAATACTGCGTGCTGTTGGCATATTATGGGTGTGGTGAGCCCACACTTATAGTTATTTATAACTAGAAGAAAACTATCCACCTAGAAACACTACCCGAATCGGGTAGTGTCACGCCTACCCTGAAAGGGAAATGGCTTAATGGTATACATACAATTCACGGTCAAATATTTATTTGAAAAAAATTTAGTACTAGGAGAAAGGAGTGGAAGCCGTGAAGCTTCCGAGATAAATATATCTATTATGGGCAAAACATAAACTTTCTATAACGCATATATCTTGCTGCGTTCAAAACAATTTACATTCATTACTAATGCGAGACCAGCTGACGTAAAAATATTATTTATTTAAAATGATGGAAGAAAATTGGCATTAATCGCGGATTTATATTGTCCCTTACTTTTGTTGTCTTTGATTTTTACGTTTGCATTTTGTAGCAAATTATCAAACTGACCATTCAACTTACAGTTACATAAAAGGAGAGCAAGGGGTGGTAAGGGGTGGCGCTCCCGAAAAAAAGTCACGTTGTATATACATAGAAAAATTCGTGAAGTGAAAGAATTATTTGTCATATTGCGAGCAAAGGGTGGCCAGGGGTGGCGCTCTTGTTTTCCGAAAATTTCTTAGTAGCTAAACCTCAATATTTCAAGAACCTCGTATTTATTTTCGTTCGTCTCAAAATTCAATTCTCTTTTCAATTAATGATGCAGGACAACTTCTGAAGAAAATATTGTTTTTCCAAAGACTAGAAAAGTATTCAGTAATTGGAGAGAGTAATTGGACATTAACATTACAAATTGTTTTTGATTTATGGGTTTGATTTACATGACAAATATTTAGGAAGAGATGATCTAACGACTATGTAGAAGAAGAGCAAGGGGAAGAAAGGGGTAGAGCCTTCGTGAATTGACAAGTCGCGTCGCAATTTTGATATAAATATGGCTATTAAAAGTCAAAAAAAGCGGCAAGGTGAGTGACTCGAAATGGCGAAGTCCAGAGTGACAAGAACGAAACGACATGTACATACAGTAAAATCTATGCATCCCTTCATTTTTCACGGCAGGGTTTCCCAGGACCATTTACTTTAAAAATGGATCATGGAGAGTATATTTTTTTCTTGTTTTTCATTTTATTTTTTGCGCCTTTTCTTTTTTTTTGTTCTAAAGAAACCTGCCGCGAATCATTGTCCTGCAAAGTTAGCCTCATTTAAGCGAATGCGGAAGATTTGGTTCTTTCTTGTTAGTTTTCCTATGTGGGACGAACGTTTTTTGGGACGACCGCTTTTTGGGGTAAACGCTTTTTCCTCACCTTCCCCAATTTCCAGAAAGTAACTTCTTTTTATTGTAATTAGGCTGTTTTTGGTTATGAAAATAATTATCAGTAATAACTTTTTATAATTATACTGAGATAGAAGAAATCGAAAATTCTAGATTTGTATAAAGCGGATATCTGTCAAACAATGTTTATGTTTTTCAGGTAGTCTATATATTTTAATTAATATGAATTCCAGAAATATTGGATTCCATTCTAAAAATTTGATATATCCCGCACAGGATAGTATGTGGATATCCTACCGGGCGGAAGTTACGATATCCTAAGAATATGCCGCGAATATTCTGCTGAAATATCCTAGGGATATGCCAAAGATTTCATTTTGTCGTTAGGGTAATAAAGTCAAAATGAAATCGAAAATCTGGAAACACAGTCAAACAGAGCGTGAACAAAAAACAATTTTTACGTTTGAAAACATGTTATCTCCATTTTACATATTTTTTGATAATCTGGAAATCTATAAAATCCACGTGTTTTCAATATCCTGTCAACGTGTTGAAAATGTATCCCCACTGCAAAGGAGTTTCTTTTCACCTAAATTGGTATTTTATTCTCATATTGAAATTGGATTACTAAAAAAATACCTTGATTGACTGTGAAAAGCTTTCTTTTTAATGTATAGTCCAAATTTAATAGTCTTTTTTCTCTACTAGATGAAATGATAATGTAGATACTTTACACACTTTACAAACTATAGGCGAAAAAAACTTTGCTATTTACTGTACACTCAAATACATTTTTATTCTTTATTTGTTTTTCAGATAACGAAAATGATATCTTTCAAATCGATGATAACCGTACTTGTGTTATTGGCACTAATTTATAGTGCAATGGCTTCTGACGGATTCGATTCCCCATGTACTGGAGATAATGGTACTCAAGGCAGTTGCTGTGGAGGCATGCATTGTCAGAAGAATGACCCCACTTGGGCACAAGGACGGTGTTACTATAATCCTGGAAAGTAAATGCTCAATATACAGTACGCAGACTTACTAAGATGATCATTAAATCACTGGCAAAAATAAAATCTTCCTAAATAAAACGTTAAAATTATGTGATCTGTTTAATTATGCCTCTCTGTTGTATCTGTTGTACTCCCCCTAATGAAATCCTGTGCAATCCATTGATATCCATTAAAATCTTTTGAAATCTTTCAGCATAAATTATTTGATGGATAAATTATAAAAATTTTTAATTGAATTTTAAAAGTTATTATTTGATATTTTATTGCGCATGTCTTGTAATATAAGAATAATATCCCTGGAATGTAAATATATTATACAAAAGAATAGTCAACGCGTGGTAAAGTAACACACAATTTTAATAGCGAGCAGACTGAAAAGTAGGAAACGCAAACTGTAAAGGATCAATAAATCGAATGCATAATTATTCTGTTAGCATGAACTAGTTTTTTTCACAAGTAATTGTAATTCAAATAAAGTAAAGCATGAAGAAGAGGATGAAGAGTATGATAACATGAAGAATGTGATAAAGAAAGTGGTACATGAGGAGAAAGATGAGGGTATAATGGATGTTATAATGTAGAAGATGAGGATATGGAGTTAAATAACTGGGAAGATAAGGGTATAGAATGAGAAGAGGAGGGATTGGATGAGGAAAATAAGGAGGAAGAGTTGAATGAGGATGCTGAATTTTAGGAGGAACAGGATACATTTTCAGAAAATAGAAAAACCCTTTTTTATGATAGATTAAGAAATTCTAAACGAAATTGTAGCTAGATATCAGATTATTCTAATGGCATTTTTAATTGGACACAAATTTAAACAGTGATAAATAATTAACAATAAAGTAGATTAACTGTATTGGGATATTTTTAAAACACCGTGAAATGATTTTTAATAGCCTTCTCAAAGTGACTATATATTTTTCTACAGTTGACTAAGAACCGAACTTCGAATAAACGGAATCAAAGTTGCTGTTTGTTATATTATAAAACATATTATTTTATCAAGACTATATTGAAAAACGTACGTGCTCCTTATATTCCATTTCAAAGAAAGTCCATAACTTAAATGTCGAACGAGAAGCGCGAATGTCGTATTTAGGATATTTGAAAAAATGCAGTCGAAATGCACGTATTAGAATATGAAGCAAGATATATTATTTTAATTTCGTGTTTTTTCTATAGCGTGCGACATTTAGAAAGGTTTAGCACGGATTTGTTGTAAAATTATATGCTGTATTGGGGTCACAGACGCTCATCGAATTGATACGTTACCTCCAATTTGGTAGCTTTGCGTCAATAATGTGAAATAACCTTCAGTAATCAATGTGTTCTTATAATTATAAAATCCAGCGACAACAAATGCAGTTATAAATGTTAAGTTTTAGAATGGCTAGATTTAAAAGCACGCATTCTGGGTAGCGGATAACTTCTAGTCCATGTAGCAGCTTAATTCAAGCCCAGATTCCGACTTGCGTCTACTTTTTAGCCCATGCTTAATCCTATCCAAGTGTTTATCTGATGCTGTCTGCTTTTTGTTACACCCCAAAGCAGACCCACCTTTGTTTTTGTATTAGGACTTTTATTTCTGTAAACGAATTGGGAAAATTTAGATTCTGAGGGTGTGCGAAACTTATATTTTATAAGAACCGTTTCTTATAATCTGAATACTGACAATATTAAATTTGTTTTTGATAATTTTCATAAACTTGAGAAAACGGAATACTCATGTCATAAAGTGTGAAGCTGTATCAAATAAAAACACAATTATTCATTTTAGTTATGTCTTTGTGTACAATAAACTATATGTATGCATGTGTGTATGCATGTGTATAATCTGGAAGATTTCGGCTACCGTTAATAAAAATATTGTACAGCTGCAACCATGTGTAACCATCACCATGAGTAGCGAGTACTGACATGGAAATTGTGTAGTTAGAAATGCTCTAGCTCTAAAGACTTGGATCTTAACAAAAAAATGTTATTTTTGAAAGGTACCTTTTTATACAAAAATAATTCAAAAAAACGTATTCAGAATTCGAATTATTCGAGAGTTGATAGAGCTCTGTAGATCTATACCAACAAAGTTAATACTTTTCGAGGAAAGTATCGTCAAGAATCGTCTTCTGTCATAACAATGTAGGGGAGACAAGAGTACGTTGGCGCACCTAAACGAAAAAATGATTTAAAGAGAAAAATATTTAATCGTAAATACTGGAAGATTGTGCTTTATGTAGCTTGATATCTTTGCTATAGTAAGTGAAAGAATATTCTTTAATAAAAAACACATAAAATATCCAAGTGAAAAGGTTATATATAGTTTATATATAGCGGGCAACACAAAGATATTTTTCAGTTGTTCTATTGATTTTTCTGTATTAAACAAATGAAAAATATCAGTGTTTGGTCCACTATATATAAACTACATATAACTTTTTCATCTGTGTAGTTTAATGTTATGTTATCTCATTTGTGGAGAAGAACAAATCTACAATTCTCGTAACTGACTTACGGAAAAGAAAGGGGGAATGAGAAGAAACTACAAGGGTATTGTTGGAAAAAGAGAAAGAGGAAAACAAGCAAGAATCCTCTGTCCATCTCTGTTTTAACAGAGAGAGTGTAGGACCAGAATCAAACCTAAACCCCATCTCTCGAGTGGAGAGAGCAGGTGGAAGAGTACTGCCATCGTCCACAGCAGGAGAGAGTCCTAAGTCCTAATACAAACTTGACTACTTCCTAGCAATGGGGGCTTTCTCTTTCCACCATAAAACCCTTTATTTGAAGAGAGAGATCCAACCCGAAAAGACTACTCTCACTTACCTTGAATAGTCTCTATGGTCGTACAGCAATGCTGGGAGCACCTCGTCGGAAAGGTGAATTCCTGAGTGGTGAGAGAGAGAATAACAAAGTCTAAAATGATAGAATATTGAGTGAATCCCATTAAGTACAGGTACAACTGAACCCGTTCTCGATACTCGGTCCTGGGTAGGAATCGTATGCGTTCGCAGATGTGCAAATGGTTGTTTTCAAAAAAAAAAAAGGGTGGGGATGAGGGGGCCCCAACCATCGCCCCCTCTTGTGAGATCCAATGCACGGGAGCGGGCGGTTGGCGCGGCGAAGCCGTGCCATTCGCGCGCTCGCGATTTATGATCTCCCCGAAGAATGATCGGACTGGAAGAAGTTGTTGTGCGTTACCCGTTCGGGCATTATTACACAATCCGAGAGAAATTTGACATGACTGGAATTTAAAGTGACATTTGTTAGATGTGGGAAAAAAGCCCGGAAGCGGGAAAAAACCACAAGATCTGATAGTTTATTTTATGAAAGAAAAGTAAAGAAGAAGAGTGGGAAGGGGGTAGAGGGGTCGAAAAATGAAAGTCGCTGGTTGACTTCTTTCATGAGAAAGTCTTTTGGCATCGCGTGTTTGCGAAGCAGATCAAAATTATATTTCCCTAGAGAGGAAATATGTTCAAGAGGTGATAATGATGTAGATTCATAGAATTTAGTGGCGGTTTCTTTGATATACTCTGAAATGTTAGGTAATTGAAATTCTCCGTGAAGAACAGAACTCTTGGTATATCTAGGGGCTTTTGTGATACGTCTGAGGAATTTATTTTGAATGATCTGAATGTGATTAATATTACTTTTTGACGCACCTCCCCAAATTGTGCAGGCATAGGTTATGATTGGTCGGATAAACATTTTGTAAATCAGGATTCCATATTCAGGTTTTAGACTCGAGTGTCTATTAATAATAGGATTTAAACGCGAGATAACCCCGAGAGCTTTCCCTTTAGTTTCTTGAATGTGTTGCTTCCAATTAAGGCGTTTATGAAGTTTACCCCCTAGGTATTTTACGGAATTTTTCCATTCTACTGGTTCATTAAACATTTTTGGTGGATCTATTTTAGCAGGCTTTCTGACTGAAAAAATAATTGATTCTGACTTTGCTACATTAATTTTTATTCTCCAAAGCTTAGCCCATGCCTCAATGATTTCAAGAGCTTTGTTAAGTAATCTTATGATTTTCGGAACTGACCAAGAAGAAGTAAATAGTGCGGTGTCGTCTGCATACAATCCAATTGTAACTTCGGGGACCTCAGGGATGTCGTTAACGTAGATAATAAAGAATACCGGTCCTAGAATACTGCCTTGGGGCACACCCGCTCGGATGGGTTTCTCTTTTGAAAGTGTCTGGCCTATTTTGACTGAGAATTTTCTGTTGGAGAGATAAGAATGTATGAAAAGGATAAGCCCTCTTGGGAAATTGTAATTTATTAGTTTTCTGAGTAGTCCTACATGCCAGACACTATCAAAGGCTTTTTCTACATCGAGGAAAACAGCTCCAGTATGTTTTCTTCGATTGAAATTTAGGCTAATGGCTTCGGTAAGCTTAAGCATCATGTGCTGTGTAGAGTGACCTTTTCTAAAACCGTATTGTTGTGGTTTTAGGATGCTGTTTTCCTCGAGGTGATAGTTTACGCGAGTGAGTATTATTTTTTCAAAAATTTTGCTCATTGTATTAAGAAGACTAATGGGCCTGTAGCTGGTTGGATGGTATGGATCCTTGCCTTTTTTCTGAAAAACTAAAATGTGAGCTATTTTCCATGAATGTGGAAAGTAGCTTAGTTGAATACAAGCATTGAAGATAGTGGCGAGGAGAGTGAGACACGAGATTGGAAGTTTTTTGAGGACTAAGTTTGAAATTGAGTCAGGGCCGGGTGCTTTGTTGTTTTTAGTAGTTTTAATTTGTTTTGTTAGTTCCTTATGGGTTATTTTCTTGAAATTATCGGTACTTGGGATTTTAAGAAAATCGGAGACTATCAAGAAACTATCCACCTAGAAATACTACCCGAATCGGGTAGTGTCACGCTTACCCCTTGAGGCTCGCCGAAAGGGAAATGGCTTAATGGTATGGAGACAATTTGTTCACATTCCGCAATGTGTTGAGGGTCAGATGGCTCGTCATGTGGAGCGAAGTTACTTTCATAATTTGCTGCTAGCAGATTTGCTTTATCAGTAGGAGAAAGCGCAAACGTTTGATCTGGATTTTTGAGAGGGGGGATATTAGTTCGCGGCTTCGTTAGGGCTTTAGTCATACGATATATAGAGTTATCTTTAATTTGAAGTTTACCGACTTCTTTATTCCAATTTTTGCATCTGTGCTCCTGAACTTTAATTGCTATAGTTTTCCGAAGGTGGTTAGTTGTTTTCAAGGCTTGTCTGGTCACTGAGGTACTAAACGTGCGGACGCTGGAGAAGCACCGATGTCTGACCATAACGGCGTGGGACCATGGACTCGCCGTCACTCAACTAGTACGCCGCGCAGCGCGCCGTGCCAGCAGTGATACTGTCCGACCATGGTCAGGCTCAAAGATGGAGCCATAGTTTATTTTCACTACAGGATGTCGGTATTATAGGTTCGGAATTTACCATATTAATTGTCACGAGATATTTGAGTTATTTCCTTTACGAAATGAGGCAAGAAGGGAAGAAAAAGAAGTATTGTTGGCAGATGAAGGTATTCTAAAAGAGAGTATAATCGGCGGGCGACAGTCAGTTTTTCTAAAGTACTACACCTGCGTCAAGTTACCCACCACTTTGGTTGATTTGGCGCACCACTGTTATTGTTTGACATTGCAATATATTAATAATTAATTGTATTACGGACCTCTTCTTCATGATATAAAATGTATTCCTTCTATTTCCTGCCGAGTTTCCACAATTTTGAAAGCTTTTAAAACAAATACAATTAGAAAATTAAACGAACTTACTTGTAAGTGAAGTTCTATCCCAATTGTTCAAAGATCCTCTTCCGAAATGATCAGCCCCACCTCTAAAAACTTTCCCATTCTCAAGAACAACTCTTAAGTCAAAATATATGTCACGGCGAAGATCTAAGGAAATGACAAACCATCGTGGGAGAGACCACGTGAACCCCTAGTTACTAGATACTTTTTTGTCTTAAGGGGATTTATCAGCGTTATAAAATGGATGGGCAGTTTCCGGCCGCACGGTTGAATATTTTCGCCTGATATTTTGCATACCTCATCTAAATATTGTTCTCTTTTGCAGTGAAGTCTCGGGTTTTTGAAATTTTTTATATTTTACGTTATAAACAAAAAGAAAAGAACAATAGAAAAAAATGCAGTGACGCTCAGTAGTAGCTGAGTGTGTATTTTCGAGGCCTGGGCAATCGACACCCGTCAAATTTACAAGGCAGACTCCCCGTAGCGCGAGCGGGGACTCTGAAGCGCGTCGAATTACCCGAAACGAATCACACTCTTATTCTTATGAGAAGCAGGCCGGTTCAAAAAACTGACATTATGAAAGCATCGCGTGATTAAATTTTAATTAGCAGAAATAGTTTATTCATATAATTTCAAGAAAGTGAAAAAAAGATTGATGAAACTCGGTTAATATTTGCAGTAATAACAGAAATGTTGAAGTGCACACGATAGTATGCAAAGATACACCGCACTATGGGAGGAAACGCATTTTTTTCGTTCAATAGGTCTACAGCCTTCAATTTTGCCCCGATCCGCAATAGTTTTTTTTTAAATTGAAGAGCGCTAAATTTCCAGGAGCACCTTAGTCAGAGATTGTTGCATTTTCATTTATTTATTTATTATATGTTTACTCGAGGTATGAGAAAATCGAGATTTTTCACAAAATCATTATTTACTCTTCAATAGCGGTTTGCATATAATGAAAATCATCTTAAGTCGACGCAAGAATACTCCCAGAATGCAAATAATTTGATTATTGTCTGTTTTAATTGTTATAAAGAAATGACATTAACAAACAGCCACATAGTGTAATTTTTGTTGAAAAAAATTTGTTTTCGGATGAATATGCTTTAAACTATAGTGAGAGTGACTGTTAGTCACAATTGTTATGCAACACCAACAATTGTAAATGTTGTAAACAATTTTTTGCCAAAATTTGGATTTTTTTTCTTCCTTTATTATCTGAAATTATGTAGATATTCGGAAAAGTGATGTATATTTGATTATGTGTGTTCAAATACAACAGTTGTTGATTTTGTAAACAAATGAAAGAAGTAAATATAAAAATTTGTCCTGGAAAATAATTTCGAATGTTTGTGTGTGAGAGAGAGTTGTTATTACTTCATGTGAAATATTACGATTCGTAGGTATTTAACAATCTTGTAATTTTTATTGAAAAAAGTTTGTTCTTCTCTGGAAATAGTTTTAATTATCGTGAGAGTGATTGTCAGTAACAATTTCTATAAAACATTATACATAATTTTTTTTTAAATTGTGGAATTTGTGCTTTTTCAATTTCGGATTTTCCTTTATCATTTGAATTGCTGCAGATATTATTGAAAGGAACATAGGTTCAATTATATTTGTTAAAATACTAATGCTAAAGAAATGAAATAAGTTAATAAAAAACTGTGGCTTTTCGGCCTGCAAAATACTTTTTCTTGCACTGAAATTGCTTCAAATTTTTGTATAATTTTCGGCATTTTTCCGTTAGAAAACTCGGATTTTGCCAATTTTTTTTAATGGCAGGTAGATATAAATTGATTGATTGATCTAGTAAAATGTATCAATAAATGGCTTTTTTAAATACATGAAAACTTCGTGACATTTAAAATTACAAGAATAGATAATAAGAATGATCTATTGTTAATTTTTACATACACTGAGAAAAAAAAATTTTGGATTCAAAGAAATGCATTTCTTTGATTTTATACATTTGAGCCAAAAAAAGATTTACTTGTATACCATTAAGCCATTTCCCTTTCAGGGTAGGCGTGACACTACCCGATTCGGGTAGTGTTTCTAGGTGGATAGTTTTCTTGTAGTTATAAATAACTACAAGTTTGGGCTCACCACACCCATAATATGCCAACAGCACGCAATATTCTCGAATGGTCACCCATCCAAGTACTAACCGCGCCCAACGCTGCTTAACTTCAGTGATCTGACGAGAACTGGTTTTTTTCAGCGTGGCATGGCCGTTGACTTAATTGTACTAAATATTGTTTAAAAGCAACAAACTCGTGCATGGATTCAAAGGAATCATTTCTTTGGGCGCCATTTCTTTGAAATAAAGAAATATTTCTTGGCTTCAGAATATGAGATAATTAACTCAAGGAATTGATATCTTTAAAACTAAGAACCTAGTTTCCTTAAATCTTGCTTTCGCATCCAAAGAAATATTTTTTTAGTTCAATAATTTTGAGCCTTTGAATTAAAAAATATTTCATTTGAAATAAGTAATTCATCGATGCGTGAAACAAATATTTTGGTTTCTTTGTATCAAAGAAATATTGATATAAATGAAAGCAATATTAATTAATAGAAAGCGATATTTCTTTCGTTCTAATAGAACGTGTCATTAGTCGAATAAAGTAATTTGTTCACTTAAGTAATAATTTATTCACTTGGAAGATATGTTTCTTCTAATAAATAGAGTGAAGCGATTTATGTCCAATAAATATTTCCTTCAAGTGAAGAAATATATTTTTGAAATAACTTTATACACCATTCGTTCGAAAAATTATTTTGGTCAAATTCCTTATTTGTACTGAGTAGTTCAGACATATACCGCCAGATGCGCAGATTTTATAGTCTCACAATAGAAATGGATACTCCAGTCTTTAAGTTAGCCATACATTTTCACCGTAGATATAATCTGAAAAATGTGGTGATTGGTGTTCATCGGTCTTCCTAAGCATTGGTCAGTTGGTCTTGCTTGAAATTCTTTTTCCTACTCCGCGAAAATGAAAATAAATATATTATTATAAATTATAATCATTATAATTGCATTTACTATTTTTTTTTCAATGAATGGCCCTGCTTAGTTTTCATACTTTAACTATTCAACATTTTTAAACAATAGGAGAACTTTCTGTTTGAGTAAATTATTCTTTGAATCAATTAATATTTTCTCAACTCTGTTACGTTTTTTTTAAACAATATGCCGCATCTTAGAAACAAATAAATATTTATTTCCGTTGAAAAAAATGTCTTTGTTGCAAAGAAATGTTTAGTTTACCAAAAAATACGCTTATTTGAATCAAAGAATCATATATTTGGTTCAAAAGAAACTTTTGCTCAGTCCGAGCTACATTTATTTGTATGTAATAATTATCTTCTTGGACTTACACCATACTTCTTTACATTACGGAACTCACCTATCATATCAAATACTTATTTATTATAGTCAATAACAAATCTATTTCACTCAACGCATATTTTACAGTGTCGAGTAAGTATTTCTATGCCTTAAGCATGGCGTTCCTCAGATCCAAACAAAAGATTTCTTTAATCTGAAGAAATATTTCTTCGGCCATATTCTGCTCTACCATTTCTTTGAATCAAAGAAATTTCCTTTGATTCAAATAAGTTTTTTTTCAGTGTAGAATTAGTGTCAGTAAATCTGTCTCACAAAAATTTGAAGCAATTTCAGTGCAAGAAGAAGTATTTTGCAGGCCGAAAAGCCACAGTTTTGTATTAACTTATTTAATTTCTTTAGGATTTGTATTTTAACAAATATAATTGAGCCTATATATGTTCTTTTCAACAATATCTGCAGCAATTCAAATGATAAAGAAAAATCCGAAATTAAAAAAGCACAAATTCCACAATTTAACAAAAAAATTGTGTATAATGTTTTATAGAAATTGTTACTGACAATCACTCTCACGATAATTCAAACTATTTCCAGAGAAGAACAAACTTTTTTCAATAAAAATTACAAGATTGTTAAATACCTACGAATCGTTATATTTTACATTAAGTAATAACAACTCTCTCTCACACAAAAACATTCGAAATTATTTTCCAGGACAAAGTTTTATATTTACTTCTTTCATTTGTTTACAAAATCAACAACTGATGTATTTGAACACACATAATCCAACATATATCACTTTTCCAAATACATACATAATTGCAGATAATAAAGGAAGAAAAAAATTCCAAATTTTGGCAAAAAATTGTTTACAACATTTACAATTGTTGCTGTTGCATAACAATTGTGACTACCAGTCACTCTCACTATAGTTTAAAGCATATTCATCCGAAAACAAATTTGTTTCAACAAAAATTACACTATGTGGCTGTTTGTTAATTTTATTTGTTTATAAAAATTAAAACAGACAATGATCAAATTATTTGTATTCTGGGAGTACTCTTGCGTCGATTTAAGATGATTTTCATTATATGCAAACCGCTATTGAAGAGTAAATAATGATTTTGTGAAAAATCTCGATTTTCTCATACTTCGAGTAAACATATAATAAATAAATAAATGAAAATGCAACAATCTCTGACTAAGGTGCTCCTGGAAATTTAGCGCTCTTCAATTAAAAAAAAAAATTATTGCGGATTGGGGCAAAATTGAAGGCTGTAGACCTATTGAACGAAAAAAATGCGTTTCCTCCCATAGTGCGGTGTATCTTTGCATACTACCGTGTGCACTTCAACATTTCTATTATTATTGCAAATATTAACCGATTTTCATGAATCTTTCTTTCACGTTCTTGAAATTATATGAATAAAATATTTCTGATAATTAAAATTTAATCACGCGATGCTTTCATAATTTCAGTGTTTTGAACCGGCCTGCTACTACTGAGCGACACTGCATTTTTTTCTATTGTTCTTTTCTTTTTGTTTATAACGTAAAATAGAAAAAAAAATTTCAAAAAACCAAGACTTCACTGCAAAAGAGAACAATATTTAGACGAGGTATACAAAATATCAGGCGAAAATATTCAACCGTGTGGCCGGAAACTGCCTATCCATTTTATAACGCTGATAAATCCCCTTAAGAGGGCTGGGAACATGAGATTTTGTAAGGTCATCGTCTGCCACTAATTTTTTCGAAAGTATAGTGAAAAATATGACTTGTGTGGTATGCCTGGATTCAGAAAATAATGAGCTACATCCAGCATTTGTCAAATTTTCATACACATTTATTATATTAAAAATATGCGTGGTCAAATTTACCCTACTTTTGAAGACTAATTTCTCGGCTTGTAATGATTATTTCACAAATTTTCGAAATGCTCCATCTAGATTGATATTTTATCTATAAATGTATGTATCTAATTAAAACATTTCTCATAATTAAATATGAAAAAACAGTGCTACCGAAGTGTCTGCATGGAGTAAATTCAAGGCAAGTAACTACCGATCCTGGCGACCGAATATTGAGGAGATATTTAGGCACGCCCACACTATTGTACTCACTACAATGCATACCCTTTACCCCACCCCGGCAAGTTCTAGGGCCTACGCTAACTGTAATTCACATCTGGTACCACTCTCAAGAAAACCTTCTCAGATTCATTTCTGAATTTTCTCTTTAGCCACCAAAGATTCGAATGATATATACTTTTAAAAGTCACTTTTATCATGAAAATTGAACATAATCAAAAAATGAAAAGAACCCAAGTTTCCTATTTTGGCAATTGAATGCCAATAGCAAATCTTAAAGTATCACAAAAATAGTTTCTATTATAAGGATCTTCTTTTCATCTGAGAAAGAATCATTTACAAGCCGAAAAAGTTGTCTTTAAAAGAGGGGCAACTTTGATCAAGCATATTTATAATATCATCAATATTTATTCAAATTTTATGAATGCAATCTCTACCTTGTAATAAATTTAAAATTGAAAGTTTAAAATTTTAAATTAAATGTTTTTCGGGTTTCAATCGTGTGCGAAACTATGAATGTTGCCGACGATCCGATTTGGCTTTCCGTCCTCCCGGGTTTTTAAAAAAAGACTTGATTGGCCAATCAAGTTCGACCAGTCCCCAACATGGGGCGCTCTGTCCAATCACAGGCATCGTAGAGAATACATATATAAGAACAACATAACCTGAAACTTCAGTTTCAGGTCAGCCCTGAAGAAGTGGACTGCAATGTTCACGAAACGTCGGCAACATTCATAGTTTTGAACACGATTGAAATCCGAAAAAGCTTTAATTTTAAATTTATTACAATGAATCATCGTGAAATCATTAAATCTATTAATCTCTACCTTATTCTCATACGAATACAGGCATACCATAGAAGTATAATTTTTAGCTATACTTTCAGGTAAATTAGCAGAGAGAAGTCGAAACAAACTTTGAAATGTTGAAAATACTCTACTTGAATTTTCGTGTAATCGAAACATTTCATTGGGATACTTTCGAAATATACTTGATATCCAGTGAAAATTTAGAACTAAATTTTGTATTATACTAGGAAAAAAAACGTTTTGCATTGAAATCTTACTTTTTAATTGTGAAATAATAGTTAAAAACTAGAAATTTGTCTTCAAAAGTATGGTAACTTTGACGAAGCATATTTTTAATGTTATGAATATTTATTAAAATTTGACTAATTCTCGTCTAATCGAAACATTTCATTACTATTATTTTATAATTAAAAAGTAAGATTTCAATACAAAACGCTTTTTTTCTAGTATAATGCAAAGTAGAATTCCAAATTTTCACTGAATATCAAGTGTGTTTCAAAACTATCCCAATGAAATGTTTCAAATAGAGCATTTTCGACATTTCAAACTTTATTGTTTCGACTTCGTGCGGCTACTACATCAGAAACTATTTTTGACAATTACCACTTGTGTGGCATGCCTGGATTCATAAACGAATAACGTGGAAGGGATGTCTAAAGATAATTGAAGAGGAAATAAATCTTTAAAGATCAACTGGGATTGAAAATAATAACCGATTGTTTTCAATCTTTTTTTGTTTTACTCGTAATAATATAACGAGACTAATGCAGTCTATTAAAATTTAATTGAGTTATATTGTACAAAATTTCGATTTTTCTCGGCTGTGTCTAATCTCATACAATAGGAAGGTCGCCTGACCCAGGCCGACTGTCCCCTGATAATAAATTTATTGCAGGAAATTTTTTTCACACTTTTTTTCCCTTTAGGGCGTGCTTATCATATTGCTGTCTCTCTCGCACACTCAACTCAGAATTCCCACAAGTGTCCCCAGCCCTCTTAAAAGCTTTCGAAATTGTGGAAATCCGACAGAAAGTAGTCTACATGTTGACACAGTACATAGAGATATTTTTCATCTGAATTTGGATAAAAGTGTTGCAAACAATTGAAAACCACAATTATGCGAGGTCGGATAATTGTGGTTGTGAATTGTTTTCAACGTTTGTATCCAACTTTAGATAAAAAATATTCCTGGGATTCACTGCGATCATTTCAGAAGGGGCACTTCGTGTAATTATGATTGTATTATGTATCTTACATTAAAATCACATAGCTTACTTGCAATAAGTTATTTTAATTCCAAGCCAATTTAGAGGCAAACACATTGCTATAATAAATAACTCAAGCCAGCACATAACCGTAAGTGCGATTTGACGTGTTTTGTACAAAATCGCATGCGATTTGACGTCTGTGCCAAATCACCCGCCCATGGATTGTTCAATAATTAAATACTTTTTGAATAACAGGCTTATTTATTTTAGGAAATTTTTTTCCATCACGCATGCACGGAATATGCCATACTTCACAGCAGTTTTCCGTTCGCATTGCGGCATATTGCACACGCCGCGCCGTTCCGGCGAGCGCAATATGCCACAATGCGAACAGAAAACCGCTGTCGTGCATTCATGATGAAAAATAGTCGATGCAATTCGCGTGGCATAGTTCCATATCCCGCCACGTAAGCGCTTATGGTGCCCGCGTGCGCAATATGGAACTATACCCCACTCGTTACACAATGTACTATTTCCTAATCATGAGCTTAAACATCAAATGTTATAGAAGTGTAGGATTAGTCAGGTTAATGTACCATGTGAGTTTACATAGATTGAATTCAATTGCTCTGAAATTAACCGAGTTACTGAAAAAATCGTACAAAAAGACTTGCTATAAAATGTTTCAAAAATCGACTAATTATGAAGTTTTTGTCAATTGCATATTATAAAACAATTCAGAGGATAGAACTATTGTTTATAAATAAATAAATATATATATATATATATACATAAATGTGCGTGAATTTAGCTTTTGCGTTAACTTTCCGTCCTCTCCCCCAAGTTCCATGACAATTTTGTTTTTTACCTTGTTTTTTGAACTCTAATTAACATAAAATATATCAGTGAAACACCAGAAACTTTATCTTACATATGTATACAATTTTTCAAATATAAATTGTTTAAAACATGTAAAACTCCATTTGATTTCAACACAATGCGCGGTGGAGTTTAAGAGAATTTTGAAGCCAATAAAACCTGTTTTGAAAAAAGTGAGACTTAACTGTTATGACGTGACACCTTTCACTTCATAAAGTACATCATAGCACATGTATCTATTGAAAATGATTAACAATTTCGGCTTAGAAGAAGACTTCTCAGTCTTAAAACAAGACCGAGTTTCTTAATTCACAACTCTTGTTTATGTGTAATCGCTTCTCAAATTGGAGGCATTCGTTATGCTGAAACGCAACACTAGACGTACTTTCATGGGAAATTTTCAAATAAGCAAAAATGTTGCAAATAATGCAAAAACCGATTTTACAAAATTTTATTGGGGTGGTACAACAGATTTTAAGCGTCGAAATCACCCTTCGATAAAGGAATGAGTAGAAGAATAACAAAATGTTAACGTTTTAGTTACGGAGGTTTTATTTTTCTTAATAATTGAATCTTGGTACTGCATATTCAGTAGTTGCGTTCCAGGGTTATAGTCAGACCGTCCTCGTGCCCAAGTATGGTCATTCTTCTGACAATGCATGCGATCCACAACTAGCCCAGGCATCTTGTATGAAAAAAGGCCTATTTATTGGTTTAACTAGATAGAACGCGTTTCTTCGCTGGAGCGTTTTATTAAGTGGTCCTGATGCGAATTCCAAATTTGCTACAAATCACTTCGACGCCTCCCAGAAATATTTGGGAAAAAAATTCTAAAAGCCGTTTTTACGAAGATGGCTCATTCCCATTACATTTTAGAGGAAAATGTCCAACAGAAAAATTAAGTCAGACGAAATTCTGAGAAAATTTTTTTAAAAAGGAACTTTTATCTTTAATAGGTACTGATTTATGATTCTTCAAATCAACCGGATTTAAAAAAAAAAGAGGTTGAAAAATAAAATTCTAAATTTTGCATATTGTACTTTGGTATCTATTAATTTTACGGAAAAATGTTCCGAATAATAATTAAAATAGACGCAGTTTCTAGTAATTCTAAAAAAAACTATGACCTAGCCCTGACCGGTCTTCAGTTATGATCGCCTAAACTTGACCACTTTTGACCTATTTGTAGAACAGGAGATTTTTTGTAAATGTATAACAAATTATTTATCAGTAAACTCATTTTTCTTTCATTCACTGTGGACAACGTAGTCTGAAGGCAAGGTTCACAATAAATAGTACTGGCAGTACTGGCAGATTATTCCGAATGGAACGGGTCAAAGTTCAATGCGGTCATAACTCGTGACCTATGGGGGCTAAAAAATTTTTTTTCATATTCACGTAAAATGTCCTGCTCTACATCTTTTCCTTTGGGGTCATTGACCTTGCTTTATACAGAAACCAGCTATTTCAAAAAAATTGAACACAAGTAATTTGCTATAATATATAGGTAAAAAATGGTCAAGTTTGGGAGGTCATAATTTACGACCAATCCGGACTAGGAAATTGTTTTTGGAACTACTGGAAATTGCGTCTACTTGAAGTAATATCGAGTACATTTATTCGTGAAATTAACAGGTTCCAAAGTACAAATGTAAACTTCAGAATTTGAGTTTTCAAACACATTAAAAAAAATCCTGTTACTTTGAAGAATCATTACTCAGCCCCTATTGAAGATAGAACGTTCCTTTTTAGGAATTTTCTCAGAATTTTGTCTGGTTTAATTCTGTCGTAAGACATTTTGCTCTAAAATACAATGGTAAGGGCCAATCTGTGCAAACACGGCTTTTACATTTTTTCCATAAAATTTCCGGGATTCGTCGTAGTCGTTTCCTGCAAATTTAAGATTGCAGATGAGAAGTATAGTCATCATAGATCTTGAAGATGGGATTTTTATATCTGAAAAATATCAAGCTCATTTGAGTTTACAGTATGAAGAAGTCAGCTTAAAATTAATTAATTAAATAATTCTATAGCACGTTGTAAATTTGTACAACATGGGTATTCATATATCACTACACTCAGTGAATTTTGATTAATTAGTTTATTTAATATTTTGTAAGTTTATCACATGATTTTTATAAAATAATATAATGCTATTGATCACGTGACACTCTGATTCATAGCCTTAAGGAGAAGATTAATTGTTCCTAAGTTTGAAGATATTTTTAATCTTAAAACCTTCATGTCAGGAACACAATTCTTATTAATCAAAATAAAAATGAAAATTTGGAGACATATGCGACCGTCCGCGAAGGAAGGGGCCTAACGCGGAAAAAATCGATGTTTAGTTTTTCACACCAATCGATAGTTTTTTATTTGCTCTTTCATAATAAAAAATATCATTTCTATATTAAAAAAATTAGCATTGATAATAATCTGCGAAGTGAGGCCCTCTTATGGATTTCCTGTGCTGAAACGTCTCTTCAATCGCTCCTCCTATAAAATGAGGCTACCGCGCATTAGGTCCCTTTCTTCGCGGACGGTCACATATTCAAAAATTCACATAAAATTAATAACAGGTAACTTTTTCTCCATTTGTTCGAAAACTGCTTTCTAGACCTGAATCAGAAGTAAGTACACCCCTAATTCAAATCAGTATATATACCCTGATTTGAATTAGCGGTATACTTATCGCTGATTCAGATTTAAGGAGTGTGCTTTTCCTATGTAAAATCCCATGTTAATTAATTATTAACACCGCCTAATGCTGACAATTAAGTGATTGAATACCTAAATTGAACAATTGAACGCCTAATATTGGGCTTTTCGTTCACCAAATTAAAAACAAATCTATCTTATTAGGTATAAATTGAGACAACCGTAATGGACTACACGAAAAGTAACTTGTTGGGCCTAAATCAAAAGAATTTTGCGTATTTCACAGCTATTAATTGATTCCAGAGAAAAACCGCGAGTCGATTTTCTAATACAAATTGTTCAAAGAAAAAAGATAATCTCATTTTGAATCGGATACCGACCCTCAATAAGCACGCTGCATTTTTTAGTCAAAAAGAACATAAACGGAGTTGTAAAACAAAAGAAAATTACATGAAATTTGCTTAGGCAACGGCTGATTTAAGACCTGAAAAAAATACGCAGCAACAGTAATCCTAGCTTCTTCTTTGCTTAAATGATTTTTTTATTACAAAATCAGAATGTATTTTTGTGATTGATTCGATTCCCAAATGAAACAAAAATAACAATTTAAAGAAAAAAGAAATCAAGGGTCATATTTTTAAATAAATACATTTAAATCAACCATTTTTATCACTTCTCATAATGATTAGATTCTTCAACTTCATACAAATGAAACGTACAAGCAGTGATAGACATCAATCACTCATGAAATTCTCATGATACGATTTTTCAATTGAAGCAGGGATTGAGTTTTATTCAAAATTCGTACTTTTTCGTCTTTTCACAACTATTTCTGTGAAAAATTATGTATTTGCAATTATTTACGCTACAATTTATTATTTACATTTATTCAAATATTTTAAAAGTTTTGAGCATTCAAACTAAATAGAGTATACTAACATACTCAATTTTTCAAACAATTCTATAGCTATTATAAGATTTTGAAATGTATTTAACAATTGAAGATATTATTTGAAAAATTAAACAATTTTGTACTAGTACTATAAATGTTCCTCAATTTGTCGTAAATTTTTCCTCTAGAAAAGTTCTTTTCCTTCCATGTAAAATTACGCTGATTGAACTTAGCACCGTTTAGCATTACGCGCTTCAATTTTAGTTTGTGATTTTGTATTTGTGGACATGTCAGGCACTGAACGGAATTTTAAGTTATGTTTTATTTATCAATTTCTAAATTATGGCAGTTAGAATTTCCAAACTTAAAAACTTTTTAGCAATGACCGATATATTAGTTATAAATATTATATGGTCAACATTTCGATGAATTGTCTTCTAAGCAAGAAGCCGGAATTGCTAGTTGCTATCAAAGAAAACTAGGGAGGACGGCGAAGCGAGCAATATTCTAGTTTCAAGTACTTTAAATAATAAAAAAGCAAGATTCTTATAAATTGTAGAATTTGGTTCTATCTAGACTCACGTTTTAGGTGGTACCACAGTCTACAAACTTAACTTCAGAGTGTTTTTCGTTTACTTGAGAAACTGACGCCATGGCTATAGCTCTGGATATTATGAATTAGTAGTGCCGATGCTTGCCGATGCTTCCTTTTTAGCAAATACTACAACATGTCTATCTCCATTATTTTAGGAAGGTAGACAATGAAAGAGTCAATTTTGCAAAATTTATTTTTTATCCATTTTTCCTCATTATTTCGCAACTTAAAGGAGGAAACTCTTAATTTTCCTCGTTACATCGAACATCACATATCGCATATATCAATTTTGCCATACGATGAGGAAAACTAAATTTCCTCATTTATTTTGGCAAATGAGGAAAACTAGATAAAAACTAAATTGTCGGAAATCAAATTTTGTACCGTCAACCTTCACAAAACCATGACGACAGTCTGATTGCAGGATTGAATAAATAGGAGAGATCGGCATCAACAATTCGGATTATCCGCAGAGCTGAAGCCAGGACGTCAGCTTTCAAGTGAAAAAATACTCTGAAGTTAAGTTTCACGACTGTGTTCCCAACTGCAACGTGAGCCAAAATAGAATCAATTCATTAACTTTATACAAATATTGATCACTTATTATTTAAAATAATTGAAACTAGAATATTGCTCGCTTCACCCTCCTTCCTAGATTTCGTGGATGACAGTAGATCTGGCTTATTAGTAAAGGTCATCGTAATATATAGAGTATTTATTATTTATAACACACACACACATACACACACACACACATATATATATATATATATATATATATATCCTTTATTGAGAGAAAATTGTGAAGTTTAAAAATTTTAATTGCCTTAATTTAGTAATTGGAAAATAAAATATATTTCTAATAATTCCATTCAGTACCTAACAGGTCCATCAAATCCAAATTCACAAACTAAAATTTATTTCAAAGATCTATCTCTAAACTGAAATAAAATAACCTTCATAATTTAGAAAATTTATCATTTGACAAATGCGAATATTGTGCTGAAATTTGGAGAGTTTTTTAGAAATTATTTTTAAAAAATTCAATTTTATTACTTTTTGATTAGAAATGTAACTAGGGTAAGGGCTTGAGCGCCCTGCCCAACGTCAAATTTAGCAAATTTTATTTCAAATAAGCCAGTCAGACGTGCCATTTTATATATTGAACCATTTCCCAAAATCTCAGCACAAGATTTAATTTTTTTCAATTTTAATACCGCCGCATATAATATCAATCACATGATACTCTGCCTCATAGTGAAATATATGCACAATACGATTAGCGAAACCTTCTTGGCAGGACCACAATTTTCGTAAATGGTAATAAAATCAAAATAAAACAGAAAATCTGGAGACTACCAAATGGATACTTTTTCTCTCAAATTGACATTTTTCTTCAAATTTGGATTTGAGTTAATGAAAAAAATTCTTCAGTTTGTTGTAAAAAGTTTCTTTTTATGTACATAGTCCACATTTCACAATCGTTATTCTCTGCTTGTTGATATAATAGTATAAATACTTAATACCTAAATTTGTTTCTTTGCATTTGTTAAACATATATTTTCGTTCATGAATTCTTATATATAAAAATTTATTTGAGAAATGCTTCAATTTCAGTCGGAAAAATCCCCAAAAAAAAATCACGGGTTAAATTTACAACATGTGTAATAACTTAATTAATTGAAATTCACTGATTTCACTGATACGAATATCCATGATATATAGTTGTGCAAATTTAAAACGTGCTATAGTTATTTAATGAATTAATTTCAATGTTTACTTCACTGTAAACTGTAGCTAACTTGTATTTTTAATTTTTTTAGATAACAAAAATGCTATCTCCAAAATCGATGATAACCATATGTTTGTTATGGCACTCATTTATAGTGCGATAGCTTGCGACGGGTTCGACTCCCCATGCACTGGAGTTCTCAAGGCAGTTGTTGTGGAGGCATGCATTGTCAGAAGAATGATCCCACTTGGGCACAAGGACGGTGCTACTACAATCCTGGCAAGTAACTGCTAAATATGCTGTGCTATGATATTGTGGGATCAGGTGATTATTAAATCTTTGAAGTAAATAAAAACTCACGAAATAAAACGTTGAAATGTTGTGATTTTTTTTCTTATCCCTTCAATGAGGGTTTATTACTACTCTTAAAATCTGTTGTACTCCTCCCAGTAAAATCCTGTGAAATTCCGTTGAAATTCCTTGAAGTCTTTCAACATTTTTGCTGAGTTTAAAATTTCCAGATGCCAAAACTGTTTCTAGAACCGATAATTTGAGAAGGCATAAGAAACATAGTTGCACGTCAAGCCTCAAAGGCAGCTGACAATGGAATCAACTGAAGGTACACAGTGAAAACTAGAGATTTCTTTACGGTATGTATAAAACATTAAAATTTTGTGATTTTTTACCCAGTTCCTTATCGGGGGATTATCGCAACGAAGACTGATCAAGTAAAACTTCAAAGCACAGAAACCTATAGATCATTCGACGGGGAAAAAGTTTCTCCTAAAAAAAATCGAAAACAGTAGATATTTTTTTGCACAGACGTTCATATACATAATGCAAAACATCCGCATCTATATGTTCATGGCTGCGATAGATATTTTTTGGAAAATGCTAAGCAATAGGAGTTTTTTTAATATCTCGGCAACGGTTGCTTCTTTCTAGATCAAACACGGCTATGTTAAAAATGTTCAGAATTTCTTATAGTGGATGAAAATGTTTTAAATATTGTGGTTCTATTACCAAGTCTTTCACCAGAAAATTCGAATAACTGTACGATTTCGCGATTTTTAATTGAAAACAAATAAAAGTAGATAATATTCCAGAAATAAATTCGAAAGTAAATTAAGTAAGTCGAACAGGAGTCCACGCAACTTAACTTCCTAAGTAAAAAAAAGCTTATACCAGAGTGACACTTGACCAATTGCATGGTTTATATTCAGCAGCTTTATAATTTAAAAAATGTAAATATTGTATTCAAATTTCTGAAAATAGTTTAGAATATATATATATAAGGGCACGTCTGCCTGGCCCATTTGAGTTTTTATATTGATTAAATAGTGCAATTTTATATTTTTTTAATTCGGAATGTAACTGAGAGCAAGGCTTTAGAGCCATAGCTAAAATAGAATTAATAAAATTTAAATATTTAAAAGAAAAAGAAAAACTCAAATGGGCCAGACAGACGTGCCCTTACATGTTTTTTGAACCATTTCCCTAAAATTTCAATACAATATATTCATTTTTTAAAATTATAAGGCCGCCGATTATGATTACATGTAATAATTTTTTACGTGAAAGATGTAACATGCCCTTAAGGAAACGTCTTCGATGTAAAACTTCTACAATTGTTCCTCCATATTTGTTCAATATATTTCCAGTCGTGGACTGGATACCCAAGGGCGTGGAACGGAAAGGATTTTTTGAGGCGCTGAGACTGATGAGAACAAACAAATAGGTCATTGGGATCTTGGGAACACGTGAAAGGATAGCTTCAATATATCAATAATGTAACATATTCCGGACCTTTGGTCATTGGTAATTTCATATTACCAATATGTTGTAAACATATTCCTAATGCAGGATTGTGACTGAAGTCGTATTTCAAAATTCCAGGACATTTTCCGGTTTGCCAGGTCTATTTTTGAAAAATTTCTAGGACAGCTTTCAAAAAAATTCTATTCAAAATTTGAAGTCAGATCAATTTCAAAGCATTGTACACACATCTACACGCCTGTTTCTTGAGCTGTTTCTAAAGTGCATTAATTTGTATAATATTATCATGACGATTTTTTTCTCATAATAGCGCGAAATATAATAAAATTCTGCGTTATATAAGCCCAAGTTAAAGGCAAATTGTCAATTTTATAAAGACGTGACAAATATTCGGTTAAAGTAATTGCTTTTGTGATCGGTGCTCTCGGATGTACGAAACTATCACTGGTTCGTAACCTTAAAGCCATACCCGCGTGCCAAAAATACGCCAAGGTACTTGTGAGATGACTGCAGAAAGCTGTCATCCTTGGGTCGCTTCGTGTGCTCAATGTCCCTAGGATTGAGAACACCTTAGGGACAAATTTACAAATTTAAAAACATGCTTTCTCCATTCTACATATTTTTAATAAATAATCTTTCAATTTCAAATACAAGTTTTGTATCGCCATTTCTTTTGCGAATATCCGTGATATAGTCGTACAAATGTAAACGTGCTATGAACAAATTTAATTATTTAATTTTAAGGTTTAATTTCCTGTAAACTCAAATAACATTGTATTCGATATTTTTGTTAGAAAACGAAAATGCTATCTTCAAAATCAGTTGTAACCATACTTGTGTTATTGGCACCTATTTATAATGCGATGGCTTATGATGGGCACGGCAGTGCATGTACTGGAGATAATGGATCTCAAGACAGTTGCTGTGGAGGTATGCATTTCCAGAAGAATGACCCCTCTTGGCATTGTCAAAAGAAGGACGGTATTACTAACATCCTGGAGAGTAACTGCTAAATGTACTAAGACATGCTGAGATGATTATTAATTAATCCTGGAAAGTGACTGCTAAATATGCAGTACGAATACAGTATTCTATCATTGAAGAAAATAATTTGCATTAAATAAAAAAATTAAAATATTGTAATTTTTTTACTTTTCCCTTAATTGAGGGGTTATCACAACGCTCAAAATTTATTATAGAAAGAAAGAATATTCACAAATGAAACTACTAATGAAAAGTGCAGGATGAAGCGCAAACAATTCCGCAGTGTATGTGGCAAGCTAGGTTATTTCAGTGTAGTCCGTTTGAATGCCAGAGTAAGCAAAACCGTTGATGCTGAATGATAAAGATATTTAAACAAAAAGCTCTTCAGGTTAGGTTATTTCTTTAATAGTTACAATATATTTAACTCAAAACTTTTGGATTTCAATTGAATTTGGTGATTAAAGATACACGATAGTAGCATTCTAACATTTATTCAAACCTGCGGCGCAACTGTCGTTATAATTTTGCGAACAAAAAAGTTGATTTATGATCATTTCTAATTTCACAAAGTAAATGAGGAAACTCTACACTTTCCTCATCATGCTGCGTTTGCCATATTCAAAAGGAAGTATCAGCACTACCAATTCATACGATCCAGAACTGTACCCAGGACAGATTCGTTGGCAGCAATACCACCAGCATTGGAAGTAGAGATAAAATATATTAATACACTTATACAAATAAAGGGTGTCAAATTATAACAGCCTAGCAATATAAAAACTATTCAGGAGAGACAAACACTTTTCTCAAAAATCAGATTATGGATTTAAAATAAAAAGAAGATAAACTCCCGAGAAATCGGGGAACTAAATTATTCTAAAAAGATTGATAAGGAAAAATCACTCACGATACACCAACATACACTAGGTCAAAGTTTGGTTGTGGTCAAAACTACCTAACTCCAACGATTTAAGTTTCGTATTTTTTAGTCTTATAGCTCCGTATTTTATCTGAGATTTAATGTTCTTTATTTCTTTTAGTTTTATAGCTGTTGGTTATTGAAATAATTTTTTCAAACTAATATATTTTTGAATATTCATGATTGTGAACTGACTGAAAGAAACGATTGAAGTTTATTTGTTTTATAAATTTAAGTTTAAAGTGGATCCTCTCTCAACTATATATTATAATGACTAACTTTGAAAGGCAATGTTTACCTATGCCGAATTCCAAGCTTAATTTAAAATGACTTATATGCATTTGATGTATGTGGACGCATATTATGCTTCTATACTTGACACTACTGTTATTCATATTTGAAAGTTCACTTTCGATGAAAATAAAAAAACAAGAATTGGGTTCTATTACTCCCATAAAAAGTCATCTAACTGCTAGAAAGATATAAACGTAAAGCATATAGAAACAGACATTAGAAACAGACCTCTTTTTTCTCACTTATTAATTTTGCATAACGTTGTGATATAATTAACTCACTTTTTAATTTTCCACTTAAACTGTCCATTATTTGTTTTTCAAATTCGTATTTTGTGCTATCTCCGACTGATTCGCAATGATCATTTTCCATAGAGTCCACAATACACAGTGCGACAAATAAGTTCCGGAGACTCTAACCATATATGACTAACTGGTAACGTCATCTATGTGTTCAGACCGGCGTTAAAAAGCTTTGAAATACCTCTGTAGGCGAAATACAAGTCTATAAGACGGATGATGGGTCACTGGAGAATTTTTGTCTATTGGCTGAGGAAAGATGTGGTACGAGATTTGGGATGCACACAGAAAAAGCAAAGTGTCAATTAAACATTAAATGCAGGGTATTATTTACCTGCAATAAAAATTACCCGTGGTAGTGTGAATGCTACACTAGAAAAAGCGCATTTCTTGATCATCTCCATGTCTAAAGGTAATGTTTCCCTGTGATATGGGGTACGAAGTGCCGACAACTTGGGGTACGAAGTATCGGTAACAAAATTTATCTCTACGTTTTTACTGTGCAACCAGTCTTCTTTTTATAAATTTGGGGTAGAAAATAGTGTTTTACAGACATTATGCTGTAGAATTAAGTTTTTACAGAAGACTCTAACAAATTTTTACAAGTGAAGTGTATCTTTGTTCTGTTTTAGGTTTGGATTATGGATCAAGGCAGGAATTTATCCATTTCAATTGCAAGTGATATTGCATTGATAAAAAATGTAAATGCCGACAAAGAAATGTTCAGTGTAATTCCAAATGTCATGCCAAAAGTTCGTGTAGATATAAATAGGTGCAAATATTACATAGCTGATGTTATTTCAGCTTTAAAAAAACCAAATTTGTAAAAAAAAGTTTAATGTATTTTGACATACCAATAATAATAATGGTAATTTTATCGTCTTTATCGCTTTTTTACATTGGTTATCTAATACATGATACCTGCTTTTTGTCATCCTTGACGAAGATTCTGTGCTTCAGAATGTGCTCAATAGAAATGCTAGTTTATCATTACAAAAAGGAAGTTTCATTTATTCCCAGAATGCGTTCTCTGCATCTGAAGACAACTTAAACAGTTTCGGGACGTTTTATTTTTGCCAGACCCATTTGGGTGTACATATATATATATATTTTTAGTAGGTTTTTAGTAGGTGTGTGCGGTTCGAACGCTTATTGGGCGTTTTCGGGTGAAGAGCCTAACATATATACCATTTTGTCAATTTCATAGTAGTCATAGGGAAGCGTGATTTCGAGTGAGACGCTAGTAGATGGTGCATAAGAGCTTCCAGATCGCCAGTCAAACTCATATTTTCTGATGGAACTAACAAAAATCACATAAGTAAGAAATTATTTTAAGAAAGTAAAAGATTAGTAATTTTATTCCTTACTGTTTAAGCATAAGGGATCGTTCATAAACTACGTTACGCGTTTTTCTTTTGTTTAAATAAGGATGAGAATATCATTTCCGTGAAGTTGAAAAGGATACAACGATGTAAACATAAGAAAAACGCGTAACGTAGTATATGAACGATCCCTAAGGTGGTTAATTTTTCGTATGTTTGAAGATTTTTGAAAATTGTGCAGCGTATAATTGAGAAAACCTTCTGGACAAATTGCCAAATTCAAAAACATGCTATCTCCAATCTACGTATTTTTTAATAATTTTCAAATTTGTAATCCAATTTTTGTATTACCCTTTCTTTTACGAATATCCATGATATAGTTGTGCAAATATAGAACGTGCTATAGATTTATTTAATTATTTCACTGTAAGGTGTACTTTCCTGTAAACCCAAATAACCTCGTATTCTTTATTTGTTTAAGAAGACGAAGATGTTACCTTCAAAATCGAAGGTTACCTCACTTATGGTATTGGCACTAATTTATAGTGCAATGGCTTGCGATAGGCATGACCACCCGTGTACTGGAGACAATGGTTCTCAAGACACTTTCTGTGTATGCATGCATTGTCAAAAGAAGGACGGTATTACTAACATCCTGGAGAGTAACTGCTAAATGTACTAAGACATGCTGAGATGATTATTTATCCCAGTCATTTTGAATTTTTGCAAAATAATCATAAACATGGCAGCATGTGAATGCAGCCACGCGTTATATCGTTATATGTGACGTTCCGCAAGGAAAGATGCCATTTTGTCAGTAAGAAGTTAAGTATCGGGTCTGGATAGATTCCCGACAGTTGAAGTACAGGACGAACGAGTCACCGCGAAACTTTTGACGTTGGGAATTCGAAAACCCGGTTTTCGAGAAAAGCACATCTAAAGTTGTCAAGTGCCTGAAGCACACATCAAAATTGTCTAGTCTAACAAAAAATGTATTCACTTTCAGTCACTTCGGGACATAGGTATAATGTAAACAGATGGAGCATACACTGAAGTGTGATTTTCCATCGAAATCCCAGAATCTATACTTTTGACCTTTTTTCACAAAAACGAGAAAATCTCCTCAACCGCTATCGTCACATATATACGGGAAGTATATTCTCTCCCCCTGTTATATGCGAGTGGAAGTAGACATGCACGCCGAGACGAGAAATTCTGGGATCTCGCCTGATATTGCCCGTATTCGAGATATTTTTGTTTGTCGAGAACTTTTGGGTTTCAATTGTTTAATCTCATCCCGTCCCGACTTGAACATGCAAGCAAGATCGAGCAAGATTCTCGATGATATTTACAGTTCAAATTTTATATTACGCGTAAAACTCAAAAATAAGGTAGCAGAAGTTGAACATTATGGAAGTGGAATCACGACGAACAAGAACTCCAAACAAGACCAAGACAAGAAAGCCTAAAGTCTTCCGAATGCAACGATATGTTCACTTTTGTCCGACAAAATTTTGTTCAATAGTTAGAGTGCAAAACGTCCTAAAAAACAGGGGGTTTGGGCCTCCTTTTTCAAGGGTCCACTTTGACCTGTTCCCAGTAGGATGGCGACGTTAGGAAAAATCTGAAAAAATTCACAGATATTCTTTTAACATTCCTGAATGCAATGCATTTTTCGAAATGCTGAAATATGCAATAGTTTTCTTTTTGCGGTGATTTATTTACAAACATTTTATCTTGAGAACGAGTAAAGATAGGAAGCCGTTCAATGGTTTCAAATGTGCAGTTTTGCCATGCGATTGCAGTGCAATAACTAAATTTATGATAAAATCATTCTCACGCAAGCATATTTCTGACTTTAATCAGTGTGGGCGTGTGGCCAGCACAACGGCACAAGTGGCAGCAAAAAAAGTACCCTTTCTATGACAATAGTAATTCCAGAAGCAAGTCAAATGCCCGAAACAGATGTGGTTGAACGAAGCAGGGCCGTCTCAACGTCTTCAAGATGCATTTACAGCGCTGGTCCTCAGAAAATCGAAACCCAATTTCGAATATCAACCCGATTAAGAATATTTACAGTAGAAAAACATTTTTAAAATAAGTTTCTTCTAAAACTCCTACAATCCTGGATACTTTTTAAACTGACTTCAATTTTTTTGTGAAATCCACATTATTTTTTAATGTTTCAGAAATCTTCATGAATATTCATGGAAGCGTAATTTTTCAAAATTAAAAATTATTAAAAAATTTCCCAAGAATCTTTACAACATTTTTATATTGTTATTAAACCTTAAAAAATCCTCAAGAAACTTGAAAAATTCATTTTAAATGTAACAAAATCTATATTTCATTCTACATTACTGGAAACCGTTTAAAAACTTAACTTATGTCGAAAAAATTTCAGAACTTCTAAATATCTTTTTACATAATTTCAATGTTTCCTGCAAATTGAAAGTAATTGCCTTTAAATACTGCGGAAAATTTTCTCATTCTCTTCAAGCCTATACGAATTCTCGAAAAGCTTCCAAATTTTATTTTTAAATCTAAAAAGTGTATAATTTGTTGAGAATTTTTTGAAATATTTCCAAACTGTAAATAATTTTTGAATTTTTAAAGAACTTTTACATATCTTTCAGAATTATTTGAATTGTTTCTAGATTTTTTTTAAATCCTGAAAAATAGAAAAAAGTGACTTTAAATTTTTTACATTCTTTTCACAGAAATTGGAAAATCTTTTCGAATGTTTCATTTTTTTCAATATTATCTTTTGCAATGCCTTAGTCAAAATGAAAAATCATTTCAATTTCCGTAGAAATGTTAGTAAGATTTGGAAATATTTTAAAAAAATTCTCAACAAATCATAAATTTCTTTAGATTTCGAAATAACATTTGCAAGCTTTTTGAGATATTTGATAGGTTTGACGAGAATGAACAAATCTTACTAAGACTTCTACGTAAATTGAAATGATTTTTCATTTTAAGTAATGCATTTCAAAAGATAAAATTGAAAAAAATGAAACATTCTGGCAAAACAATGTAAAAAATTTAAATTCACTTTTGTTATTTCGCAGGATTCCAACAAAAAATTTAGAAACAATTCGAATAATTCTAAATGATAGATACAAATTCTGAAAAAAATCAAAAATTATTTAAAGGTTGGAAATATTTTAAAAAATTCTCAACAAATTATACATTTTTTTAGATTTCAAAATAAAATTTGGAAGCTTTTCGAGAATTCGTATAGGTTTGAAGAGAATAACAAACATTTTTGCCGTATTTAAAGGCAATTACTTTCGATTTGCAGAAAACATTGAAATTATGTAAAAAGATATTTAGAAGTTCTGAAATTTTTTTCAAAATAAGTTAAGTTTTTAAAAGGTTTCCAATAATGTAGAACAAAATATAGATTTTGTTACATTTAAAATGAATTTTTCAAGTTTCTTAAGGATTTTTGAAGGTTTCATAAAAATATAAAAATGTTGTAAATGAATGAATATTTATGAAGATTTCTGAAACATTAAAAAATAATGTGGATTTCACAAAAAAATTGAAGTCAGTTTAAAAAGTATCCAGGATTGTAGGAGTTTTAGAAGAAAATTATTTTAAAAATGTTTTTCTACTGTAAATATTCTTAATCGGGTTGATATTCGCAATTGGGTTTCGATTTTACCAGCTCTGTAAATGCATCTTGAAGACGTTGAGACAGCCCTGCTTCGTTCAACCACATCTGTTTCGGGCATTTGACTTACTTCTGGAATTACTATTGTCATAGAAAGGGTACTTTTTTGCTGCCACTTGTCCCGCTGTGCTGGCGACACGCCCACACTGATTAAAGTCAGAAATATCCAAAATGATGTCTCTTGCGTGAGAATGATTTTATCATAAATTTAGTTATTGCACTGCAATCACATGGCACAACTGCACATTTGAAGCAATTGAACGGCTTCCTAGCTTCACTCGTTCTCAGGATAAAATGTTTGTAAATAAATCACCGTAAAAAGAAAACAATTGCATAGTTCAGCATTTCGAAAAATGCATTGCATTCAGGAATGTTCAGAGAATATCTGTGAATTTTTTCAGATTTTTCCTAACGTCGCGCGCCTACTGGGAACAGGTCAAAGTGGACCCTTGAAAAAGGAGGCCCAAAAACCCTGTTTTTTAGGACGTTTTGCACTCTAACTATTGAACAAAATTTGTCGGACAAAAGTGAACATATCGCTGCATTCGGAAGACTTTAGGCTTTCTTGTCTTGGTCTTGTTTGGAGTTCTTGTTAACCGTGAAACTTAGTTATAATTTGAATATATTGTTTAAAAATATGTTAAAAGTAACATTTAATAATGAAAACAATTTATTTTTAGAATTTCATAGTAGCGAATAACATTTCAATGCGTTTAAATTAAATAAAAAGCAAGAAAATTGGCGTCAAGATTACTGGGACGTTTACTTTATTATTTTTCCAAAATTTCGTTATATTTTTCGTATTAATTTGACTTATATTCAAATAAATTGTTTTTAGATTTTCTGTCCTAAGAATCTTAATTGTTTTACAATTTTCTAACCTAATGTTGTTATGAATGAAGTGGTTAGTTTTTGTACCATTATTTTACTTTAGTTAATATTAAATTATTATTTTGGTGACCACGAAGCTTCGAATGGTCTTTTTTGGCCATCTTGTTTGTTTTCATGTGATTCCACTTCCATATTTTCCAAATTTTGATGCATTATTTTTTACATTTACGCGAGATGTCAAATTCTAAACTGTATCGAGAATCTTACCCGATCTTGCTCGTTTTCCGAGATTCTCGACCAAAATCACGAGAAACGGGACAACTTCGCGATGTCGTCAGTCGGATTGGTTCCCAAAATCGATGTTTTCTTCTCTCGTCCCGCCCGAATGCATCTCTAGGTGGAAGTTCGTTTCCTTAAGAAATTTGAAGAAATTAAATGCCTATCGTCTGATAAAACGAACTTTTGACAAAAAGTCTAAGGACTAAGAGCAAAATTATTTTTTTTTATTCCAAAATTTAATAACCTTCTGTGAACCAAATTTCACATGAAAATTGAACAGTTATTAAAAAATGAATATACAGGGTGTCCACGCTGGGGCTTACCGAAAATAATGCAACCCGTCTTACACGTAAATGCTATTCTTATGGCCGTGTATGTCCATAAGATTGTAGAACGTAATTTTAAATGTCAAATGCCTTATTAATATTCATTCATATCAAATATCGCGCACCTGCTTAATTAGGACCTTCGTGTATATTATTGAAGATGCACTACTAAATATCAACGGATATGGGTCACCGGCGCAGCGCGTAGTCCGCAACGCGACATGGATTTAAGCCAAGCGCGGTGGCTCTGCAGCTCTTCGGAAATTTAAAATAATACTTTGGAAGTTTTCCATTCCTGAATCCTTTCGCCTTTGTATTGAGTGTCAAACGCAGAGCCGAATTTCTCTGAAATCTGTACATAAAACTCGAAAATTCTACTATGTATGTGTGTATACTAAAAATCGAAGTAAACATTTTCGAATAGAAACATACAATATGTCATTTTTTTTAGCCACCCATTTTTTGCTTTTATGGAAGTATTCACTTGCTGAATCATTATAATTAAAATTAAAATTTCCTACGATAACTTCATTGAGCTTCTTATTTTAGTATTGTAAAAGAAAGAAGTATGCTAAAATTTGAAACTTGTGTCCTAAAATCGTGAGGCGCAATACAATACCTTTTACAGTTTCAAATTTCTATGGCACGAATCGCAGTGCTCAACTTTTATTGCAATGCGGTAACTGCCACTGCATAATTTCTTTTTGGATTAAAACAATAGTTCAAGGTTCACGCTTCATCGAAAAAATTGTGGAAAAGAATCTCATCTCCGTTTAATGATGGAAAAGGTCTCAGATGAATTTTTCTCAATGTTCATTATGCTAAAATCATTTTCACTGAATAGAAAAATCCATGAAGAATTAATTCAATCCAAATAATATGTAGGTGCATATTTCACATTATTTTTTAGGTACTAGCGTAATGAAATTTGAATTCACTGAATTTATTACATACATAAGTTAAACCGCAATTAAGTTCTAAATTTGAATTTCACTCATGTATATTGAAATAGTAGAGGGCAATTCTCTTTTCCGAAGTATTAAAAAATCGAGTTTCCCCTTAATTTAAGGCACTCACCTAAACTTTCACCTAATTCGTTTAACCAGAAAATATTGCCGAGTTAGGTAACCTCGCAGAAGCAGCTGTTGAGAGAAATAGCGTAAAGAGGTAAATCTCACGATAAAATTCTATAATGAAAATAAATTGTCTGCATTTACTTTTCTTAAAATTAAAAATCACTTGCCCGGATTCTCAAATACGCTACAATTTTTCATGACTGGGATTTCACCGTTTACACGGGCTGATTTTTTTAATGTGATCCTGAAAGTTATAAATATATATTTAGAAGCTAAAACAAAAAAGATCAGAGTTCCCTTCATTTTTTTTATCTACTCATTGCAATACAATTTTAATATGCAGTATTTCTTATATATTAGGGCTGTCAGGTCGGGGCCACGGTAAAATTTCAGCGCGGGTTAGTCTTTCAGTTTGATTAAATGCGTGTAATCGAAGAGATTTCAATGTATCAAAATGAACTTTATGTATAATAATAATAATATATATATATATATATATAATTAAATTAACTTTATATATAATAAGGTCTAGATGAAGCTAGATCATAAGAATAAAATGACAGGATAAGAAAAAAACTAAAACCAGTACAGTGTACATCATCGAAGGCCTTGTATTGAAAGAATGAAAGTATATTTTCACAATAAAATACAATTGATTACGCAGTAAAGTAGAACAATCTGAAAATTGTATTTTTTTAAATTTGTAATTGGCTTTACAATTTTTTTAAAGTTCCCAAATTCTAATTGAAAATTGTAGTTTTTAGTAGATCCTTTGAATGCATACATTGAGGGAATAATGTTTTGAAAAAAAAAACATTTAAACTAACGTATACTACTTGACTTGCTATTATAAAGGATTTAAATGCAAGCCATCCTCTGTTGTTACTTTGTCATTCATTTTTTCGTGGTATTTTTAGAAAATCTTTCTTAAACGTACGCGTTTTCAAAGAGTAATAATTTTCTCAAAAAAAAAACGATATTTTAAAAATTTCATGAAAGGAGAACAGCAAAATACAGTTGAATATATTACATAAAAAGTTAGATCCAAGTTCAAAGTTGAAAGAAGTATTTCCGATTATTCGTAATTGAAAAATATAAATTTGTGAATATCCCAATATACAAGATTTCTAAGTCTGAATTAGTCAAATTTAACTAATTGTTTGTTGACTTACGTCTGCTTTCTTGCTAACTGTAAGTAGACAGAGTTACCGAAACATTAGTGAATATAATATCACTAATTTATTAGTCAAATAGCGAAAGCTAACAATCAAATTCAACTGAACATTAGTCCCTATAGACTAATAACTAGTTACATGAATTCTTCATTGAGTTAGTAATGCCGATGTGCTTTCCAATTATTTATTTTTAACTTATTTAAATTTCCTAGTATTGCCCTAGTTTTACCCGATATGGGGTTGGAAAACGAAAACTCTTGAATACCCCATCATGTGATCGCACTATTTTTCACCCGGAATACCAATATAAGATTTCTAAATAATGAGAAATAACTCCTATATCGTTGCCCCATTACTGCCTCATTATATTAAAGTATATTTACTGAATATATGAACTATAATCAAGGACTTGTCAAAACTGGATTTGAAATGGGGTTAGAGGGGTGACAGGAGAGAAGGAAAACTAATAGCGTAATGGAATTAGGGTGACCAGAGCTGATTTTCGAAATGTAGGACAATGAGACTCCAAAAAGAGGATAAAGTAGGACATAGAGCTTGAAGAAAAGGAAAAAGTAGGACTGAAACTTTAGTCCTACTTTCTTCCCCAACAATAAATATTTCAACGTCATTTTTTGAAATATACAATAAAGAACTTTTCCACTCTGTTATTTTACGTGTTTAAAAAAACCGAGGTGGAATTATTATGCCTTATTACTCCTTATTAGGCATTATTACGCATCATTACACAATTATTGTGTGGACATTACGGCACTGTTAAAGAGTATCGCAGAAATAAAATTCACTGAAATAGTGGCATAGGTTGAAATCAGGTAAAGAAACTATTGATATTGTATTGTTTATAATTATAATTAAACAATAAATTTTAATTTCAGCATGAGTTGAAGTAAAATTTAAGTCAAAGCTGAACTCTCATAACTAATGATAAATGTAAGTAAACTTTCAAGGTGTTTTATTTGGTTAACAAATATTATTGTTACAAACAATAAATAGTTCACGATATCTAGATAAGATTGAATATATAAATATATATAAATAAATAAATCCTTAATCAAGATTTGACGTGATAAAATATATTTAAAATATTAACATTGCCACAATTACAATTTTTAGACAAAACATCATCCTAAATATTTTTATTAAGGATGAGTATTAAAGTTTTATAAAGTCATTTTTCGCTGTAAGTAAATGAAACGTTCATTAATTACACAAAATTCCGATAAAACATTTAATAATTTATAATAATTGTAGCAGCTAACTAGTTTATGATCATTTTTTGACACAGTATGCGTAAAATGCGTTTTTACACATCCATATGGGTGCGTAAAACGGCTTATTTTGATGCACTCATATGCACGTTTTACGCACTCATATGAGTGTGTAAAAACGCATTTTTACGCACACTGTGTCAAAAAATCTCGTATAAACCCATTGCATTTTACGAACATGTCGCATATTATACTATTACGTAATTATAAATTTTGTACGTTTTTCTTTTCGGCAGGAGTATTTCATGTTACGTTTACCAATGCCAATATCAGGGCGGTATTAAATAGAGGCTATAAAAGAAGCTGCTTCTTTTTAAGTAATGATGTGAAATTTGTGCATTTTTTTAACAGTCAATTCATAAAAATATAACTTTTATGTCACATGTACATTAAATATGAATATTAAATATATTTCAAGAAACTTTATTAGGAAAAACAATTTTTTTCCACGAAGACATTTTCATTTATGCCATTTGTTTATACTATTTGTTATTAACAATAATAATTGTTGAATTTTCATCAAAATTTTGCTTACAACATGAATGCTGAGGTAGTATTAAACAGTTAGAATAAAGAAAACACTCATTTATATAAAAACATTTATACTTGCTTATTTATTCAATAAATTGTGTAAACGAACTTTTAATCTAATTATTAGCTAAAATTTTTGATTAAATATCAGCATTAACTAGCTTTCGACAGAAATTATTGAAAACTATGACTACAAATAAACGTTCCTTTGGGGAATTTTTTTCATATATTTGTTATTATTACATATATTATAATCAAATATATTCCCTGTTAAAAATTACAAATCTAATAACAAATATAAAGAATTTTAGGTAAAAAGTCTTTTCAACATTTGCGTTACTTTAAAGTATTTGTTTATATAAATTGTTTATAACAACTAACTTGTACATTCAATTAATTATCTACGTTTCTTAGGTATATATGCATGAATGCTGATTAATAGTGAATTTGTTTAAACAATTATCTTTCAGTTTAAAAATTATACTTTGAAATTCCTAACTTTATCACCATATTTTTTATATATTGTTGCACAAAAGATTAAATTGAAAAGTCGAGAAGCTTGAGGACCTCAAAATGTTAATGCGGAAAATCGAGTATACAAAAAATGCAACATAAATATAGCGTAAACAAAAATGCTACTTGCTATTGCGCGACTGTTACGCGACTATGTATTACGCTTTATTATGCGTGAAGTGTACGCGAGTGAATTGCCTCTCGAAAAGAAAAACAAGGTTCAAAAAATTAGATGAATGGGAAAATAATATTAAAAAGAAAAATCTAAAAACAATCTTTACATATTCTAAAATAAGGAGTAAGCGAACAAAATATGCTAAATCCATTCCATCTAGCTATAAATGATTTTCCAATAGTGTCGAATTATTGAACCTATTAGCTTGGATTTTTGCAGTTTTTATAGCATATTAAACGGTTTGGTATAAATACACGAATTTTAATTATATATTTTAAAGATTAAAACATTTTTAAAGCAAAATTTTATTGGGATAACATTTTTTGTGAACTGACGGTTAATAATAATATTTCTGTAGTCCTTAAAATGATATATTCATGTATAACTCATTTTTTTTCTAAAAATAGATTTATCATGTTCAATTCGCCTAATGCTTAATTTACCCATCTTTTTATAACACAAAATTCTGCTTATCACAGACAGAAATAAGAATAATAATTATTAAAACATGAAATTATAAAAATATTTTTAATTAGGCAACAATTTGGAAGAAAGTTAGTATAGATTTCATTCATCAGACAATATTTTTACATTCTTATTTATGAGAGTGTAATTGAATCGTCGAAATTTTTGATCGCTAGTTTTTCACGGACCTTTACGTTTCAGCACTCGCAGAGTACGAAAATCATAAAATATTGTCTGTATCTGACTGTATATATGTTTATGTATGTGTGGTTACTTGAATATTGTAGCACACTAACTTTTAAAGGATTTGATGAATTAAATTAACGTTTGATACACATTTTTAGGGTCCCAAAGTAAAGATCAAGTTCGTTAACCTGAATAACTCATTAGATGACAAAAAGATTTACAGATTCTCATGATTACACTTTTAAATTCGATAAAAATTGAAAAAGTTATCTGATTTTTAATATCTTCAAAATTTTCGAAAAATGTTTCCAACTTTTTTCTAGCAGAGTAAGAAATTTTAGTCGAGATTTTTTCTTGATATCAAATATATTTAGAAATTATCCCAATGAAAGTTTTCGATTGGACCAAAATGCAAAAAGCTAGATCATTTTCAAAATTATGAATTTAATTTTAGAAATCCATAAATTTTAATATGACTTTTAGTAGATTGGAACAAGATTTACTAATTATTTTAATGGCATTTTTCGGTTTGACACAAGTTTAAAATTTTACAGATAATTATTAATAATCAAGCAGATTACCTATAAACCTTGAGATTTCTTATTATTACATCAGATTGCGACGTAATATTTCAAACTGAAATTTATTCATTTTATTTATTAAATTTCTTAAATTTTGTAAAAACTCAAGAGTATTTTTGTTTTAAATCATCTAAATTGAATAAATTACGATACAAATATAAATCATCAAAATTACAGAAGTTTTAATCTTAAAACTTAAAACTGGCATAATTTTAAAATGTAAATTTAAAAAATTAAAAACTCTTCAAGTATTCAATTTTAAAAATTCACAATTCAAAATTTTACAATTTTGAAGAGTTACAATTGAAAATTCTTTAATTTCGAGAATATGTGCAGAATTACAAATTATACAATTTTCAAGATTTATATTTTAAAGATATGGGATGAAGAACGTTTTTTTGGAATAGTTCAGTTTTTAAGATTTTCAGTTAAAGATTCTTTAATTTTGAATATTTCCAATTGAAGACTCTTCAATATTTAATGTGTATAGTCGAAAATCATATTATTTTGAATGATTTTTTGGTATTGTTCATTTAAAAAAAAAGTAAATTGAAAATTATTAAATGTTGACGATTTAACATTTAAATTTATTTACTTTTATATAGTTATCAAAAAACATTATATGTACTTTTGAAAAGTAACGGGCAGGATTTTTATTTTATTAACCTTGGTTTCGAAAATCCTTCTCAAATTTAGTAACTTATATGTTCAGGATAAGGAAAAATCATTTTTTCTCGTATGTAACGCATGTTTAATATAATTTGAGGGTAAAATAATCTGCAACTCTCTTATGTTTTTGGTCAATGTATAATAATGTAATATCAGAAGAAAGAAATTTACTCAATTTAAAAAAATTTCAATAAATATTTGCAAGGATATTACACGGGGAAGCAAAAGTGACGAAATCGAGCGCAAAGCGCGATAGCGTACCCGCGCGCCCTAAGGCACGATCAATCTTGACGCGAAACCCCGCTCGCGCAGCGCAAAATAAGAATGTGCCCGCCGAAGGCACGCATATTTTTTCTATTAAAAAACAAAAAAATGCTCTACTTCCAAAAACTCGGACAAACCCCCTGCCAAAGTAAAAAAGGTCCAGGTAAATCCGGTCCGATGGTGACCCTAAGTAAAATGATCTGACTTGACCATAGAACCGAGTGGAATTTTCTGTCTTTAGCAATGTTAAAATGAAGTGAAATGAATGAGTGACTTTTTAGTTTTGTGATAGCTCAATAAAACTCAACTCGAAACAAAGTTCGTGTGCCTCTGAGCTAGACTGCAGTAGTTGATAAGCACGTAACTGCGTTTATTAAGGGAATGAGGGGAATGAAGGGAATGTTTGATGTTCTAGAACAAGTTTAGGAGATTTTTTTTGCCCAATGCGTCAAAACTGACGCTCGTTTCATCAAAACTGTCATCGACCTAATCCCTTGCTGCGGTTGATCGAAGGAATACACCAAGAAACCAGGTCAACTAACCGCAGCGGCGGCGGATTGGGTCACGTAAACCTGCTGGCGTTCTAATGGAGTGTCGTCAGTTGACGCTTCTTGTATGCGACTCTACATAAGCAATTAATTGACTGTACCAGCTTGTGTAAAGTAGGTAGGTATCTGCTGCTGAAACTTATCTCGTACTGTCGGCAGTAGAGTTTACTATCAGCAACATCGGGCCTGCCTGACTCTGCATCGGCCGTAAAATTAAATTAATCATCCGGTACAAAATATTTTATCCACCTGAAACTACCATGATAGATTTCGTCACGATAAATTAAGCCTTAGGGAATTATATTTTATCGCTCACGAAATCATCGCTCTTGGAAACAATGTACTTCCTTACAATGCTAAAAGAGATTTCTTGATAATAGTGATACCTTCAGTTGTAGAAATACATTCTACTTATTACGTGCAGTTCTTCGTTTTCCATCAATTTTCAAACTAATTATACCATTTTATTTTGTTAGGGACCATCCATAAATTACGTAACACATTTATTTCCACTTTTTTACCTCTTCCCTCCCCCATATAACAAGTCGTAACAAAATGATTTGGACCCCCCTCCCCTTATGTTACGTAATTTAACCAAACATTTTCAGTCATGTTTTATTGAAGGCAATTAATTACTCAATACTCGAGAAACCGAATGATCAAATACAACCAAATAGAACAGCAATTTAGAAGCGTGAAGCCCTTTAGATATTTTTAGGTGACTCCGGTGCATTTGCGCGTTTTTATGCGACAGCGTAGAATATCGTAATGTTGTACATTACGATACAGCGGAAGATCACTCTTCACATTACACTCCACTGTATCGTAATGTACAACATTACGACACTGTACGCTGTCGCAACAAAACTTCTAAATGCACCGTCGTCACACAAAATAGTATTATGCGCCAATGCGCACAATTTGGGTCTTTCCGCGACTCGCTTACAATGCTCACAGGACTTCCCGTGCAGAAATTTCCCCATCTTTCCGTATTTGAAGTTGGGTTCTGAAGGGGCCCCTATCAGAATATCTAGTCTAGAAAAAACTAATGGGGGCCCCATCAGGTTCTAGTGAAGAATTCCATGCTTCGCATAGATATGGCAAATCTATCTGTATCTAGTGAGGCCCCGACAAGAAAATTCCTAAAATCTTATTCTTATTACCTAAAGTATTAATTTGGAGGGTTTTGACGGTTTTAGTATGCAGAAATAGTGTTTTTTTGTGTGCATGTAAACGCTTTTTCCCCGAAAACTTGATTTAGGGCACTGTTGAACATTTTATTCAGAACCAGGCACGTATCTGTCAGTTAAAGTTAAAGAGGTTATGTAAAGTACAGCTGTCCACTGCTTTGCAAGAGCTTTCAAGTTTTGTGTTTTTATTTCTTGCTGTAATTTTGTATTGTGTTTGACAATTATTCTTCTCCACGATGGAAGAGGAAAGGCGCCTGTAAGAGCAAAGATGATTTCGGAGCAAAAAGTTCCGTTTAATGCAAAAAGTCGAAGAAGAATGCGATGAAAGTGAGGTTATGATGTTTGGAGCTGCTCGCTCCGACGACCACGTGGAAGATAAATAATGTATTAATAATTTAACATATTTTATTTGAACGAATCATTTAACAGTAAATATCATCTAATAATAACACAACATAAAAATAATATTCTCCTATATTATAATACAAAAAATGTCAAATAAGTAAATGTACAAAAATTGCGGTACGTACAAAAATCAAAATAAATCAATTATAATTAAGCAAATGGCAATTTTTAGTGTACTATTATTATTTCAGCTGCTATTTCCAACACGCGTAATGATTCAACGGGCCAAAATATCAATGAGAAAGTCTTCCTCACGGACTTGAAAAATATTCTTCCCAACGCCAAGGACTGGGAAGGAGGATGGAAGCTCCGAGCTGCTGTCAATAATAATAATAATAAATAATATTACATTATTATTAATATTAAATCAATTGTAAAATACTCTCAATTTGAATGTTACTGCAGAATATTATTCATCCCAATAACTTAAATCGAACACATGGGCCCTGTAGGGGCCCCGTAGGGGCCCTTCTCTTTAATAGGGTTACAGGCGGGCGACCCCCACCAGAACCCTACTAGAAAATCTAGTAGGGCCCCCATGGCCAGAGCGTTACGTTCTAGATGTGGGCCCGACTAGTTTTCCTCACAAGAGCCCGATTGGAGATAGGGAAAACTAGTCAGGGCCCCACCAGAGCCCTTTCAAAATTTCTGCACGGGTTATCTCGCCTCAGCTTCGATCGTCCTGCGAGCATTGCCGCTCGTCGCGCAAAGACTCTCATTATGCGCCTCGGCGCATAATATACTATTACTTCCTGTTTAAAGTGTCATCAAATGTAGAAAAGTAGATCATCAAACCTAAGGGTATATTAGTAAATAGTGTAAAGCCCGATAAACTTAAAAATGTTAAACAGTGGAATTTTCAACCAAAAACGAGGACTTCGAACAAAATAGTTGAATTTTCAACAAAAAAAGTAAATTATTAACCAAGAAAAATGAATTTTCATTCCAAAAGAACGAATTTTTTAAAATTTAATATATAATTGTGTGTATATATATGTTTATATATATATATATATATATATATATATATATATATATATTAATTAATTAATTTATTACATAATTAAATTTTCAACGAATTAGTACAATTTTCAACCAAAAGAGATGTATTATGAACTATAAATATAATGGTAGACTTTTCAATCAAAAAGAAATATGTTTCAACAAAAAGACTTTTTTTGGTTCTATAATTTCAGTGTGCATTTAATCGAAAAAATTACAAAAAAGTGCGAAAACAGGATGTTTCTTGAAAATGGAAAAGAGAGGAATGTTTTCAAAAAGGGAAAAAGCGGGAATAGACGAAAGAGTATGAAGTCTGCGTTATACTATAATTTTGAATACATCAATTTCCTATATTTTTAATTTGTTGAAAAAATTACGTAACAGTACAGTTACCCCCCCCCCACTTCATGTAATATATCGTGACATTTTCCCTCCTCTCAAAAAAAGCTGTTATCGAATTTATGAATGGCCTTTCAAATAATACTATTTTCGAAAGACCTTTGCTTGCAATTATTTTAGTTTTCAGACTATAACAGTTAAATTTTCAAATATGCATATATAACGGTCATGATTGAAGAGAAAGATATTATTTTCAATGAAAAAAACTGTCGATAACAAAATTTCTTTTCTACTCAACTTTTTTTCTTGTTTCAACTCGATTCAGCTAATTCCGGGCGATATGCATCAAAATTCGGAAAAAAATGTCCAATCCATTTTTGGACCACCCTAGTGATCAATGAACCAGGTGTTCACTGAACTGGGAAGTCCGGAAAATCGAAAAATCACGGGGAATATTTTGAGACTAGGAAATTCTGTGAAATGAATCTGGATTTTCTAAAACTATTTTTATCAACGGAACCGGCTCAAAAATCAGTGGAAAAGGCTTTTCAGTCAAATTGGCCTTGTGACTTAACATTATGACTTCTGATGATCATCACATAAAGCATCATTAACCTGAACTTTCAGCTAATTCAGATAAAAAGCCTTTTCCATACATTTTGTGCGGGATCCTTTCTAATATTTCAATTGGAAATTTTACAGTTTCAAGCACATCAAATTTTAAAGTTTTGAAACTTTAACAATAAGTTTAAAATTTACAATTTACAGCATTTTCAAATTTAAAAACAATTAGTTAGTAATGTCTAAAACTAAATTTGTTTACATTTAGGGACATTTAAAAATTATTTTGTTTTTAAAGCTGAAAGTTTGAAACTTTTATTTTAATTCTCTTAATTTTTAATCGTTTATTTAACCATAGTTTTTTCGATTTTGTGGATTTACTTTCCTCATAGCCAAAAGCTACCATTGTTATTCAATGCTGATTTTATTCCACAAAAGATTCAGTACAAATCCTTTTCATTAATTTTTATTAACATTAAAGTAAAAAAAAATTTTTTTACAAGAATTAGAATAATAAGTGTGCAATTCCTAACAAGAATAGTTTTGAATAAAATCTTTCTATCAGGAACTTTATAAAGTTAAAAATGTAGTACAGTTTTCAATATTTAAGACTTGAAGTTAGCAAATATTCAATTTGAAACATTTTAAATATAAATCTTTACAGATTTTAAGTATTAGAATTAACATTTTTTAAGTTTGAAAGTCAATTTTAACGCCTTTCCGTTTTATTGAAAAGGTTCAAGTGATTCTCATTTGGGACATTGTCTGATTTTTGAGATTTTAAAATCTGGCAGTTCTTTGAAATAGTTTAATAGTTTAGTTTCTTTAAAATGTATTAAACGTTTGAACTTAAACTTTGCTGAATTTCGAGTACTTTAAATAAAAACTTTGTCAAATTTGAAAGCTTGAATTTTTAAATCTCAGTGATCAAAGAAAAGTTGATGCAATTCCAGAAAAGCCAGGCATTCGTCCCTTATATTTTGGTTATCACCCTTCACCCACTTCTATTCTCGAACATTACGAAATATAAGATAATCTCACAAATTGATGCTATAATGTAGTATTTTCTTCTCTACAATTTTCCTCGTGGAAAAAAGTGATTTAGAGAAAATTGTTGGAAAAATCTATTAAAAACGTTAGAATTGAACAAACTTTTTGAGTTTTAATTTTATTTCAAATGTTATCATAATTATAATTTTATTTTTTCTGTTTAGAATTTTACTTGCAAAATTCCAGCACTTAATGCTTAAATATGGATTCTGAATACAAATGCAGACGGCTGAATTTTTTTATTTTCCGAATTTTTGAGAATTATATGAAAAGCAAAGAGTTTTGAGTATCTGATTTGAAAGACTTTAATGCCACCTCTGGAAGACTAACTATGGATGTTGGGTATAACGCGCAGGTCTTTAGCTCTTTCAAGAATTGTAAACCATCCCTCGCCGTAAAACTGTTCTTGTCACAAAACTTCCAAAGCAGGAGCCACTCTTTATAAAGCGGGCACAACACTTGAACGAAAGGGTGGGATTAACTCTCGTGACAAAGAGTTACCAATATAAGGACTCTTTGTGCAAAACTCTTTAATGAAAGAAAAAGCGAGCATACTAACAGCACTCTATGATGAATGGAATCTCATTGAACGCTTCTCTATCCGCCAGAGAAAGAGAGAGGGATAGACCTTTCTTCAAAAAGTGAACAAAACAGAATTTTCTACAGCAACAAATCGTAGAGGAGGGTGACTACGAGAGCTGTTTTTGGGCCCAGAATAAGAACATATTTTTTTGTGTGGAAATAACAACACAAAAAGGTTTGAAAAAGCTTGCTCTCAATTTAAATTTTTAAAAAATTTTGACGCAAAAAATATATAAATTCAATAATTTTTCATTTCCATTTTCCTAGTTAAATACTTTTTTGAGTTTTTCTTTCCAATATTTGTTTTTTCTCATGCTAGGCCTATAACTAACCCTTAATGACGCTTCACCTTTTGACAAAAATGAACTCTGATAGTTCACGATGTTTTATGAAATTTTATTGAGGCAAGAATTATAAAAACAGTATCTCAAATTTATCGACATTTATCGACAAGAGAAGCTGCATGATAAGAAAAAGTGAGAAAAATTGATTTAAAAAAATAACCGCTTTTTTAAAACATCTAAAGTATATCAAGGTTCCTAAAGTTATAATTTACTTTTCACATTCCAAAAGTGAATTGCCCGTTACGTAATCCAATCGTATAGAGTCTGAAATCATGAATGAAGCCTGGTAGTCGGTAACGCAGAACTTTTTCGATCAATAACACATCGGTAACAATGTGTTTTCAGCTAAAGTGTTTACCTACAGCGAGTACCTCGTCCAAGGGATAATGATACCATTAATTATTAATACATATTCTCCCACTAATTTATATTCATTTAAACTGAAGTTCTATTATACAAAAATTGAACAAAATATTTTCATTCTCAATTAATATTTCATTAAGTTCATTCAATAAATCGAACAACTAAGATATTTTTAATCAACGATTAAAGTTACATTAACCTAATAATATATTTTTTACTAGCAATAGAATTCACTGAGAAAAAAGTATTCAATTAAATTAAGTAACTAAAGTTTTATAAACATGAAAAAATATGATTGGCCTTACTAGTGACATTTCATTTTTTACTAAATTAGATTTCGAAAGAAAAAGAAGCGAAAAGTTCAATTATTCTTTACTTTATGAATAATCGAAATTATTCTCAGAGCTTTAAAAAAAATTTCTTGAATTTTTTAAGACAAAATGAAAATGATTTTCTAGAGTGACAAGTGCCTGCTTGTTTCAAGTAGATAAGGAAAGTTTTGATCGGACGGGTCATTTTTCAATTCGAGTTATGAAATTAAAACCTTTTTATACTTAAACTCTTTCAAATTGGATTCCTTCAAACTTATTTAAGTAATTTAAAATTACAAATTGTCAAATTATACCTTGTAGGCATTGAAAACTGAAATTTCAGCCCTCTAAAATATTAAAAATTCAAAAATAATAATTATTTTTTTAATATCGTTTAATAAGAAGCACTTCATTTGAAACAGTTCATTTGTGAAGCCTTCTACTTTTGAAAAATTATTTAACTTTAAACATTCAACTTTGGAATTGTGGAATTATGAATATTGCCCAAATTTATCGATTTCAAATGCGGTTAATGTGAAAGTGTCCAAGCATCCAGACCTGTATTTCATTTATTGGGAAATGAACGATTAAAAATTAGGATAGCTGAAGATGAAATTTCCTCAAATTAAATCCTTTAAAATTCAATAACTTTGAATTGAACATTTGAAAATCAAAGTCACAAAGCTTTAAAATTAGAACTGCCTTAAATTGTGCAATTTTAGATAGAAAGAGTGGATATTTTGATTGAAGCATTTCAAATCAAATTTATTTAAAATTGCATATACAGAGTGATTGTACATATTTTCCTACTAAACATTGCAGAAAAATTCATGATCAAAAAATAAATTCACAGTCATTTATTTAAATAATTTGAATACAGCATAACATTACATTACACTACAATATTAAGATCTAATCTTTTTAAAAGTTAATTTATGAATGCAAAAATTAATAATATTATGTTCAATGAAAAACATAATTCAACATTCTTATATTATTTGTACCCAATACTGAATATGTTTTAACTTTATAATTTTCAACTTGATTTACTTGCAAAGAAAAGCATTACATGTATTTTATTCGGCTACTCAAGTTGTAGTATGTATGATCCAAAATATATAATATCGTTTGCTCAACTCGTTGTGGATTGATCCATATAATCTTAAATTAATAATAGTAAAAAAACTTAGTAGAAAATGTCTTACTTTACATTGATAGTGTGTCTTTTTTTATTATAGTATTTATTCACCTTTTCATTATATTATAATAACACATCATTACACTTTTATTAGCAAATTATTATACCTTTATTGATTTTATTTTGTTGTTGTTGAATACAATTGAAAAGTTCTCTTTAACATAAGTCTGAATGAATAAAAAATAACTAATAAAATTGTAGAAAGTTAGATACTGAATCATTCAATCACGATTTCAACTCATTTGTCAGTCAGAAATCACTTTTTAGTAATTGGGGTTTAAAAAGTGTTCAAAATGAATACTGCTTTTACAACTAAAATAATGTGTTTAATTAGATATTTTACATTAATATAATTCCATAAACAAATTCATCGTTCATATTTGTTAATTGAGAAAAAAAACAGAAAGTTAGAAGAACCTCTAAAAGTTGTGTTTATGCACAGCTGGAAACGTATCGCAGTAGATATCATCGGTTTAAGTCAGCCGGCAGGCCAGTTTAGGTCAGGCGGTTGCGCTCTGCCCTCTTATCCACTTTCCCCGTAACTGCTCGTAAACGTGGCTGGCACAAATGATAATTTTTCATTCAGAATTTTGGGGAGCCTGTAAAAGTTAAGTTAAAATTTTTACGCCTTAAAAAATTGAAAATATGATATTTGACGCGGAAAAATCGTATTGATGGGAAATTTGCCATGGTTCAAGGAAATAACTCGGGAGAGCAAAATTCCTTCACGTTCCGACGAGATGATACAGCGAGGGATAAAATTCTCCAAATTCGTCATGATGTCGATGGATGGCGCCACGGAACAACGAAATGTTCTTCATCGACTGCTCTGCGCCAAATGACCCACTGTCCGTTTTTCCCCGCTAACACCGTCGCGTCATGTCGGCCAGAGTTTACGAGTCACTAACCACCACTTGCATACTCGTACCAAATGTTACGATCGACTAATTCCTATTTCGTGCTCAACTGTGTGAGGCGCCGTTATTTATAATGCAGATGAAGCTCATTCGTGTCTTATGTGTCTTTTCTGCGTAATTGGTACAAAAGCCGCATTAAAGGTCTATAATTTGCATTTAAAGAACATAAAAATAATTAAAAATGCATTAATTATGTTGGTAATAGAACTCAATGTGATAAAAAATAGCATAAACTTTCCCTCAAGATAAATAAATTAAATCATTCATAGTGACAATAAACATCTTTTTAATATATAATTCGCTTTATATAATAAAAAATTTTCGTATTCGGCTTCGCCCGGACGCCCTCTCAGAGAATTTTATGGAATATTTTGCAACATTTAAACATGTTTATGAACTCCAACAGAGAGTGTAGACCGCCTTTTTATTTTGGATGTCCCCTTGTATTTCCATGCAGCACTGGCAAATAACACCAGGCAATTCTAGAACCCAAATAATTTATTCTTTCGCATCTAATAATAATTTTCGAATATATCCGAATATTATGCAATATTTAAAAATATCCTATAAACTTCTGAAGTATTCTGGAATACTTTAGAAAGTTCTGCAATTTTATATAATATTCTGGACAGAATACTTCAGATGTTTTTACTTATTTAGGATACTTTAGAGTACGAGAGCGATGCGAATCGAAGGGAAGCTGTAGGCGAGTCGGAGGCGAGCCGGAAACGACCCAAAGATGAGCCGATAGCAAGTAGGGAAGAATGGAGCTAAGCTGACAGTCGGGCTAAGCCGACACTTGCTTTTGTGAAGAAAAATATAAACCGTGTGAACTTGGTTTTTAAAATAAAAGTGGGCCCTTATGCCCTGTCTTCATTGAAAGAGTTTCGAGGCATTCTGCATGACATGGCACATTTAATTACATAAACAGTGTTTTCGGATATCAGAAGTTTTTTCCGACGCTTATGGAAAATTGTGTTTTTCTTTTGTATATCATCGTTCACTATAATCAAGGTACATTCATCTTACGTAAAAAAAGGTGCTGAACATGATTGGGTCATTAAATTTGGATTTTCCGATGATTTTTAATGTTTTTCGGATATCAATATACAAAATTGGCGCGTGGGGCTAAGTCGATACCGAGTACGTCATCATGTCTACTGGATACAGACAGACATGCATACATACATACATCCATACATATACAGACGCCTTTGTAAAAATCGTTTTTTTCTGACTCAAGGGTTCTCAAAACGTGAAGATTTGATGAAAACCGACGAAGTCCAATTTTACATCAAACTAATACCTTCTCATCATAGGATGAGAATGTAAAAAAGTTTTGTTTGACAACGTATTAGGTATTGTTGCATTTAGAATTTAGTTGGCTAAAATAATAAAAACTTAAAGAATGTGTCCTTTTCTCTTCAAACATTATAGTCAAATGTCGACTTAGTCCCAGGATGGTGTCGTCTTAGCCCCACGATTTTTGACTCGGCAGATTTCCATCACTTCAGTTTTTTTATAATAATTTATAAATAAAGTATCGCATTTCAAAATCAAAAGCAATATTTTGTATCCAACTAAATTCTCGATCCAACAATACAAATTTTTTTTTTAATCCAACAAATTTTTTTTTCAATTAAAAAACCACTTGAAAAAAAAGTGACGGCTTAGCTCCACTCTCCCTACTGTACATTTAACAGCAGTTACCACTGTCTACTTTCTACACCTGTTGTACACGATGATTAAGGGATCGAAAAATTTCCAGATCCAGTCACTATTTACTACTAAGAATCATTCTCAAGTGTCAACTCATAAAGCCGGTATTGAGGTTATGTTGCTATAGTCTAGAATGTTTTAAGAATTGGTCAATTCCCTCGCGCTATACATGCCTTGAAAAGCAAAGGTCCCGTGCGTGCCTTCTTTTCAGGACGTAATTATGAAAATGATACAATATCAATATAGATACAATATATTAATTATTCATTGTGCTTTTATATTTCTAGTTTAAATTTAGTCATAAATCGGTTAAATGAAAAAATTATCAACTAATAACAATCATATCTTATTAGTCTTCAAATTTAAACATTAGGAAAATTTGATATAAAAAAAATTGTTGATGACATATATATTTGTACCCAAATAGGCATTTCTGAATGGGAGTTACTTAGAGCAGCTTATATCTTGGGGTGTGTTCACCTGCTATTGTGAGATAGTATTCCATATGAGCATTTTGCTCAATAGAAGTAACTGGGCTGACTAGTATAGTGCAGTACAAAGTTTCGTATAACTTAATTCTGAAGATAAGCTGTTAGTAGCAAACGATATTCCGTGACTAAGCGCTTGGCTCCATGTTGTTACTTATATCCATGCTTAATTGTATATATAGCTTGGACAATTTGACCAATAAAACCCAATTGAAAGTAATTAAAATTAATATTCTTTAAAAGTATAGTATAAACATCAACTTTAATTAAGGAAGAGTGAGAAGGTAGGAAAGGAAATAGCTGCAACATTATAAACGTGAACAGCAGTAAGTAATATCCAAAGTGCACATGCAGATTGTAAGTTTTGACCTTTCGCATGACAAAGTATGCGAATAAGTTTCGACGTCTACCTTCATCTACTTAAAGCAAATGACCTCCTTTATTTCAAGACGACTCTTTCTAAGGGAAGGAAACGGTTTTGTACAGCTAGATGGTTGGTATTATTTTTAATCTTTAGTATTAAATCATTAAGTTTAATTTAATATTAATTAAAAATTTAACTTGTACTCTTCGCAATTTGACAGATTTATGAAATTTTCATTTTCGAATACTTGTAATTGGAAATTTGAGACTTTTTAGGATTTTAAGAACTGTCCCACTTTTATTTTTCATGCCTATAAATTAAATTTGAAAATTTCAGGCTTTAACAGTTTTACTCTAATCTTTGGATGCAAACTATACTCTTTCATAATAAAATCGTTGCTAGATAAATAAGTAAGAAATGTTTGCCGATCAATTGAATTATTAAAAATTTTATTATATATGCATTAGTATTTTTTAACGAAAGATTGGTAGAAATGCTTCCTAAATCAATTTTAAAACGAATTTGCACTATTACGTTAGTAGCTCACTATAATTTAGTTTTAGAGATATAATTTTTTACATTTAATTTCGATACTCTTGAATATGTATTATTATTTATGTAACAACTTAGAGGAATTTCAGGTTAAGTTATGCCAACCCCTGGTATGTCAGATTGCGGCAACTCTCATTTCAGAAAATATGAAGTCCACATAAAATTAGCAAAAATGCAGCGATTCACATTTCCGGAAAGTCACATTGCGGCATCTCTCATTCGAAAAAATTTGAAGTACATAAAAAATTGACAAAAAGTGCGGGAAAACACCCCTGTGATTAGACACAAAAATAATGTAGTTTGCACCCCTACCCCTTTTCAAGGTCGGCTGGGGGAAGACACCGCTGTGATCGGTCGGCGAAATAATTTTATTCAACCCACTACTTTTGGCTAAATTTTTGTGGACTCCACATTTTTTACGAATGAGAGATGCCCCAATGTGATTTACCGCAAAGTGACTTGCCACAAATGTGCATTTTTGCCAACTTTTTGTGCACTTCATATTTTTTGAAATGAGAATTACCGCACAAATGTTAATTGCCACAAATGTGACATATGATCAAAATTATAACATTTAAAGAAGTACAAATATTACAATTATAAATACCTGAATTCAATTTAAAAGTTTGATTTGTTACATGTTTCAATCAGGCCCCCCAAGCCTCCATGCATTTTACGCGTCAAAGTTTTTGATTAAAAAGTACCTTCTCAATCCTTACCGTGGCGACAAGCCTCATCAGTGATGACAGTTGTATGTTGCGTAGTGTATGTCATTTGCTGTAATTTGTGGTTACAAATTTAAATTAGCATTATATTTAATTTTCATAAAGAAATATTTAGAGTCATCGACAATAACTGTGGAAAGGTAATTCATATCTTTACAATAATTTTATCAAGGTATATATTATAATAATACGATAATTTTAAATATCGAAAGTATATTTATATGAAAGTATAATAACTTCTCAAGAAGGAAAAACTGACTGGCAAACTGGACAAAATTTGTGAAATAAACCATTACTGACGATGACTCTAAATATTACTTAAAAGACTAAATCTGATCATAATTTAAATATGTGACCACAAAATACAAATGACAGATACCGCCAAACATGAAGCGCGATCATCACAGATGATGCTGTTGCCTGCATAGAGTCGAATATGGCGCCTCGGTAGGGATTGAGAAGTTACTTTTCAATGTTTAAGGCTTGAACATGTTCAATTGTTCAGTACTAATAATTTTAGAATTTATATTTTTCAATATTTGTAGGCTCATATATTTGAACATGCGTTAGCTTGGACACATGTAATTGTCTAAGGCTTCTCGTTTGATCCCAGAAGTTGAACAAGACTTGGCTAGGTTATAATACTTCGATGAGAGCCATCGCGTCGCGTCGTACTACTTATCCGTTCACGATAGGAAGGCCCCTCCAAAACAGCTGCACATTTGTGTAATTTACTCGAAAGAAAAAATCGCATAAAAACACAGCTTATACCATGATAAAGCTTACTTTATTGCGCTTAAGACAAGTCCCTATTTTTTTATGTACAAAAATTGGTTTGGAAAATATCCTTCGCGAAAGGATGAAAACCGTGGTTTTTTCGGGTCGCTCTGTCCTTGCTTGACTTTCGATGACGACATCTTTGAACTGAACAACGTAAAAAATGTGAAAAAAATCGTACAGATGTATTCATATTTTGACTGCACATACGTGAAAACAAAATTGCTATATATTGATAACAATTAACGTAAAATGCATTTGAACATGACTATGCTTTCTCTCGTAATATACGTAGTAGAGAGTTATATTTTGTCTTCAATTACTTGGAAAATTTAAACAAATACAATCGAATAAAAATTAGGAATAGCAATCTTAAAACATATTAATTAATAACAAATAATACTGGAGGACCGACGAACGGTAGTGTGGGTGTGAGGAGACTATGGCTATGGGATTCCGTAGCTAAACGGTCACCTCAGGGGGTCTGCTCATTCATCAAGTTCTGAAAAGAGGAAAAAGACACTTTGATTTCCAATGGCAAATTTTCGTGCAGTAGCTGACTTTTTTCAATGAGCAGAGACGTCAGCTATGGTATCCCGCAGTGTCCTCACATCCACACTACCATTCGTCGGTCTTCCAGGATTATTTGTTATTAATTAATAGGTTTCAGGATTGTCATTCCTAATTATTATTCCATTGAAGTTGTTGAAATTTTCCAAGCAGTTTAAGCCAGAATATAACTCTCTGCTACGTATATTGCCAGAGATAGCATAGTCATGTTTAAATTCATTTTACATTGATTGTTATTAATATATTGCAATTTTGTTCTCACGTATGTATAATCAAAATATGAAAGTATCTATATGATTATTTTCAAATTTTTTACACAGTTCATTTCAAAGATGTCGTCATCCAAACCCAGCTGAAAATTCTTGTTTAGGAACCTGGAAGGATCCTGTACATGTTCCTGTACACGAACATGCACACGAACCTGTACAGGTAATCTTGACGGTTCCTGTGCAGGAATTTGGCGAAGGAAACTGTACATGATCCTGCCAAGGAACCTGCAGCGACAAAGGAACCTTTGAATGATCCTGTACAGGAGCCTGTACAGAAACGTGTATAGGATCCTTTACAGAAAGCCGTCGAAGGAACCTTTGGAAGGATCCTGTATAGAAACACATGTAGGGTCCTTTACAGAAAGCCATTGCGAAAACTGATGTCGCTTACAGCTATAAACTTGCCTTCTTTGTATTCCCTTGAAGAACGAACTCACTATCGAGAGAGCCAAGCCACCAGCGAACCCTCGCGGATTAGTTCCTACGCAGGTTCATGTATAGGATCCTGAACATGTTCCTGTACATGAACCTATACCTCAATTGACACTGTGAAGGAACCTGTACAGGACCATTCAAAGGTTAGCTTGTATACAGGTTCCTTTGCAGGATCATGTACAGTTTCCTTCGCCAAATTCCTGCACAGGAACCGTCAAGATTACCTGTACAGGTTCGTGTGCAGTTTCGTGTACAGGAACATGTGCAAGATCCTCCGAGGTTCCTGTACAGGAATTTTCAGCTGGGAAGTCAGGCAAGGACAGAGTGACGCGAAAAAACCACGGTTTTTACCTTTTCGCGAAGGATATTTTCCAAACCAATTTTTGTACGTAAACAGAATGGGGACTTGTCATAATCGCAATAAAGTGAGCTTTATCGTAGTATAATCTGCGTTTTTATGCGATTTTCTACTTACGAGTAAATTACAAAAATGTGCAGCTGTTTTGGAGGGGTCTTCGTATCGTGAACGGATAGTAGATGGAGTGCTTTTAATTTCATATCACTCTCGAACTAATAATACTAATGTTCAGAGTCAGATTGCACGGATTAGAACATTTTGAATTATACGATTACAAATAGAAGCATTCTCAATGAAACAATTGCAATTCCAAAAATAAAAGTATAGAATAAAACAATTAAAAATAGACCAATGATCAATGAAAATTGCTTTCCGAGCATTACAAATTCTTCAGTCCAAATTTAGAATTCATTAATTTAATCAAGATTTATCACTTAAAATTAGTTAATAATTTTGACTAACCGCGTTTTCAATTGTTTCATGCTCTAGTTTTATTTTTTATTGTAATTGTTCAATTTAGAATGCCTCAATTTGAAATCATATAAATCTAAAAGTTCAAAAAAATTTTTTTTTAATTTTTAGTTTAGTTATTTTATATGTAAAATTATACAATATGAATTATTCAATTATTCAATTATTCGAATCCTTTTTTCTCATTTAGAAGCAAAATATTTCTCATGCTCTAGTTAATCATTTTTAAATTCATAAAACTTAGCAGTATATAAACTGTTTAATTTTTATTTTTCAAGCTTGATATTGTTTACATTTCAAATATTCCAATTGCGCTAGTGCATGTGTTCAACAAAATATATTTTTCAATAACTCATTTCAATTTTATCTGTTTGTTTGCCGTAAATGTTGTATGGGAGACAATTTTGCAAATGTTTATCATGCAAATTTCACTGTGAATATTTAGAATTATACTATTGTTTTATAAAATGTAAACTTTCTTTTATTCTTCATATTGAAAAAGTTTGAATGTTATTAATTTTTAATTACAAAAAAAAAATGTTATGCCTTTTTTATGTCTTTTCAAATGTAATTGAGTTTATAATAATCTATGAAATGAGAATGGTGCACTTATTTTTATTCCCTATTAGTTTAATTGACTTGAAATTATATTTCTGAACTTTGAACGAGGTAGGTAATAAGACTTCTTCTAAATTGGAAAGTTTGTTGCAAAAGAAAAAATTAACATTGTCTCTTACGATTACTCAAAAAAAAAGGTTTAATTATACTTTGGGTGGGCTGATCCTATGAAAGGGGAGTGAACGGAAATTCGATATGGAAGCTATCTTTATCATAGGTATAAACCAAAAATTTCCCACTAATATGAACCAGAAGAGAATCACCCCATTGAATATTTAGTCAACTATCATTAATTGCTTTGATAAGCATAGATTCCACTGCCCAGACCGTATTGACAGGCCACTGTGAATGTACTTGAACATGGAACGGCAGTTCTAAAGCCAGCCACTCCGATATTGAAAATCAATTAACCGACCGAGAGGAACACTAGAATGCAAGTGTATGAGATTGTGCCTCTCACGGATGGCTAATATAATCTTTAAACAATGATAATACTGGAAAAAGGGTTAGGCATTAAAAAAATAAATAAACTTTGAAAATATAATTCAAACTTCAAAATGGAATCGAATTAAAATTATCTTTTTTCATGCAAGACAAGAAAAACAAATGTGTTTTAAGATTTAAAAGAAAATGTCTGCTATTGTTTAAATAGCTTATACCATAGCACTAAGAAAATTGTCCCTGTTCTATGCTTCTTTCTCATACTCTTCTTAATGAGCAATTATAAGGCTTTAAATCAGGAATTGGTGCCATATCTACAATCTACATTGTATATCTAAACAATAGCCAACGCCATGGTCGATTGACTGTATTTTTGAAGACCTATAATGCATTTTGTGGTACATAATGAGGCTCATAAGATCTCATAACTGGGGTCTCTGTTACTAGCCCAAGTACGAAATCGATATCAACATGAATTCACGAAAACCATTCATGTGCTTATGCAAAGTTAAACGTTCATTAGAAGGCACCTAAATGAACCACATAATATGTACTACATAGTCATCCCATATGATTGTTCAATCAGTGGATTCATACCTACAATATTAAGCTTCAAATATACATGGATTTAAATTTATATGAAGGCAATAAAATTTCAATTATATGATAAGGTATGCTGTATAACAGAATTTTCTTTTATTGCAAGAATGATTTCCTATTTCTCATAGCGAGCTTTGACAAATTTCTTTTGAAGTCAAAGTTTGACAGTCGAAGAACTGACTGTGTTTCGAATTATTGTGTCTGTTGCAATGCCCTATAGAAATATATATTTTTTATTTTTACGTGTGTATTTTCCATATTACTAGATATTATATATTTTATATATTTCTTATATAACAACAGCCATACCAAGCTGAAAAAACCAGTTCTCGTCAGATCACTGAAGTTAAGCAGCGTTGAGCGCGGTTAGCACTTGGATGGGTGACCATTCGAGAAAACTGAGTGCTGTTGGCACATCGTGGGTGTGGTGAGCCCACACTTGTAGTTATTTACTACAAGTTATCAACCTAGAAACACTACCCGAATCGGGTAGTGTCACGCCTACCCCGAAAGGGAAATGGCTTAATGGTATACTTCTCAGGGTATTCCAAACCAACTCTTTTGAGATAAAGTTTAAACAAAAAAATCTGCCCGCTTCGCGTACACATTCTCATCGCGCGCTTCGCGCGCGGCTCGCAAGTTTCAGCGCGCCTAGGGCGCGCACCTGTTGGATCTCGCGCTTCGCGCTCGATTATAAGTTTATCTCGCGCTTCGCGCTCGAGAATGTATTCACCTCGCGCTGCGCGCTCGGACACATTTGTCGTCTAGGTTTTCACACTTCGTGTGCTCGCTATTGCACGCTTCGCGGGCTAATACTCTCTTAAAGCTTCATCGTTATGACCTGCTTTTGGTTTAATTATGTCAGTTTTACATAAAAAGAAGAACTAATTTACTTAAGGTTCTATCGACCTTAAGGAACACATTCTCATCACGACATTCGCGCTTCGCGCTCGATATTTGGTTTGATCATCATGTGAACCTCGCGCTTCACGCTCGTTTCTGTTCATCGTATAATAGAAACCCAAAAGTTCGCAACGACCATATGTTATGTTCAATGTTCTTCAGATAAAAATGACTAAAGTTGTATTTGATTTAAAATGAAGAAGGTAATTCCTTTACTTCAGCGCATATTTCCGTATCTTTATAATAAATCCTACAATCAGAAAGATTTTTTTCCAACTATCTGAAAAGGGGAGAAAAGAAGTATTTAAGTCGTTTTTGGAACATATATCTTGCTTTTTCATTCATGATCAAACCGACCCCTTGACTACCATGTGATTCCCTATCTACTCCTGACCATATTTCAAAACCGCCTTTCAACACCCCATTATCTATGTTTCTACTTTCGCATCCCTTTTTCTTTGTCTCAGGTACACATAAAATATCTAGTTTCCTAGCATGCATAGTTTCTCGTAGTTCTCTTACTTTAAGATCATTCACTCGTCTAGCATTCCAAACACCCAGTCTCCATTCATCGACTGAAACTCAAACTTTACGTTCACCGTGTGTATGCATTTAGTCAATCAAAGTTTCAGTCCAGTCCGAGGCTACTTTATTGTTTGTATTGTTCATGTTTAGATTGTACACCCAACTACCACCTTTATGCGCGAAATTTGTTTTGCGAGTCGAAATCATGTCCAAGTTAAGCAGTGATTCATCGTATAGTGGAGAGTCCAGTTCTAACGTCAGTCCCACCAAAACTTCTGTCACGGGGGGAGGTGGGAGGGGGGCGAGGACAAGGAATGGAAACCGAGAGAGTCGCAATTGGTTGATGTTTTATGCTGAGAAGGTCACCAGCCTTCAGCAGCTTTGTATTACACAGGAGTTCATATGTTTCCATCTGCGCATTCCCGGCCCACCTCTAAACGAGGAACCAATAACTCTTTTTTTACATTCTCATTCTAATGAGAAGGTATTGGTTTTATGTAAAATTTGACATAGTCGGTTTTCATCAAATCTCCACGTTTTGAGACCCCCTGAGCTAGAAAAAACGATTTTTACGAAGGTGTCTGTCTGTCTGTAGTCTGTCTGTCTGTCTGTCTGTCTGTCTGTCTGTCTGTCTGTCTGTCTGTCTGTCTGTCTGTCTGTCTGTCTGTCTGTCTGTCTGTAGCCACGATAACTTTCGAAAAAATGATCAGATTTGATTGAGCTTTGGCACACTTTTTTATGGCCGAAAAATAGAGAACGAGTTCGTTAACCAGTTATTTTGGATGAAAATCCAAAAAGTGAGCACATTTTGAAAATTTTTGAGACCACTTTTTTTGAAGATTTGACAATTCTATGTACGGTTATTAGTAGTACGCAAAATGACGAACAAAATATTCTTATGACTTTTCGTGATTAAAAATTAATTACTGGAGTTATAGCATTTTCAAAATTCCAAAAAACAAACGAAAATGAACATTTTAAGCCGAAAAGCGCACGATATGAAAAAAAGTCAAGAGAAGAAAAACGTTGATTCCTGAACACCCTATAATATTTTCATAACAACTTTTCGAATTTTTTGAAAAATAAAAAATTCAAATTTTGATCGCACAAAAAATTAATGAAAAATCAAAAAAGCCATTTTGCTGTCAAACTATGCAAGATACCAGAAAAGATCATCTCACCAAAATTGTGCACCTAAAAAAGATCTAAAAATTTCTTATTATTCACTTTTTGATATGACGCGTAGTTTTTGTTTTATTCGTAAAAAACAGCATTAATAATAGAAAAATCAAATTTTCAGACGAATATTACCAGCTACGAAAAAATGACCGAAACAAAATTTGTTCATCCAAGGACGAGGTACAAATTTATTGTGACTCATGTTTCGATAGGATGCGTGGTTTTTGTTTTATTCGTAATTTGTATATGAAGAACATATAACACGAAGCACAAAGTGCACGCTCAGTGTATTTACCAAATCGCACGCCGCAAGTGCGCTCAAACTTTTTTGTTTCTATCATACGGTTCAAATGATTTTCAAATCAAATATCAAGCGCGAAGCGCGAGTGTCTGGATGAGAATGTGTTCCTTAAGGTCGATAGAACCTTGAGTACAGAAAGTTCCTTTTCAGTCTAAAATAAAAACAAATTTAACAATCACTTAATATGTAGAGGTTTTGATAATTTTATAATATTTGCAAACAAACTTTTTCTTTTCATCGAAGTCGAACACGAAGTTCAAAAATCTAGAGGAGCCGAGCGTAAAGTGCGATGTAAATACGCCCGAGCGCGTAACGCGAGGTGAATACATAATCGAGCGCGAAGCGCGAGATCCAACATTCGCGCGCCCTAGGCGCGCTCAAACTTGCGAGCGAAGCGAGCCGCGCGCGAATGCGCGCGATGAGAATGTGCCCGCAAAGCGGGCAGATTTTTTCTTTTGGATTTTGAAAATGCTGTAACTCTGCAAATTTTCATTTTATCGAAAAATGTCATCAGAATAAAATATTTGAATTTTCAATTACTATAAGCGGCCGTACATATAATTTCCAAATTTTGAAAAAAACGGTCTAAAAAATTTTCAAAATGCCCTCACTTTTTGAATTTTCATCCAAAATGGCTGGCTAATGAACTTGACCTTTAGTTTGAGAGACTAAAAGAGTATAACAAAGCCCAGTCCAATCGGTCAATTCTTTCGAAAGTTATCGTGCTCACAGACAGACATACATACAGACAGACACATTCGTAAAAACCCGTTTTTTGGGTTCAGGGGGTCTCAAAACGTGGACATTTGACAAAAACCGGGGGGGGTCAAATTTCACACAAATCTAATACCTTCTCTAGATGAGAATGTAAAAATAACGAGCTTGCACAGTGGTGTAAACTGATGTAAAAATGTTTAATATACGATTCGGGGTAAACTTATTGAACATTTATTTAAAAAATTTCAAGAAACTTATAAATGCATCCATTTTTTATCAGTGATATTTTTCATATTTGAGCATAAACTTTGAAATAATTGAAACCTTAAAAAACGCATACATTTACAATACATAAATTAATATTATTGCTTAATGAATCTAAATATTTAATCTGTTTTATGTCTTTTAGTAAAATAGAAGTAATGTGAAAACACTACAAAAAAAAATTATATTTCTCATTGTTACAAACAAATTCGTAATCTGAGCCATTATTAAAAGTATCAATTACTTTTTTCTAGACACGTATGTATTTTATTTGGGTTGCTGGTGATACTTCAGTACAGTAAAATGTCATGACAAATGTGATTGTTGTAAAGAAATTGAATAAACAAATGTGCATTTTGAGAACATTTTTATTTTATTTTTGAAGCACATTTTTGTTGTAAACGTCGTTTATTTGGCTTGCCAGTTATAGTTTTGTTACAGTACATTTTTACTGTAACGCAAAGAATACTCCACTTGTGGATGAGTTGAAAATATGGTGAGGGTAAGAAAGAAGTGGAGACTCAGAATAGTATAGGTTTAAGGGTTAAGAGGGGTTAAGAAACAGAGAGTCCGTGAGGAACTAAGAAGGTATAAAAAAGTGTTAGTGCGTTCGTTTACACAACATTCAGGATGCGGGCACTTAGAGCCGTGCATAAATTACGTAAAGTCTTTTTGATGGGCGGGTAGGTCAACGATTTTGTTATGCTGTCTTACATGGACGGAGATGCGAGGTCAAAACCATTTCTTAAGAAAGATATTTTCAAGTCTGCTCTCTTAAGCTAAACCAGTAAAATTATCACTAGTTGAATCAGTATTTTGAGTTATGACTGATGAAACAGTGATTGTCCGGCTTTAAGTAGATGAAGCAGACAGTGAATTCACTAAAACCTTTACTGAAGTATACCAGTGACGCCAAATCATAGATTCAACCAGTGATAGACCAGCCCCACGCGGCCAAGCCATGAACCTCCAGTTGTCTGCGCATGTCGCGTTGTATTTAGTCCACGTGTTACTTAAAACTGTCTAAAATGGACTTTATTGTGTACTTGTGTATGTTTTGATAGAAATACTTGGGGCCCGGCAGCAATAAGGGGATATAATATCTTCAGCTTTACATTAAATAACATCAATATTATGGGACTTAAATGCCCCTTCCCATTTGCAATCTTCAGCTTGAAAGTGAGAGCCCAGGTGAAACAGTTATATATAGTTTACATACTGGGTGTTTTTTTTAACTTGAGACATCGAAATATCTCAAAAAATACGCATTCTATGAAAAAAATATCCGTAATAAAAACTTTTTATTTTTGAGGGGGAAAAGCGACTTTGAAAAAATTTACCCCACCCCACCCCCCAGGAGGCATGAGTGGGGGTAACTTTGTAATTTCAAATGGGAACCTCAATTTTTCATCACAGATTCAGATTCTCCTTTATGAAATACGTAAGTTTTATTCAAAAAATTTTTTCCGATTCACGAAAAAAACACCCCCCCCCCTGCCTTTTGAGGGGTAGGGTGGGGTAAATTTTTTCAAAATCGCTTTTCCCCCTCTAAAATAAAAAGTTTTTATCACGGATATTTTTTTCATAGGATGCGTATTTTTTGAGATATTTCGATGTTTCGAGTTAAAAAACACCCTGAATAGTAGACAAGACAATGATATTTTTCATTTGTTTTATAAATTATTCTGTATACAAAAAATGAAATATATCAGTGTTTTCTCCACTATATAAAAACTATATATAACTTTTTCACCTGACAAGGCTCCTGGCCACTTGGATTTAAATTTGAGAGACGCATTGACGGAATCACGGTCCTTCCCACAGTAAGTGAAAATATATTATATCCTATTATATTGCAGCCCGGCCCTCAATTATTGTTTTACTAATAAAGTGTTAATCAACAGTGATGAATGATAAGTATCATACCTAACCAACTGACGGCCGACAACGCGTACGATTGACTGCTGATACTGAGTGAACCAGTGGACGTCACTGTTCAAAGCAGTGACGAAATTTCACTGAGAGAACTAGTGAAATGTAACTGGTTGTCAGTAACACACATCTGGCTGTTTCAACCAGAGAGACTTTACTGGTTCATCTAGTGCTTGCTGTATAGTGTCTAGTGCATTGAATTTAAAAAAAAAAGTGTATGGTTATTTATTGGTAATTGTAACAGTATTACTTGTATTACTTAGGGAACGAACATACATATAAAATAGGCATAAAATCTGTTAATTAAGTAAACGTTAAACTAAAATGAAATTATTTTTAGAAAATAAAATTTATTAATAACAATAAAATTTGCTTTGATAACCGTACAATTTTATTATTACTTCGGAGCTTAAAGGTATACATTGTTTACTCTGAATTTAAAAGTGTATACTCCGAAATAAAAAAGTGTGCAATGGAAACTGGACTTTATTTTCTCAGTAAAATTTCGAGTTTTCTAACTTAACATTGTAAATGAATTGAAAAATTACCAGGTAAGAAAATCCAACTATTTTCGGTTGAAGGTTTATTCTTTTCTGTCGAAAAGTCTACTATCAAATTTTTGTTTAAGAATTAGTACTTTTTATTTAAAATATTATTATTTGGTTAAAAGTTGAATATCTTGTTGAAAATTAAACAATTTTGTTAAAAAGTTATGCTTTTTCATTAAAAATTCAACTGCTTTATTCAAAATTCGTCTTTTTGGTTAAAAAATTAATTTCTTTTTGCACACATTCGATCTTTTTTGTTTGAAAATGCAACTAACTGGATAACATTTGATCTCTTTCGGTTCCAAATACACTTTTTTGTTAAAAATGCATATGCTTGGGTTGAAATTTCAACTGTCTTGTAGCAAATTCGTCTATTCGAATCACAAATTGAAAAATTTGGTAGGAAAATCAACTATTTGGTTGAACGCTGAACTAAATTTTAAAAAAATCAATTTTTTAGTTAAAGAAGCATTATTTATGTTAAAACATTTATTTCTCTGGCTGGCAATTTAAATATTTTGTGAAAACTCCTTCTTTTTTAATTAAACTGTGCGGTTGAAAGTGAATCTCTTTCGGTTGAGGATTCAAATATTTAGTTAAAACCTTGTCTTTTTTGGTTCGATTCAACTAGTTGTGATTTAAAATAAAAATCTTTTCTTGGTTGAAATATCAACTATAACATTTTTTATTGAGAACTTATCTTTTTTTGGTGAAAAATTGAACATCTTGGTTGAAAGTTGAACTGCTTTGTTAACTCATAAGAAACAGTAAGATTTTACCAAAACCTCCCTCTCCCTAAATAATTTAATCGACATAAATAACGTGAGATAAGAGGGGGGGGGGGGTAAACACTTACGAACAATTTATTAACTACGAAAGCAGATTGCTACTTTTACTAAAAGCACTTTTTCAAAGGTAAAGAAGAAATCAAGGATCGGATTTTAACAAGCGTAGGTGATTAGTTAGAATCTTCAAACAACTCGACTTCTTTGTCATGAATAGGGAAACTGAGAGGACAGTTAGAGAAAAAAGTAGAATTTAGTTACATAGTGATTTCTGGTTGAGAGAGCTAAAGGGTAGAGTTTCCGCCATCAGTGGAAAAAACATTAATAATTAATAAATGTGGCATAATTCTGATACAACAATTTTTTTCTTTTTAACCATTTTTTGCTTGTTTTTATTTTTGTAAGGCTTGCAATAAAATAACGAGTAGTTTAGGCTTTCCTTTACTTTCAAACAACTTACCAAATGTGATTAATTCCTTTCCGAAATTTAATGAATGAAATAAGCCACATTTCAAAATTGCATTGCTTTTAAAATAGAGTTCTTTAAATGTTCAATTATTTTCTTCCAATAATCTTGAACAATTTCCAAACAAATTTCTTTTCAAATTTCAAATATTTGCAATTTGATTCATTTCAAAATTCTACATCTTACAGTTAGAATTTTTCATAATTGGCAACGATTTGTGATTTAAATGATTTACAACGTCGTTTCAGCAAACCCTAAGAAAATAACACAGGTACAATAAAAAAAGAAAAGAATATCCTTGCATGATCCCAATATATTCTTTCAAACATCAATAATCACGGCTCATTTTAGCCCAAAAAGAAACAAATAATTTTGCATCGCCCGGAATAAGATAATCGGTACAATTGTTGGCAACTCTCCCCCCTCCCCATCATTGGTTACTTCATTTAAATATGCTCATATGAAAGAATACTATCAAATAAAACTACTACTAAATAGTGTAGCACGAAGCGTAAATAATTCCGCAGCGTATTTGCCAAAATAAATTAATGCAAATGAAAAATATCTTTGAAAAAAAATGCCTTTGAAAGTATTTAACTTTGTATAGGCTACGTATATAATTGACTGTCACTTCGTCTTATGAATAATGAGTAGAAATCATGTTAAAAACAGTGTTTGGCCCGGTCAATCATTATACAGTTGAAAGGCTAATCACTGTGCTCTCAAAATCAGTAATCTATATAACCTAACATGGCCAATAACTGTATTACACCACATTTCAGTGGCCAATCATAAACATTGGCCTATACTAATGTCGGCGTGGCCAATTATACTTTTTTTGGCATTATTGTTCATTTCTTTAAATATAAATTGTTCACTATTTTTTACTACTTTTAACGCCTAACTTACTATGGTAATTTGAATCTATATAAAATTTATCATCCATCTGTGCATTTTAGAATTTTGTTCGACGCCTATATAGTGTCTTTTAGATTTTTTTTAAACTGGAAAACTTCCTTAAGTGACCAATTATTGTACCAATTACACTATAAATTATATCTGAATTTCTCGTGACACCCAAATTGGAACGAATAAAACACGTCTCAAGTGTATTTTCAGCAAACCTAATTAGCGTTATTGAAGCTGTATTTAATTGATAAACGCAGTTGCCCCTCAACTTTGCATTATTAGTTAATTGCTTGATATTGATTTAAAATGTTCTGAAAATACCGTGACTAACAGAATGCAATGATGTCCGATATCTGATATATGTACCGCGAAGTTACTCATTCGTCTAATAATTGACCTTTATTTCTGATCTCTGACATGAACCAATAACGTGACCAAGCGACCCTAGCACACAATCATGCAAATGTATTCAGTATTGGACTGTTGTACGTGGAATAGTAGTTAATACCGTAACCTATAATCAATCCAACTACGAGATTACGAGCCGGGAATCCCAAGGAGTCAACAATGGTCATAATAATGGACATGCAAAATGAGATGAAACCAAGTGTATCGGCATTTAACTAGTACATATATGTAATGTCAAGCATGATTAAGTACAAAATCTTGCATGTACTTCGATAAAGGAAAATCATTGAGCAATTTAAAAATTCTATGTACGGCTATTCATAGTACTCGGAAATTCGAACAATTTATCCTCGTGACTTTTTCAAGAAAAAGAAAATTATCAGAGTTATAGCATTTTCCGAATAAAAAAACGAAAATGAACATATTAAGCCAAACAGCGCCTGATATGAAAAAAAAACAACAGAATAAAAACGTTGCTTTTTGAAAGACCTATAAGATAATCATAACAACTTTTTGGATTTTCTCGAAAAATCGAAAATTCAAGTTTTGATCGCACAAAAAATAATGAAATATCAAACATTCTATTTTGCGGTCGAACTATGCAAGATACGAAAAAATGAATCAACCGAAATTGTGCACCCAGAAAAGATCTACAAATTTGTTATAAATCACTTTTTGTAGGACACGTAGTTTTTGTTTTATTCGTAAAAAACATTCAGAATAAAAAAAAAATCTATTTTTGAACAAACGACACCATCTACGAAAAAAATAATGACACAAAAGTTATTCACGCAAAAAAGAGCTACATATTTTTATTGCTGATTTGTTGATAGAATGCGTAGTTTTTGTTTTATTCGTAAAAAACAACATTGAAAATAAAAAAATTAAATTTTCGGACAATCGACACAAGCTATGAAAAAAATGAATGGACAATAATTGCCCTTCCAAAAAAAAGTAAGAACTCATCTGAATTTGTCATCAATAATAATTTTTTGATAGGACGCGTAGTTTTTGTTTTAATCGTAAAAAATAACATTCAAAATAAAAAAATCAAATTTTTTGAAAAACGACACAAGTTACGAAAAAAAATTAATAGACAAAAGTTCTTGACCCAAAAAGGATCTACAAATTTGTTATTAATAATTTCGAGATAGGACGAGTAGATTTTCTTTTATTCGTCAAAAATAAGATTTGAAAAAAATTAAATATTTGGAAAAACGAGACAAGAGACGAAAAAAATGAAAAGACAAAAGTTGTTCAACCAAAAAATATCTACCATTTTCTTATAAACTCTTGTAGAAAAAATATAATAATAATGAGAAAATCAACTTTTCGGGAAAAGGACACAAGCTACAATGACAAATTAAATTTATGAAACAACACAAGTTGCAATAAAAGGTTTGATAACAATTTGCAAATATGAAAGTAATCATGAAAACTAAAATAAAAATAAAATTACCGAGGTACAGAAATAAATATAATATACATTTGATATAATAGAGTTGAACATAATGTAGAAAAGTTCGCCTTCCCTACAAGATCGAGTGCGAAGCACGTGATACGTAATGAGAATGTGTTCGTTATAGCCGAAGGAGCTTTAACAAAAGAGAATTCACAATCACTAAATTACAGTTGTCGATGCGTTGACCTTTAATTTCCAAAGGCCTGCGCACAAATGTGAAGGAATTGCAGGGGCCAAGCGCTAAGCGCGAGGAAAGTAGATCATCGAGCGCGAAGCGCGAGAACCAACAGTCGTGCGCCCTAGGCGCGCTCAAACTTGCAAGCCGCGCGCGTTTTTTTATAACAAAAGTTTATAATAAATTTGTAGATCTTTTTTGGTTGAACAACTTTTGTCTATTCATCTTTTTTCGTACCTTGCGTTGTTTTCCCAAAAAAAATGGTATTGTTAATGTTATTTTTCACGATTGAAACAAAAATTACGCATCCTATAAAAAAATGATTATTAAAAAATTTGCAGGTCTTTTCTTAGTGAACAACTTTTGTCCATTAATTTTTTTCGTTGTTTGTGTCGTTTGTTCAAAAATTTAATTAATTTTATTCTTAAATAATTTTTTTACAAATGAAACAAAAACTACGCGCCTCATCAAAAAGTGATTAATAACAAATTTGTAGATCTTTGTTGGTGCATAATTTTCATCAATTCGTCTTTTTCGTATCTTGTATTGTTTGACCGCAAAATGGAATTTTTGATTTTTCATTATTTTTTTGTGCGATAAAAATTTGAATGTTCGATTTTTCAAGAAAATTAATAAAAGTCTCTTTCAACAATATTGTAGGACGTTCAAAAAGAAACATTTTTCTTCTCTTGACTTTTTTCATATCGTGCGTTGTTTAGCTTAAAATATTCATTTTCGTATGTTTTTTGGAATTTTGTAAATGCTATATCTTCGGTAATTTTGCTTCTATCAAAAAAAGGCATGAGAATATTTTGTTTGCCTTTTTGATTAATATTACTATCCGTACATAGAATTTTTGAATATTGAAAGAAAGTGTTTTTTTGAAAAATGTTCCAAGTGTGCTAACGTTTTGAATTTTTATCCAAAATGGCAGGCTAATGAGCTTGATCTTCATTTTAGGATACATTTAATAAAAACGGGGAGAAAAATAGGATGACAATGTGAAAAATAAAAAGTGAAAATATCACGGAAAGAACTTCGGAAATTGATTAGGCGATTTGTACTCGAGTAAATGCATGTTTCTGTTTGAAAATAAAGAACGACCAACTCGTTTGCATTTGAAATTTTTTGAGATGAAACTTCTTTCAATTGTTCCTGCATATTTGTACAATATATTTACCAATTTTTAGATCAGAATAATAATATTTAAAGCTTCTTATGAACCATCAAATAAGTAAATTTCAAAATTGGACCTGTGATAAAGGCAGCAGAGGTCATCGTGAGTCCTAAAGGCAACAATCGTAGCGGGGGCGTGAACGGCTACCTCGGTCTTCAAAGAAACATGGGAAGCAGTCTTCGCCCCTGACAGCAAAAATGCCATTAGAACTCAGGATCATCTTCGCTACCTACAAGCTCGCCTCAATTTTCAAATTAACTTGTTTGATTCTTTAAAATAGGCCTTAAATTTTATTATTCTGACCTTGAAATTTGGAAATATATTGTACAAATATGGAGGAAAAATTAAAAGAAGTTTCATCTCAAAAACATTCCCTTAAGTTTATCAAATTGTACGCTGAAGTTGAGGTAATTTCATACTGCTAATTTTCAATGAAAATGAGTTGTTAGTTTTTTTTTTAACAGGAAAATGCATTTACTACGAGTACAAACTGCCTAATCTATTTTCGAAGTTTCTTTCCAGGATATTTTGACCTTTTGATTTTACAGATAATCCAATTTTATAGTGTAGTCGTCGATAATACGTCTACAAAAGTTTTAACCTTTTTTGTGCACTAAAAAATTCTGAAGACGTTTTGCCATTACCATACTCGACCTAAATCAAACGTTCGCGAGTTATTTTGAATAACATGTTTATTGTTTAACACTCTCCAACATGGCAGCCGTAGCTGTACACATATGTTTGGGGACTTTTTACAGTATCTTTATAAAGCCATCTCCAACGACTGGGTACAAAAATTCCATGTCAGATTTTTTTAGTCGAGTAAAATTTGTTCCCCGTTGACTGGACTCGGTGATCGAACGAGAATTCCTTGGAGGAGTCAACTAAGGTTTATACCTGTCAACCCGGGGGCTTTCCGCCGATTTTGATTAAACCTTATGCATTGTGTTGCTAAATATGCCTATTAAAAACTTAAACAAAAAATCTTGTTCGGTAATTTCAAAATCCATTTTTTTAAATAAATTTCCAAACATCCATTAAAAACTTGAATAACTTGAATAAATTAAGTCCTAGAGTAACAAAAACACTGTATATATATATATATATATATATATATATCAATTATTATTTTTTTTTTTTTTGGTTGCTGATTATGAATTTGAGGTAAAAAATTCAAAATGGCGGACCAAAATTTGTTAAAATTTATAAAATTAAAAAAAATAACAATAATAAATGATTAATATTTGGCATGCATATTCCTTGAAAACACCAGCAAAAAATGGTGTTTGAGGATTATTTTTTGAAAAGGGTGCATCGGTGAAGAATGAATTCTTGCAGACAACTTGTACATAAAATATGCATAAGAAAATATAGTATTCACGTTTCCTTTTTCGGTCATATTTTCCGAGATATTCACCCTGGGATTAGGGGGTGAGTTGTACCGCGCGGGTCGTACGCTTCTTTCGTAGCTCATATCTCGAAAGGGGGTCGTTTCTGGATAAAAGTGCACATTACTGAAATTATGCAAAATTTTCCGCTCTATAACTTAAAATCAATGCATTTTTATCGAAAAACCATCTCATTTGGAGATATGAGCTACGACCGGAGCGTGAGAACCGCGCTGTCAATCTCACCCCCTACTTCCAGGGTTGATATCTCGGAAAGTATGGCCGACAAAGAAGAATTGAATACCATAGTTTTTTATGTATATTCTATGTACAATTTGCCTGCGAAATTTCCTTTTTGCCCGATACACCCTTTCCGAAAAAAATAATCATGAAAAACCATTTCGGGCGGGCTGCTTCATTCAGAAGAAAGCGCTTAAAATGTCATAATTAATTGAAATTGTTATATAATTGAGTAGAAAATGATAGTGAATTAAAATGAATCAATAATTATACAAAAATTAAACAAAGTAAATTGAAGATGGCTGACCAAAAACCGAAAGATATGTGACGTTACTGGAAGCAGAATTTACAACCGCAGTACTTTGAACCTGAAAACACTGATCATAAGTGAATAAGAATACCGTAAAAGTGCATTTATACCTTACAAAAAACCTTTGGAAAATATACCACAAAATGGAAAACTAAAAAAGATTTGGGACAATCTCTTACTGAAAGAAGTTTTTGAAGAGGTTGGATAGTTTCCATACTCATAGGCTTTGCGGCGCCGCATGCGCGACTGTCCGTCATAGGTTTCGGAAACAATTTATTTAACAAATACATTGACATAAGAATATACATTTTTTTTGTTAAAAATGTTTTCCTCATTTCTTTTATTGCCCATTCTACACAAAAAAAAGTAAAATTCACCGCCTTCCTCTCTGGAAATATGTACAAATACGAAATAATTCATAATAATTATTGGCCTAAATAACTAAATAACAATATTATCAAACAGCGATTTTTGTTTGAGTTTTTATTATACATATTTAGCTGCACAATGCAAAAGGTTTTATTAAAATCGGTGGAAAGCCCCCGGATTGATAGCTTTTTGATTTTTAACGTCTATCGTGATTCCTCTAAATGTATCCCAGCGAATAAATTCTAAATGGCAATTTTATAATAGTTTTTATTGTATTACAATCATTTGCATTCTTTATTTTTAAAAGTGTGAAAATTGTGAAGCAAAGCTTTTGACAAAGTATGAAAGTTTTAAAAACGACTCGCAGGGAATTGATTATATATGATTTCATATTTTTCACATGTCTTTGTTTTTGTTGTAAAATTTACGTCGTATATCAGTGCTCACTTAGAGTCAGTTCTGACATGAATGTAAAATGTGGAATGTGAAATTATATGAGAAAGCACTTTGCTTCCTCATTAAGCAAATTTATGATTAGCTTCGACAAAGACAAAGCATTTATGTAATGTTCAAATAATTTGATTTCAAAACGATTTCTTTCAAATTAATAAACTAATGAAATTGTATAACATTTTCTTCGAGTGCACTACTATACGTCAATCGATTCATTTAGATTGAGGAGTTTGCTGAATTAATGTTAACATCGAATTGTGAATCAAATCCATGAGGCTGAAATGCAGGCATATTTACTTGTAGTTCCACGACCAGTTGTACGAGCGCTGCTGGTATGTTTCTTATGGTTGCCATGGAAATATTTTATTTACTGTATACCATTAAGCCATTTCCCTTTCGGGGTAGGCGTGACACTACCCGATTCGGGTAGTGTTTCTAGGTTGATAACTTGTAGTAAATAACTACAAGTGTGGGCTCACCACACCCACGATGTGCCAACAGCACTCAGTTTTCTCGAATGGTCACCCATCCAAGTGCTAACCGCGCCCAACGCTGCTTAACTTCAGTGATCTGACGAGAACTGGTTTTTTCATCGTGGTATGGCTGAAAATTATGAAAAATTATGAAAAATTATGAAAATAACCTTTGTTAGTAAAATTTAATACACTCATGTCCTTATTCTGTGCCGGCCTCGGGTCTATCGGCACAGAATCGGATACGCTTTTTCATGTCAACACTCCAAGCGAATCGGCTGTCAATGTACGTTCAGGGCGGGGGGAGGGGAGAAGCAGTCGAACGTAAAGCCGGCACAACATCGGTCAGCACAGAATAGTGTCATGAGTGTAAAATAATACTATTGTAATACTGCCGTCCAAACTAAAAAGATACTTTAAAAAAGTCTTTTAAGTATCTTTTTAACTTAATAGCAGAATAGGTCAATTGATTCTCTTTTATTCCAGGAATATTGTTCCTAAATCATGTGTTGAAGTGAAATGGTGATAATTGAGAAGTCATAGTTGAAAAACGGATTTTTTTAAATTAGAGAAGAACTAAAAAATGTGTGAATTACGAGTTTGACACATTCTTGTATCTGTTTTGAGATATTCAGAGTTAAGATATATCTAAAAAATTGATACTATTAAAAACCTTAATATTTTACACGACAAGGAGGTCAGATGTGATCAATTAAAATTTTTAATATTTAGAAATAAAACATCTTTTAATTAGAATTGCGATGATCTGAACAGTTAAAAACTGAAAAGCCATAATAACTGTACATTAGGGTGGTTCTTATTTATACTTGGTGGATTTTTTTCTCTCGAATTTCTCTGCTCTGACCCCGCACTTTTGTTTGAATGAAAAAAAAATCTCCCCCAAATTTGAGCAAAATCGGTTAATATTTAGGGGTGGCGCAAAGACGATGAAGTTTCCGATTGATTTAACATGGGAAAAAGTCAGCTTTTTGTAAATCTAATATTTAAACGCGTTAATATGTTACAAATAATTCCGTGTTTCAATATATTGTTCACAATTCGTCAAAGAATAAGAATCAATCATAAATTTGAAGGTTGAAAAATTATAAGCCTCTCTTATGGGTACCCAAAGAAAACCCGATAAGTGACAAATTTGAATTTTACATAATATTACAGTTTATTGACGCTTTTTAAAAGTTAAAAAAAATCATTAATCGATAATTTAGGAATACCCAGTCATTTTTAAACTAATATTCAATTGTTTAAACAATTTTAATTTGTCTAAACACTTAAGAGTATTCTTAAAAAGCAAAGTAGAACATAAAAATATTCATAAGCATCTACGAGTATTCATAATAAACAAATAAGTACATAAAAATATTAAAATTTGTCGAAAATTTAGTGAGATAAAATGTTTTTCCTGCTTTTTTTTTAGGTAAAACATATACTTGAATAAAGACCTATTATTTAAATGATTGTAAAATTATTTGAACAAATTATTTTATTGTTATCATTGATTAAATAACTCATCAAGTCTAGAATATACGTTCATTTCGCGAGTTAACTGAAAAAAAAATTTAAACAAATTAAAATTGTTTGAACAATTGAATATCAGTTAAAAAATTACTGGGTATTCTTAAATTACCGATTAATGATTATTTATGTTTTTTAAACTTTTAAAAAGCGTCAATAAACCGCAATATTACGTAAAATTCAAATTTGCCACTTATGGGGTCTTCTTTGGGGACCCATAAGAGTTGCTTAAAATTATTCAACCTCAAAATTTATGATTGATTCTTATTCTCTGACGAATTCTGAACAATATATTGAAACACGGAATTATTTGTAACATATTATCGCGTTTATATATTAGATTTACAAAAAGCTGACTCATCGTCTTTGCGCCACCCCTTAATGTTAACCGATTTTGTTCAAATTTGGAGAATATTGTTTTTTTGGGCATTCGAACAAAACTGGGGGGTGAGAGCAGAGAAATTCGAACAGTGAAAAATAAGGTTCACCCTACAGTGTACATTTTTAAATTTAAAAGATTTTTTTTAATAAACAATTGTAATATTTCCTTTGTAGAAAATAAGAAGATTTTGAGTTAACCCCCAAATTATACCATACAGCTGTCATTTAAGGGTCATTAAAATTTTTTATTTTAATCAAATTTGAGATTCTTCTTTAAATTGAAAATTTGACAGCTGCCAACTCATCTTATAACTTGAAAATTGCTAATTAAATTAAGGCAAGGCAAAAACTGACACATATTCTAAATGTCTTTTATTGCGTGGATTGCCTTTATTCTTCAGTCTCATTACCTAGAAATATGTGTATACATATAATATACAGGATCTCAAATATAGACACTCATACTGCCCTCACTCAAACATTTCTATACCCTCTTCTTCTTTTTTCTTTGTCATCATTCCCACTTCTTCACGTTACTCACCCTGCTTTAACCACTACCACTCCTTCTCCTACCTCTTCCAAAAACTACTTTTTCTCTAGCCTACCTATCACTTGTACTTCAAAAAGTTGTATGCACCACATGCATGATTTACGCGTTTTATCAGCGCCTTCGTAGCTCGGAAAGTAGTCGTTTACACAACAGGTGGGACGACAGCGAATGCACATGTGCGGAGTAAAATTATAACCATAATATAATGCACATGTATGTGCATTCGCTGTCGCCCTTGAACGATTGTAGCCGCGCAAATGTAACCTGAAATTTTACACGTGATAAACTTGTAAATCATACATTTGTAACATTAAATATGGAACAGCCATTTGTTGAGAAATCTTACACAAATAGAATATTTACTTTGATCCGCTGGTTAAGGTAACGGACTAGATTAGCTAATGTTAATAGATGTCGACCAAGTGAGAAAACTAAATAAAGGATGTTGAAGTTGCCGGTATACTGGTCCAAAATTATCTGGCTTGTTTCATAATTGTACCTTCGTCCAACCGTGTTTTGTGATTAGTTGCTCTTAATAGATGTCGACCAGATGAGAAAATTGAACAAAGGATGTTGAAGTTGTCAGTATACTGATCCAAAATCCTGACTAACTAGAGATGACTAGAGCTCACTAGATGACTAGATGACTAGATAACTAGTAACTGACTAGAGATGGTGCCGACATAATTCACGATAATTCCATCATTAACGTCCAGAATTTTTGACGCCTAGTGTTTCATACTGAAAAATAATATTTTGTATTGTTTATTATCTTCGTTTTGTTTTGTTCGTTTCTAGTTTGAATTTGAATTATTGTTCGATTGGATATTACATGTGACCTTCGTTTTCAGGCTCTCAGGACGGTTTCCAAATTTGCCCTATTATTGGAAATTATTTACTTTTGCATTTTATGCTCGAGCCTTTTATTAAAAAGAATTATTTGAAGTTGATTGAATTGATTGAGGAAGTTGATTGAATTAACTGCATAATTTACTGATTTATTTGAAGAGTTAATTATAAAAAGAGAGAAACGAGATCGGCAAGGGTCTGATGGATTGGCCTTTTTCTGGTACCCCCTTTTGAGTTGAGAGTCTTCGCGTTATTAAGGACATGTGTCACAGAGGCTTTTTCAAAATTCCTTATAAAAGGGAAAGGGATGAGTCGGTCCATAATAAAATTCCTGAATCTTCATTTTACTTCGTTCTCCATACATCATCCTTCACTAAACCCTACTTTTATCTTTGCTTTACTTGTCCAACCTTCTCAAGCCCAATTTTTTCCTTACCTATATTTCACATCATTCGACGAGCCATTCACACTTATGACTTACAACTTAGATCCCGTTTCAAACCAAACCCCCCTCACATCCATCATTGTCCTCTTACTCCATGTTCGAACTGCAGGAAGGATGTTTTACGTTTCGTGGTCATATTAAACTATTCATTAAATACTAATAAAGCATGAGTAATGATTAACAAATTATAATTTACAACTCTTTATTTGCAACTTGAATTTACAATTTTAAATTACTTAATTTAGAATGGTTCAATTTAGAATAAGCACTACTATTTATATATTAATATAACCACTGGTACTTTTATAAGTTATTATGCATTACAATTGTATAAACTATTCTGCTAAGCCATGGCAAAAGGCCATGCATATAATAGAGCTTCTTCTATTTAACACGAGCATAAAAATGGCACAAGGTTAAATTGATGTTAACTTGTAAAACGAGCACCTTAATCTGTAACTCAGTGCGTCTGCAATAGGGAAGACTAGCCATTTAGAACCAAGTTGGCTCCAAGTTCTCGGCAATTCCTTATCTGTTTGACAACTTATGGATCGTTTATTAGTACCATAAAGACCTCTCCTTTGCCAAAGTAGATAGGCGTCATTAAGGCGCGGCAATAGCATATGTATATAGCTACGTATATGTCCCAGGGGAATGGTTTCCTCAAATCTATCGTTGTAGTGTCTCTCCTTACAATCTCCTCATAATACGCTCACTTAGATCGACTGTAAAACCTTCAACTTGAATATGCAACCTAAACGTTTATAGGGAGTTGAATATATATTTTTTAACCTGAAGCAGTTATCTTCTAGTAATAGTTGAGTTTTAGGATGTATGTTTTAAAATATTTCAGATTAAAAACCCTATGCTAGGGCACGAAAAGTAAGTATACAGAAATACGCTAAGCCTATTTTATAATAAAAATAAATAAAAACGATTAAAGCAATTGACAAATACGTTGACGACACCATTGACAATCACAACCACGTTCACTTAAGAAATATGATTATTGAACACTAGTTCACAAAAATAATATGTGTAGTTTGCCAAAAGTGTTCAATATGCTAACGAAACTGTATAAATCGAAGCTAAGAGGTTTAAGAATTCTACTATACTGAAACAAAACCTGATAAGTCCATAATTTTCTTCTTTTTTTTTTAAATTCAATCACATTATTTATTTTTATATATTGACTGTTCCATGCAATATGGAATTAAGTTTTGCAACACGTACTAAAACATTAATATACTCTATACAATAGTGAATATTGCCAAGAATTAAAAAAAAATTGGTTACATTCTGTAGAGTGGCCTGGTTTTATTTATTTTATCTCCATAAGTCCAAAGGTCAAAGTCGAGAAAAATACACTTGATCCCATACGGAGCAATCGAAACCTGATTTTTTATACGGGATTACCTTAAATTATTTCAGTCGATATCCGAACATTTGTAAAGATGAGAATAGAAGATCATATAATCGATTTTACTAATTCACAGAATTTGTATCGTTTTATTTATTCGCTTGCCTGAAAAAGGCCTTTATAAAATAATGTAAAACTACATTATTCGCTTTGAGAAGTTATTCATAATATGAGGCACTTAAATATTCAGTTGTGTTCAAGTACTTTCAATATCTTTCAACAATCTTTGAAAGAAGTTGAAAAATAATATATGAAATCGTCCAAGACACTTTTCAGGGTTCCAGAAAACTTAAAACTTCCACACGGAAAACAAATCAGAAGAAAAACGCAAGGCTGCTAATTTTAATTAGCTAAAATAAACTTCCTGAATATACTTTAAAAAATAATCTGACTTTACAAAATTGTACATTGTAATTTCAATTGAATGTGAACATTTAACATTTACATTTAATTTCAATGTTGAATTCTAAGAAGTATGTAATTTAACCCCTTCTGGGCCCCCCCCCCCCCGCACAAACACAATGTTACGTAGACTATGGATTGTCCCTATACATCTGTAATAGATTCAAAAATTTATCTCAAATTCTTGATAAGAAAATAATCTATTATTTACGTAAATTTCTCATATGATAGACATAAAGAATTAGAATCCATCAGAATTTCAGTTTCCGATATGAATTCCATCAATATTTAATGTTTCTCGTGAAACATATTCATAACCAATCAAAATTTGATAAATCCTGCGTACTGAAACAATACTGTATCAATCTATTTTAATTTTGTAAGCAACAGCGGTACTAAATAAAGTGAAGTCATTCTTTTCAAATTGAATGATCATGCAGATGCTTTTACATACCTAAATCTATGTTCATATTTCTTTTAGCTCTTTTCGTCTTTAAGATACAACATTCATCTATTCATTAAGAAATTAACATAAAAGGATTTATCATCTTTTGTTCACTTACTCAAGAAACCGGGTTTACAGTGTAGTCTATATTTGAATCTATTAATTCAAATAAAAGCAAATATAACAGCCAATCATAAACCCTTCCTCTTACCCCTCCCCATTCCGACTGATTTCCCCTCCCATGCATTTTCCCTATCCCCACATTTTCCCTTCCGAATTTTTTTCCCTTCCCATCACGCTTCCTTCTGTTTCTCCACCTCATCCCATCCCTACTTTTGCCGTCAACGCTCCCTAACTAACCATTTTCACCCTGCTGATCACCCATTTCGCTCATCTCGCGTCCCTTCCTCACACTTTCTAATAATCTCACCCCTTACCCCTTTCTCTTTCCCTACTTCCTACCTTCCCTTCCGGAAACGTGTTTTTTATCTCCCTTGCCCTTCCCCTTACTCTTCTACACTCCCTATTCCCTCCTTACCCTGACTATAACGCCCCCCCTCCCTCACATTGACCTTTCCGTCAACCTTCCTCTCGCTCTTTCCCTTCCCATCGTCACATATTTCACTCACATCGTTTTTCTAATCATCCTTCGCCACACCCATCCAATCATCTCGCCGCACATCTATTCCCCTCCCCTGCCCCAGGACAAGAACTAAGGCTACGACACCCTAAAAAGCTTGATTTTTTTTAAAGATAGTGCATTGATTAAAATGATTATAACAATTATATAGTCGTAGACTTTAAAAACTATCTACTCTGAGCTCGACTTATTGGGTGAGTATTTTAATTTACTGTGTATATATTAAATTTTTTTAAATATTTACTTTTTCCCTCTAATAATAAATAATGCTTTTAGTGAATGATAAATACCTTGAACTTTCGTGAAGTAAAGTGAGTAAAATATACAGTGCATGTAACGTTATTAGCATGTAATATAAGTTACAATATGATCGGTGTTAATGTTCGGTCTGTAAAACCGTGAAGCATGAGTATGAGCACGTGCTATGCTCGTATAATATACGCCTGAGACCCACATAACGTCACTCAGCTATAGAAATCTGTTGTTCAACCACGATTTTCACGTAAATGCGCGGAAAAATCGATTCCCATTCCAAAGCATATATTTTATTATATTAATTTGACCAATAGACAGGCCTGAGATTGTATGGAGGCTATTTGAGACGTGGCCAACCTACCTATTTTGCAGGACGTATTACATTTTTTCTCAAATTCTTTGAAACGAACTGTAACATTTTTGAAGAGCCTGCCAAAATATTTTTAAAATATTATCTAGTAAAAATAATAATAGTATATTTCGAGTGCATGATTATTATTTTTGTTCCTTTAGGCTGGTCCATTTAAGTCCCGTTGCACTGCGTACCTATACTGGCGGACAATTCCACTTCACTGGGTATGGGCCTATGAAAAATTTACTTTACTAAGGCGGACTTAGAATCACTCTATGAATCTAATCATAGCCAGTGATAACTTGCGGCTGTATCCAACTTTGTTAGAAGTACTCACATTCGCCTGAACGTTTGGCCAAGGGAGAGGAAAACTGCAGAAAACCATTATCCGGAGTTCAACCGGTTTTCCGACTGTCGATTTTGAAAGCAGAAATTTGATGTCCAACCATCGAGTGTGCACACTGGACAGTCATTCTCGGCGTCAAACCTCCCGCTCAACATTTGGTTGAACTCAGCGTATCCAGTAATTCTTGTCATTCTTTCCAAGAATTTGTAGAATAAAATTCGATCGCTTATTTGAGAAAATTTCCGTTTGACACTAAGAAAAATGTTTGTTTGCGACAAATTGATTTTCTTAACTCAGTACAAGTTTTGTTTAACTACAATAGTTTTTTTTGGACAATGCAAATTGTTGTTTCTTATGTAACTCTAACCAAATTATTTTGTTTTCCAAACCAAAAAATATTCTGAGAGTAACGATGAATGAGCCATATATGGTAATTGAGCACTAAAATGTTAATTAAACACTCATCACTTTAACTTGTGTTTTTAGATTATTGAAAGAGAATCCAATCATTCCCACGTGAAAAGATTTGGTGTAAAATGTTACACAGAGATTATACAAAAAGCTCTATGTATATAATAAATACTTGCAATAGTTTAATGTACTGCCAGACACAGAGGCGACGGAGCCCTATGGGGCACAGGGGACAATGCCCCCCCCCCCCCTAGAAATCGACCAGGGTGGGACAAAGTATTGATTTGCCCACCTCTGAAATCGAATAATTAAATTCATCGGATCGTTTACATTTTTTCAAAATAGAAATTCTCGCCATGGAACAATCAATGTCTATGATCCTCTTTATCCTATAACTAATACTCTATTCCACTACCCATTCATAAATAAGGCTTCATTCAAATTCTTGAACCCAGTCCTAAGCTTAGCTAGGATGGATACTGGAAATCTTTCAATTCTTTCTTTCTTTGTTCAATCTTTGAAATCTATCTGAAAACTTTGTGAAATAATAGAAAACTTTGTGAAATTTTTTTAAAACCCCCCGAAATGTTTGCGAAATATTTTTAATCTTTGTGAAAACTTTATGAAATCTTTGAGAAATTATTGCAACCTTTGTCAAATCTTTATCAAATCTTTGCGAAATATATGAAATATTTGGTAACATTTGTGAAATTATTTAAATCTTTTTGAAATGTTTGGAAAATCATTGGAATCTTTTTAATATATCCTAAATCTTTTAAATCTTTGTGAAATCTTTAGGAAATCATTGAAACCTTTGAGCACTCTTTGTAATCTATCTGAAATATTTGGAAATATATTAAATATTTTCGACATATTGGGTAATATTTGTGAAATAATTAAAATCTTTGAGAAATCAATGAAGTCTTTGTGAAATCTTTTTAATCTATCCGACATCTTCGCTAAATATTTGAAATCATTGTGAAATCTTTATGAAATCTTTGGTAAATTATTTCTGTCTTTGTCAAATCTTCGTAAAATCTTTTCAATTTATCTGAAATCTTTGCGAAACCTATGAAATCTTTGGGCAATCTTTGAAATCTTTGGGAAATCATTGTGAGTCCTTTCAAAATCTTTGCGAAATATTTTTGAAATATTCGGTGGTATTTGTGAAATTATTGAAATCTTTGTGAAATCTTTTAAATCTTTCGAAATCTTCTCAACATATTTGAAATCTTTGTGAAATCTTTAGGAAATTATTACAATCTTTGTCAGATCTTTGTGAAATCTTTTAAATCTTTCCGAAATCTTTGCGAAACCTGTGAAATGTTTGGGTAATCATTAGAATCTTTGTGCAATCTTTGAAATTTTTGCGAAATCCTTAGCAATATGAATTTCATACCTGTATTTATTATTTATTATGCACTATTTATTGTTTATTTAGTATTTGTGTTCAATTTTTACCTAGTATAATATTATTAAACTATGTACAAATTGTATCATTCAATATTATAAGTCTATGCCCCTGCTCCTCTCTAGAAAAAAAGGCTCCGACGCTTCTGGCCAGACAGGATCTATCTTTATGTGTTTTAAATTTTAATTTAATAGAAACTTATGAATTTCTCATTTATGTTCTGCGACATAAAAGAATAAATTAATTTATGTCGACTTCGATGAAGAAGAAAAGATGAAATTACATTTAGTGCAATGACGCCAACAGTAAGGTAGAGTACATCATGCGAAAAGTCATAAACTTGAGAATGAAATTCTCCTTTAATTGCTTAGTCTTAAAAGTCATGAAATTACTTGCTTGGCATCCTCAGTACGTCACGTTCGCCACTCTATACTTTGCTGAAAATGTAATTCTTGAAATTTTTTCATTCCATTAATCTCAATGCATTATCCTCGTTATTGCATACAACTTCTATGAAATAGAGATTTTTTTCCAGTCGCGGAAATTAAATAATAATGAAGGTAAATCAGAACACGTATTGTAGAAATAGGTTAAGAACTTGCAATCAGATACTTTTGAGTCACAATTTAAAATCGTAAAAATGGTTATGCTTCTAATTTTAAATTCATTTTTTGTATGTTTCCATTCTAAAATAAAATTTAAAATGTAGAGGTCAATTTAAAATTATATAGCTTCAAACATGAAATATGTGCAATGTTGACATCTGTTCGAAATTAGAATTGTTCAATTTTTCTTGTTAATTATATGAAGTTGTGTAAATATTCTCGCTTTTAGGGTTGAAAATACCCCTTTCGTCCTATACTATTTTCCTTAAATTAATATATAATAAAATTGCCCTTAAAATCCTAAATTAATTCATACATGGTTAGTTTAGTTTCTATGTAATATACCTTTATTTTATACCACATAGTCTAAGTAGACATTTAACACTAGGGTAGGTCTAAAGATGCATTTTGTGAGGTTCCCGAATAAGTAAAATCCGTATTTTTTTCAAATCGTTCAGCATTAACGCGCGTCCCGTGGCCTTTGAAATTAACATGGGATTTTAAATGAGAAAAGCTCAGGTTTCAAAGAACTAAATTTTAGTCACGGCTTAAGGACTTTTCAAAGAATAATTAACATAAAATAACTTTTGATTTTGACCATCCAAACCCTCTTGTATTGTGCCCGGAAATTGCTTTTCTCTGTTAATCGTGAACGGTTATTATTTTTCGGCATAAATGATACAGTTCCTGAATGTTATGAGTTAAATTTTTTGTTTAAAATATTTTTCAAATGTTTAAACAATTTATATCAGTATAATTTTGTTAAAAAGATCGTGAAAAGTTAGTATTTTCTGAAAGTAGGGGCACAATCACGAATATTGGTAATAATATATTTTTTTAAATATATATTGCAGTTTTTAAAATAATTTTCAACCATTTAAACACTTTTTTCTCCTGTAAATTGTAAAATGTTAGTATTTTTGGGGTAAATAATACTATTAATGAATTTTAAGTGTAATATTTTTTGTCAAAGACAGTTTGCAATTATTGAAACAATGAATAATCATTAATTTGTGCATTTTCATAGGAAATGTGGAAAAAATTCTAGTTTTTTCGAATCTCTTACACTATGTACATAATTATTCAGTGTCTTCTTATTTTAGAACTTATAACCTAATTATTGTTTGTAATATTCATTTACTTAAACAATTTTTTTCAGTAAGTTATGGATGGTCAGTATGGTCACTTTTTCAGATTAACACGTACTATTGTACGTGATTAAGATAAGGGCTTTTCACGATTTCCCGTGTGGAAAAATTTCGTGGCAGTCTTGAATCATGCTAAAGCCAGTACAGTTTTTCTAAAGTCTGTCTATTCACGCAATACGAGCCTGGCGCTACACTGGCGCTTTCTAGTTTTACTACGTGTTTGATTCAAACCTTTCTGCTGTCTAGTCCCATTCTTGGCGCTATCTAGGAGTTCGTTACGAATTTGAATATATAAAGATTGTCCAGATTTTAGCTAGTTTCTAGATAGAATCACGGTTTGGACTTAAACAAAAATTACATAGGTGAATTCAGAAAATAATCATTTTTGAATAAAATATTTGGGAAATTACAATACACAATTGTACAAATGCTCAAGAAATAATTAATTGTAGACCATCACATATTTAAGATAGTAAACAATAATTGTTGAAGGTGATGGAAATCTTAATACAAGAACTGCAGTTTCAAGAACGATTTTTTGAAGAATGTTTAAAAATATTTTGTTTCAATTGAATTATATAGTGAAGTTATAATGAATTTATATTGAATTTATAATAATTATAATATTTATAATGCTATGTATAATATTTATGATATTCCAGAAAATCAAATATTATTATAAAAGATTTATTTAATTTATTTATTGATTCCGTAAATGATAATTAAGCCTAACGTATTAATTATTTGAAATAATAATCGATCATTATTTCGTAGCCTAATCGCAAGTAACATCATACAAACTTTATTTTTTTCAATGATTTATTCACAAATCAAGCACTTTTAATGTTTAAAAATTGTTCATGTTTTATTGAAATAAATATTAGAATGTAATGAATTGAAATTCATGTCCGACAAAACAGAAAAAAAATTTAACTTTTAGATGGCCGAGGTGTTAAGGCGACGGGACAAAGTTACAACAATATAATAGGAAGTTACTTCAGAATTTCGACACCCGGCGTATGTACAAGAGATTTGCGGAAACTCATTTCTTCACTTTTTTTTGTACAAAAACTTGTTTTATATTTTTAATTAACTACAAAATCTATATATTGGACTTTGATGGCATAAAAAATAATTATATTATTTAATTATGAATTATTTTTTATCAAAATAGCCGATCTGTCTAGAAACTAGTCGATCCGAGCGTTACAGCCCAGTCTAGCCAGTGGACAGTCAGCATGTGGCGCGCCAATGTCGACTCAAGGCGGACTGGACAGAAACAGTAGAGCGCCACGAAATTTTTCCACACGGGTTACGGGGAAACAATTTTTTTAAACAAATTAAATTGTTTGAATAATTGCAAAATGTCATAAAAAGATATTACACTTAATATTCCTCAAGTATGTCATTATTTACAGTAAATACTAACTTTTAACGACTTGGTAAAACCGAATTATGGAAATAGAAATTGTTTAAAAAATTTTAAAATATGTTAAAAATATAACTTCTAACATTCATGAACTATATCATTCATCCCGGAAAAGCTTAACCTTCAAACTTAAAACTTAAAAACCTCAAACTTAACAGTTGAAAATTACGTTAAAAATACTTGTCAAGTTGTGTCTTACCAAATAATAATCATTTATGCCAAAAAAAGTTTTTAAAAAGTCGTCTTTGCCATGAATTTTACGTAAAACTGTCATTTTCGATTTTTAGGAGCATTTTCCGGGCACAATACAAGGGGGTTGACGAATCAGATATAAAACTTATTGGGTCATTTATTTATCTATTACATTTTTAATGAATAAAATAAAATATTATATATTAAAAATAATGAAAATATTTTGAAAAATAATTGTTTTTGCAGTTCTTTTGAAAACTAAGGTTTTCCCATTTAAAAGCCCACGTTAATTTCAAAGGCCTGGGGGACGGGTTAATATAGACCAATTTTAAAAAAAAACTGAATTTCTTTTTTCGGGAAACTCGCAAAATTCGGGGAATCGTTGCTCTCTGGGGGAAAAAATACTTTTTTTGAAACACCCTATTCAACACCTGAAATAATTTTAAAATTCCACAAATACTTCCAAGGTCAATAAAACTTACTTCCAAAAATATACATAATTTTATAATGAATATGATAAAATTTGAAAAAATTAATCTGTTAGGATAAATTTATGCTTCAAAGACTAAAAATAAACTCTAATAATATCATATTAAAAGTCCGTGATCTCAATTATTTTATGATAATACTTTATGATGATAATTCTGCGAATTTCTTGGAAACAAGTTGAGTAATTTGTCGTTTGCGAGTTGTAAATTACGAGTGCCGACAACGAAGTGTAGGAGTTTGTGTAATTTTCTTGCCGTTCATGTATCCATGTAACACATACAGCGTTACGGTGATTCGATTTAGAATAAATAAACTTACGCATGCAGTCGATGATCCTGATACTTGATGTGTCGATCTTCAGAAAATCCGTATATGCCCGCTACCGCGGCCATTCCTTATCGGAATAATACGGCAACACTTGCCATTCCGATTTTTGGTTTCTCAGCAACTTCTTCAATTATTGAATGCACATAAAAGTCCCAATCCCCAAACTTAATAATTGCCTACGATCACAGATAATTTTAATCTCTGAGTCTAATAATACAACAAGTTTAATAACAAAGATTTTTAAGTTTTTCTTTAAGAAATTCACTCTGTTGATTATCATATTCATCTGACTGAAATACATTATTCATTTAGTTACTAAATCTTTCATTTATCACAGATTTGTAATCTATTGCATTTTTCTAATCATCTAAATTGCTTTATTTTTTATTTATTGAGATGATTTAAGATTTTTTCTCTTTAATCGAACGCGAGTCATCTTAATTTTGCATCCATTCACTATTGGTGTTTTCAAAGTTCCGAAAAACTTAATTATTCTTCGTGATGTACATGAAGGTGAAGTTTGTACTTTGCAACGCTCACTATTAATTTTCTAACGACTTGCTGCTATTCGACGACCAGCCTCCCACTCAGTGAAATCCATGCACGAAGTACCTATTCCACAATTTAAGTAAATCAGTTCAAGTTTCTTAACTGTTTGAGTTCGTTACTTTGGTTTCAAACATCCACAAGTATTTTAATTATTTTGTGCTGGAAAATACCTCAGAAATATTGACTCCGGCCAAACGCTAATATTTAATTTGTCTGTTAATGTTGATCAAATTCAGTAAAATCAGTAAAAAAATTATAGTTTATCGTAATTACTGAACTTTGGATTTTATCAACTAAATCTTTAAATATATTATAGGACATTTTTTCTTAAAAAGACAGTGAAGTCTCCTTTATTTCAAGCCCCCGTATTTCGAGTCCCCCGTACACGGCTATTTCAAATTGCGCAGTTCTGTCAACTCCCACCACGGTCGCTGTACACTCTCCTCCGCGTCAATGGCTGACCAATGAAAAAAAAGATGCCCGAAGAGCGCCCTCGTTGGTTTAAATTGAGTATTTTAGGATGACGTCATGGGAATGCAGACTCTTTCGAGTAAATATATTCTAAACGTAAAAGTCATAAATGTACAAATAGTAATATTTCTTGAGTGTTGAATGTAGTTTCTCAGTCACGTTCCATTCTTTTGTCGATTGAAGACCTTTCACTTTCACGAAATAAAATAAAATATCCTCAATTTTATGTTAGTGGCACCTCAAATTAGTAACCTCAAATTTTGGATAGTTGCTTGTATTTTGTGACACTGAAAGCTCGTCACTCGAGAAAAGAATCGGACATGACTGAGAAAATAGAATTCACACTTGAGAAATATTACTATTCAGACCTTTATCACTTACCCTTACCATTAGAATATTTTCTCCAAAAACTCGTGTGCAGTTGCAGTCCTATATATATGCTGACCTTCCTGACGGCTGACACAGTGATGGGAGAACGCGGATATTTCTGGCGTGCACACCCAGATAGCAATTCGTGCACGTCGATGCGCGCACAAGAATGCACCTATCCTGCCAGCACTTTGTGAAGGCGCACTTAGTGCGTGCACAATGCGTCGCTAATGTCTGCATGCGTACAGCATGCAGTGACTGGAAATTTGAAACAAGAATCTTTTTAAATATTCGAAATATGATTCATCAAAGTATAACTTTGTGATTTCGTAGCACACTTACCCCTATCGAACCTAACATTTATAACTTCAAAATGAACCCAATTTTTATTACTAAAAATTGTATCTCAAAAGAAATTTTTTTAATAAATTAAAAAGTTTGTATTATGCATATACTTATTATATATTTAAAAAATAGTAATACATTCTGACAGATAAAGAAAAAAAATTAATTAGAAAACATTAAGAACTATTTATTAACGGAATAAGATCAAATTGTCCAAAGTATTTTGAAAAATCGCGCGCTAACAGATATATCGTGCTGAGAATTCTATTATTTTCAAATCACGATACAAAAACATTAAGAATATGTACCAGAGTAGATATTTCATGCACATATTCTTTTTTGCTGAATCAGCACCGAAACGTTGGTAGATATTGTAAATGTTTTTGTATTGTCATTTGAAAATAATCAAATTAAAAGAAGACGAAAAAAAGAAAAAAGAGAAGGAAGGGGATTTGGTAGGTTGCCTTCTCATCTCTCTTTCCTCTTTTTTTTTTTTATTTCCGTGCTGTTTTTTTAAACTGCAATAGAGACATTTGGTGGCGGTTGTCCGAATTTAGTCGTTGGATTCTTGGTTTTATTTTCAGAAAGTTCTTAATATTGAAATAGCGATAACTTAGATAACACAGGCGCAGGAAAAAAGCGACATGGAAACTGAACTGTAGTACCACCAAATCTATATGTTTTTGAGTCCTTGAATCCAAATCTGGTGTCAGATTTGCTCCATCACGTCAGGTTCGCACTGTATGTTGTTTTAAAAAAATATGCAAAAAGGCTAATTTTCTCAAAAACCTGACATGATGAAGCAAATCTGACAACATATTTGGATTCAGCGACACTAAAAAACATAAAGGTATGGTGTTCTGGTTTCGTGGCCATGACGCTTTCTTTTTTTGTCCTTCCCTGTAATTATATTTCTGAAGGGCATTTACCAGAGTTTGACGTGAATAATCGTACACGATTTATTATTCAGCGATTTTGTAGGAAATGGTTCAAAATATGTAAGGGCATGTCTATGTCTGGTCCATGTCAGTTTTTTTGTTTTGTTCAAATAGTGCAATTTTATCCATTTTTAATTCTCAATGTTTCAGTTTTAGATTTCTTAAATAAAAATTGAATCTTGTTGGTACTTTCCTTTATCATAAAAAAATACAATTCTAAGGCCCTAATTACATGCGCGCACGTGCATGCAGGCACGACGTACCTAACATATGCCCCTCCATGGATGACACATCTGCGTGCTGATCTGCGCGCACGTCGTGCGTGTCAATATGCACGCCGTGCCTGCCCGATGCGCGCATAGTGCGCTAAAATTGCTATCTGGGCAGTAGTGATTCCTGTGTATTTTTAGGTTATGTAACCCCATGTGTCAAACTAAAAATACACAGGAATCACAATGCGCATACCAGAGATATCCGCGTTCTCCCATCATTGGGCGACATTTCCACCTAGCCTAGCATTGCCGCGAAATATTTGAATCGCTTTTTGATTCTATTATATTGATTTTTAGTTGGCAACTTATACTATTTCCAGGAATGTTTTCATTTTTCACGTCGTACGTCAACAAAAAAAAACTGGCCGACGGACCGCGACATTTTCAACTGCGCAAATCGGGGCCGTCTGAACCGTTTCCAATTGGAATACATAATATTTCGCAATCTCCGCACGTGAGTACCCGCGTACTGTGTGTTTGTCCCTACGCTGCTGGTGTTTTTCATGCAAGGGTCACAACCGTCTCTCGCCCCTTGAGCTGAGAAACTGCGTGGGCCAGCAGTTCTACGAATGCCGGGTGTACTTATCTGTATATTATTATTGATATTATTCATTGATTTAAAATCGGCCTGCGCTTTTTCGGTACATGCGTAGTTGGAAAAGTTGCTTGCAGGGGGTGCATCGATGCAAGGCCGGAGCAGCCAATCACGTCGCTTGATAAAAAGAACCTTCCCACTCGCGGAAGAGGTGGGGGCCCCTCTAGCCTTGAAAATAAAGGATCCTTACGTTTCAAGGACGCGGAAATACGGGAGACTTCACTGTATATATCAACATTTTCTGTCAAAGAGTTCTTCCTAAATTAATAAATTTCCTCTACTAAAGAATCAGCATAAATTCCGCCTCAGATTCTTAATACGTAGATATTTCTGCAGCTCCAACGAATTTTGTTTCTCAAAGCAATCTCAAGTTTTTATGTGAGAAGAGATAAAAGCAGAAAAGCGAAAAAGTCTTTTTCTAGCACGATTAAATGTCGACCGGATATTTGAAAATCAAGTACTGTTTTCAGGATATGAAAATGCGCTTAAGTAAATAATTTGAAAATACTGTATTTATCACAAATTGTGAGGTTTCAGTCAAATTACAGAGTGGCCACTAAAATCACAGAAGAAATTCCCGGTCATTTCCCAGACATTCTTGGTTTTGCAATCATTTTTTTGCAAACTGAAAGCCTTTTACATTGAATTATTTACATTTTGAACAGACTTGAAAATTGGACACTATTTTAAAATAAAACATTCAAAATTGTACATTTTCAAAACAGTAGCCTCTGAAATTGAAAAAATAACAATTTGAAATCTCAAAAATTAATAGAACTCCAAAAGAGAATCACTTAACACTATCTTCTCTTTCAAACTGAATTGAACAAATAAACTTGAATATTTTTAATTTTAAAGCTTTAAAACGTCAAAAGTTGAGTAATTCTTATTTGATCAATTAAAAATTGAATACGAAAATAAGCATTTGAATTTATATATTTGGGCTTCCGCATGAAAGAAGCCGTTATGGCCGGTTCTAATTCAGGATATATTCACGTTTTTCTAAATCAGGATCAAAATTATTAGTTTAGGGTTCGAGTAGATGGTGATACTAGGACCTATACTGAATCTTTTGGCACTACACTCACGTCCCGATAGCAATTGGAATAGTGATGCATTCGAGACGATTTCGAGAAAATTCAAGATTTTCTCGAAATCGTTTCGAATGCATCACTAAATTGGAAGTCGGTATATTTCATGTTCGAAGAAAATAGTATATTGTGTACCTACGAGAATAAAAATACTTTTGCCGCTCCTTTGTACATACGATCGATACTTTATAAAACAAAGGTATGATTTACAAGTTTCTCAAATCTGACATTTGATGTTAGGTTGACGCATCCATAATCCCACACGGACCACTGCGAATGCGCATGTGCGGTGTACGATTATGAGCCCATAATACTCCTAGGAGTTCTATGCAGCCATTATTGTACTGCGCACATACGCATTCGCTGTCGCTCCCCCTGTTGTGTAAACGGCTACTTTCAGAACTAAAAAGACGCAGATAAAACGCGTAAATCATGCCTGCGGTACATAAAGTATACACGTGCGCTTATGGCACTCGCCATCTTTAGATATGTTTTTCTCGAAAAGCGGTTTTTCGAAGTTCCACCTTAAAAAATTCCCCGGCGGCTCGTTTTTCAACCTAAAAGGTTCGCCTTGAGTTTAAAATGCCTCGAAACTATACGACATTATGGCCCTATACGTAACTCTTTACTGACCATAAGGGCCCATTTCATGCGGATGTCCACATATTTTTTTCACTGGTAATGTTTCGGATGGAACAGATAACGTTTAACGCACTTGAAAGTTAACCCTTTCCAATTTAAGCTTTCGAAATTAAACAATTTTAAATCTCATCTCGCAATTCTTGAATTATGTCTTCAAAACTCTTAACATTTAAATGTTCTGTGTTAAACGTTTTAAAGTAGTTTCATTTCAAACTGAAATTATTATCAGACGTGAATTTACTGTCATTTTTAATACTCAAAGTTGAGGTGTTTTAAAGTGCAAACTTTTCGCAAAAAATTATTCTTAAAAAACTTTTAAGATCGCACTTCGAATTGAAAACATTAAATCTTAAACAGATTCAACTATATCGATGAAAAGCTTCGTCTTAACCTAGACAATTTGTTAATTAGAATCGTGAAATTTAAACCCTTTTATTTTGAAACTCTTTAATGTTATATTGTTCAAATTTATATATATATATATATATATATATATATATATATATATTTATTATTATTAAATTATTCAATTTTTTTACACCAACTAAAATTTAAGAATATTAATGATTAATAATGTAAGTATATTATTGATATAATAATAATTATAAATGAAAATAATTATAATTATTTATTAATTATTGAATTAAATTAATTTCAGGTGCCTTTACTTTGAAATTGTTTAAGTAAACCGCTGTGTTTCTTAATTTTTCAACTTGAAAATTGTTCAAGTTTGAAGATTTTAAATTTACAATTAATAATTTGTCAATTTGAATCGCTTAGCTTTAAATTTTCCAATTTGAAGTTTAGGATTGTGAATAATTTTAGGGTTGCCTAAGCACTGCAAACAAAAAGATTTTAAATTTAAAAATGATACAAATTGAAAATTTCCATTTCAATATTTCATATCTTCAAAATTTGACGTGCTTTAAATATGGTGAAATTTCGAATTGAAATTCAATGTAGGAAATTATAAAGAATTTCAAATCGAATTTAATTAAAATGGGACAATGTCAGGTGATACCAATTGACATTTAAAGTGATTCACTGTCATATCCCGGTTCAGCGGCCACCCTGTAAAAAATACAATATCCCTCTTAGACGAGAAACTTATGGCAAAGGGATGGATTAATTACATTCCACCAAAAGTAAGGAACTTTACAAACTTTTAAATCACATGTAAGATTTACCATTGTGTCACTGAAAATTTCACATAATTCCCTTCGTATCCATCAGAATCACATTTCACATCACATTCTTCTTTCTCAAATTCGAACTTCACAAATTTTCAATCTTCTTTTCCACTTGGCAGAAACTGCTCTTGTGCCGCGAATATAAAGTCAATTTTAACGTTCCTGGGACGTTTTTCATCCTTGAACAAAACAGCTTCTGAGATTGAAAAATCAACATTAAACACACTTCACATACGAAAATCTCCGTAAACACCTTCTCTGGTTAAACGTTGGATACTAGAAACACTGAGAAAAGCAAACGCAAACGACAAAATCAATGTAAGTGTTAAAGTCAACTGCAAAATCGTATCGGTTATCCACAAGTCGCATCCAGTCAAACGAATTCAAATAACCCAGAATTGAATTCTACTTATTTAAAGTAATCTCTGTTTAACGAAAATCTATTCCCAATGATAGAAACAATGTTTCAGTGAACTAACTTCTTCTTTAAACAAAACTATATCCTATCTGATCAAATCTATCTCATAGTTCTAGGTTAAAGTCATGTTATGACACACTTATGTAACATACTATAACATTTAATCACTATTTTTTTCATTAATGGAATCTTATACAGCAGTTTTTTTATCTATATTTTGCGCCTGTAACGAGCCTTGCAGTCTAATATATAAGTCTTTTTTTTATCACTGGAACTTCCCTCTGTGCAATTGACACCGTTTTCTATAATTTCCCAGACAAAATTATGTGATTTATGCAGAGGTTTCAGCGAACTCTAAAACGTTCGATGGACTATGTAAAACACTATAGATATAACTTATTCACGTGTACGTAAAACTTTTTGTAGAATGTTATACTTATGAAAACAGAAGCTTTCGAAGAAAAACATACCAAGAGACTTAATTCACCGTAAGTATGCTTATGTTATTATGAATCAAATTAAAAATATATATCTGAAATCAATAATATCTTTCAGCTACGGACAAGATCATCAAAGTTTGTTGATCTATTTTACTTTCTTCATGCAGATGAAAATGAAATTTTGGTATTTTTCGTGCATTCATTTTACATAGGGTAACTGGTACAATGATTTGCCACTCAAAGAATTTTTCCAGCTTGAAAATTGTCACAAAACACTAGAGGCGTCGAACGAAATTCTTAAATACAAAGATGGATAATAAATGTTATAAAGATTTAAATTACAATAGTAAGTTAGGCTTTAAAAGTAGTAGACAATTTATATTTAAAAAATGTGGTTAAATACAGTCAGTGGCCATATCAGATTATATAGATTACTGATTTTGAAAGCCTCTAAATTGTATAATGATTGGCTGGGGCCAAAAACTGTTTTTGACATGATTTCCACTCATTAATCGTAAGACAAAGTGGCAAACAATTATGTACATAGTCTATACAAAGTTTATATAATTTTAAATTAATTTTTTCGAAGATATTTGTCATTTGCTTTTCAGATATTGTGACCAATCATTATTTTTCGGCTTTATTCACGATGACAATGACTGACCACCCATTTATCGTATACAGACATCATTTTAAGGTTAGAATACTACTACCATGTATCTTTGATCACCAAATTCAATTGAAACCCAAAAGTTTTCAGTTAAATCTGTCGTAACTCTTAAAAAAAAAATAATTTTCGACAAGCGGACTCTGGAATTTAAACGCACCACACGGCACCTCTCTTGTCAAAAACGCTGCGGAATTGTTTGCATTTCATCCTGCACTATTTATTAGTATTTTTATTTGTGAATATGCTTGATATAAGCATATTTGAATGAGGTGGCCAATCATTGGGGGTAGTCAACCATTGTACCGATTACCCTATATTTATTACTACGTGAATACATAATATTCCTCAATATTCTTGAATATTCTTCTAAAAATCATAATTCAAAGAACAACTTTTTACAATACTTTTCTTTCACTATAATAAGAATTTATATAAAACAAAAACAAATTGTAATTTTGTTTATCAGTACGAATGAAGAAGAAAAATTCTATTCGGCGTTTTCTTCGATCCAACCAAGTGTTGAATAGTAAGAAACAGAAAATTTAGCATCGAGCGTAAGGATGTTCGACAAAGATTTTATCCATTTTTATTACATTCAACTGACTTATTTTGCAATGATCATCTGAGCTCTGGTTGTATTGAACACGGGAGTCTAGAGAAGGAGACACGAAAAGCTATAATTTTCAGGATCGATAGACTTCAAGTAAAATATAGAACTGTCAATTTCCGCGGGAGAATTATCGTCTCAGATAGATTTCAACTCCAGTATTTTTTCACATTTTATACGCACTTTCACATAAAATTACAATTGAATGAAAAGATTCTGCAAAATAATTTAATACGCAAATTACTATTTTTCCCAAGAATATTTTTTTAAGATCAGATTAACTAAATTGCGTTTGATGTGAAGAAAATTTTTTAACACTACAGATTTACACACAAAAATACGTTGTTTATTTTTTCAAAATATAAGTTTTTTAATATGAGAATTATTAAACGAGGAATCCGTCCCTTTTTATACATAAGCTTAAAATTTGGTTTCATAACTTTTTTGTAAAAAACAACCATTTTCGAATAAATTAATATTTCTGAATATCTGCAGAATATCTGCGGTAGATTTTTTTACCAAAAATTAATTTGCTATCAATTTGAGTTTTAAAATGTCCTAAGAGAACACGAAAAAATTATTTCTTTCCATAAAATTGCTTCGATCTTAACCAAGAATGTGAAAAGAATGCTTCTTTTTCAGGGCGGCCTTATATATATCATTTGTAAAATAAAAATGGTAAGATTTTATTTTCAGCACAAGACCAGAATCAAGGGTTACTTTCTAATTGAGAATATTTATATAGGGTGGCGAACAATAAATCTAATATTTGTTTCCCTTCTGCAATTTGATTGATTGGATGAAATACATGAATTGAAACAATGGCGCCGTTTATCAGCATTCTTCAGCAGACTTTACTAAAATCCACAAAAACAACGTTTCTTTGCCCTCATTCTATACAATCAACAGACAATTCTATAAAATTGGCAGTTCTCTCTCGGTGCAGAGAAATCGTGACAAAGAAACTTTCCGTAAAAAATTGATAATTTCAACAACAAAAAAACAAAGATAAAAATGTGGGTAATATACTAAGTTTAGTGAAACAAAGTTTGTGAAAATCTTTCAGAAAAAAGTACGTGAACTTGCTTATGAATTTGAGCAGAAAAAATAGTTTGATGGTTTACAAATCTGCACTTGCCTATTAAAATTTAAAATAAAAAATAATAGATACACTCGTATTGTCTCGGTTATCAATTCATGTTCCCATTAGCAACTTTATGAATGTGTCATTATCAAGCTTTCGAATAAATTCAAAAATATGTAAAGATACGAATAATTTGCCACCAATGTTATACAAAAATATTGCACTTCAGAGATTAACAATTTTAATTCGCATTTAAAAAAGCAACAACAACAAATGAGATAATAATTTTCGATTTTGTGTAATATTCGTTACATAATATTTCAAGTTTTTAAATGAAATAAAAATAGGAGCTCATGTTGTATAAAAGGAGCAAGTCACCCCTATGTAGAAAATATTTAATTTTACATTGATTAATCACAAAACTCGGCTTTTCCAAAAACACGCCCATTATCTTATCTTCATTTTTTAGAAATGTTCGTGGAACGCGAAAGAACTACAATGAACAACCTAGTTCATGCCGTCACCATTCTGTAAAATGAGCACATTTTTCCTCCCTCTATAAAATGAAAGTTAGGTACAGTCATAAATGTTACTTAAAGCACGTTTCAATGAGTTTGTCGTTTTCATAGAAACTGAAAGGAGCAAAAAGAGTGAAAAGAGGTTTACGGAAATTGACGGTGTTTACTGAGATTTTGCACAGATTTCAATAACGCGACGGATTGGGGGTGCCTCGTGGTAATTCGGGTAAAGAAAACAGGTAAGAGTACTGACGTGGCGAAGCAAGCGTCGTACTGACACTGAGTGAGTGCATATTGTACATACACCAGACGGATTGTCGCGACCGGCCTTCGCGTCCTGTCGGCTGTCGCGCACCTCGGAACGAGCGATCAGCCGCTCGTTACGTATATAGGCAAGGCACGCGGCGCGCTGCCTCACTGGCATCGCATGGTGTGCCATTCTACTTCCACCCGACCGACCGCGACGCGACCCTTTGGTTCGACACCCCCCGCCTCTTCGCTTCCTTCTTTTACCGCATTTTCACCCTTTTTCCATTACACACACTGTCCTACCCCAATGCCTTCACTGCTACCGCGGCCCCCGCCCACACGTTCACCACCCCTTTCAGCAACGTTCCCGCACCGCACCGCACCGGCTCGATATTTCCACGCTAGTCCCCCCATCGTGACTTGAAACGGTGAACGGTGAACGCTTGCTTCTACATCCTTTGTGCTTTCTTTATGTACCTAATAATAAGCCAGGTGCATGGACGAGACAAGACGAGACTCGAGATGAGATATGTATATGGCAAGAAATGATGCATGAAAGTCACTGAGATCGGGACAAAGAGTGAGTACAACGAATGACGTTCGTCAAACTGCACTGTACGAGTATGAAGTTCCTGCGCTCTACTTAACGCTGAAAGGCGGAATTTCGTGTCGTGAATATCGTGGGAGATGCAATTCTTGAAGGAGATATGCATGTGATTTTCTGGAGTTGAAAGAAATTCAATATTCATGGTATAGGGGTCCAATGTTATTGTAGCCTTCAAAAGTCAATTTTCGAGGTACTCGTATTTTATCTATGATTATTTTTCGGTCTTACCCCCCAGTAATGTTACAATGTCCAAAATAGTAATTTCCAAGAGGTTAACCACGGTTGTAATCTGATGTTCACTCTGCCATCTAATCCCATGTAATCTTGCGTAATCCCAGATAATCTCACGCAATCTCTAGTAATCTTGTGCTATCTTGTGTAATCCTTTATGGTCTTTTGAAATCCCATGTAATGGCACTACATATACTCACTTTCCAAAAACTAACGAAAATAAAAGAACTTAGAAACGATATATAACTCATTTGATTATGGTTACATTATATGCTTTATAGCACTTATATCTGTTTGGGTAAATTATTATTGCATTTATTCATTTTAAGTATCTTTTATCCTTGTTAGAATGTTTTCCTTGTATCCTTCTTTACAGTATAATTATTAAATTTATGGAGTAATTGCATGAATTTTAAATAATATTTTTTTCAAGTACTGCATACAATTCTGAAAATATATTTCATTTCCGAGAAAGCAAAATATTTTTAAAAAAGGATGAAAAACCTTATTCAAAGAACTTTGGGACCTTGAGACGTCACACTTCCGGTTTCGCAGTCAATTAGCAATGCCTCATTTCCGCCCAAAAAAAATCAAAAGTATACTTTTCAAACATTAAAAAAATTTTTAACTTATTTCAAAAAATTTTCCCTTAGTAATGGCCTTCAGTTTTTAATTCGAAACAGTTCCTTGTATTTCATTAGTGATTTTAACCCTTGTGTGCACACCCAGCTTTACCCACGTTGCCCGCACACCCAGGGCACCCGTGTACCCACCTCTCTTTTTTCAAATTTCAAATTTAAAAAAATATTTATGCAATTCAAATCTTTTCCTTGTCGTTTATTCCAATAAATCAAAAGTGAATGGCAAAGGTCCAAAACACTTTAAAACACACGAAACACCAAAAAAATTCACCTGCTGTCCCTAGCGGAGCTCGCGAACGGAATGGTTACGATGCAACTCGACGCACAATATTGCAGGTTGGGTAGCCTCACACAGAATGTAACTAACAATTAATAATTAATTAATAATCAATTGAATTATTGTTAATTGTATTATTACTCAACAAATTTCACGTGAATGAATCAAAGAACTTAATGTGAAATTAATAATCCACTCAAAGTTAAATTTGTATATGGTGGGTACCTGGGTACCCTGGGTGTGTCAGCGACGAGGTCAGCGACGCATGTATACTTTGAGGTTGATTGTTTTTGCAAAAAAAAAATACTAAATAAATTCTAGATACTCCATTTTCTTGGAATTGAACCAAATGATGATAATCTGGAGGCCCGAAGTGGAATTTTTATTCCAGTTACAACGGCCATTCCACGCTGAAAAAACCAGTTCTCGTCAGATCACTGAAGTTAAGCAGCGTTGGGCGCGGTTAGTACTTGGATGGGTGACCATTCGAGAATACTGCGTGCTGTTGGCACATGGTGGGTGTGGTGAACCCACACTTGTAGTTATTTATAACTACAAGAAAACTATCCACCTAGAAACACTGCCCGAATCGGGTAGTGTCACGCCTACCCTGAAAGGGAAATGGCTTAATGGTATACAAGCAAAAATGTACCGTGGTGGGTACACGGGTACCCGGGTGTGCACACAAGGGCCTCTTTTTCAGTTGTGTTATTCACTATTAATCGTATGTAATCTTGTGTAATCTCATGTAATATCGTGTAATTCCATATGTAATCTGATGTAATCTTGTACAATCTCACGTAATCTTGTGTAATCCAATGCAATCTCTTGTAATCTTATGTAATCTTGTAATCTAACAGACGCGGAAAATCAAAGTGTTCGGTGATTTCTATCAATATCTGAGACAAATAAAGCAACACTTTTGGAGTTTCCCATCCCTAATAGCACGGAACGTTCCTGGGACGTTCCCGGAACGTTCCGCGGGAACTTTCGGACCGTACCAGCGGAACGTTCCCGGAACGTGTAAAATATTATTATCAATAAATATTGCGTAAACCGTAAGTGATAGGTCAAAATCGATGTCAGTTTATGATACGGATATCATATTATAGCGTAGTATATGCGGTACTCAACACTCAAAAATGACATCCATTTTTACCTATCTCTTACTGTTTACGTGATAATTGTTGTTAAAAATAACAATAATGGAAAGTTCCCCTCAGGTCCCAGTGGAACGTTCCTGGAACGTTCCAGTGAAACGTTCCCAAGGGGCGGACATTTTACACGTTCCAGGAACGTCCCGAGCTATTAGGGATGTGTATATACCGTTTACCGATTTAAAGACCATTTAGATAAGAGATGATTGTTTTGCACAAAAGTTTCCATCTCGAAGAAACCGCAAATGAAATGATGCTAACTCGTGGAGACCAAATGAAAAGTTGTTACAGAATTGAGAGGGCTGATGTTCCCAATACAATTTATATGTGATTTTGAAGTTTCGATAGTTCGTCACGCGAGTTAGCACCTTCTTATTTTTTTTCCACGAGTTAGCATATTTTCATTTGATTTCTCCGAGATGGAACCTTTTCAGTTGGACACGTCGATGTCTCGAAAATATCGAACTCATTGTTGTTGAAATTCTGATTGGATTTTTAAATTAATTGAAATCGTTCCATTGATTAAATTTGGCACCTCCATGCTATACTTACCAATCTAGCGTTAGCAGTCTAAACTCTAACGCTGCTATACGTACGTGTCGTATCAGGCCAGCACAAAGCGAGAAAGGAGAGTTTAGAGTGCTAACCCCAGATTGGGGAGTATACATTGCATGGAGGTACCGCATTTGAAATTTAAAAATGAAATCCGCTGCTAACTTTAAATTGAGTCACAAATGTTAATTTAATTTATGATCGTTATTGTGGCGAAATATTTCATTGTTCTTGCAAATACACATCTTAAATTATTCACATTTTTAATAGAATAAAACTCAATTTCATTAAATAATAAAAGTTATTCATTTCCGTTAATTTCTTAATATCGAGGGATAGATTGATCGAATTTTTAATGTCAACTATATTTCAAGTTTTCAAAGATTTCGCAAAATCTCAAAAGATTCTAGAAGATATTTTTGGCATTTGAAAAGTATAAACAAATTTTAACGTTTCCGAAATATTTAAAGGGATTGCTATAATTATTTCAAGTGATTTTGAGGAATTGCAAGGGATTCTCAGGCATTTTAGACCATTTAAAAATATTACAAAGAATGTAATGAGATTTCAAAGGATTTAACACTCCAATGGTTGCGCTGGATCTGAGAGATCCATACGACACGTCCAGGAAGTTGGCAACGCCAGCTTAAAATTTCGAAAAAATGAAAACTGTGCTGAATTATGCCAAATTTGTGCTCTATTGTTCCTTAAAAGATTTTTCGAAAAAATGAAAATTTCAGCCCAAAAATAAAAAATTAAAATAAATATTTTTTTATGTCAGCCTCGCCAATTGTTTTTGTTCTCGATATAATGAAAATTGTGCTGAATGGTGCTAAATTTGTGATCTATTGTGCCGTGAAAGATTTTTAGAAAGATTGATGCATTTTGATGCATTTTGTTTTGTTGACAAAACAAAACTTGTGCTAGAAACTATCTGCTACGCATACCCTTGTGCTACAAACATTAAGTCAAAATTTCGAACAATTTTCGAAAAAACGACTAAAAAAACTAAAAAAAATTATCAAATTCAGAATTTCGAAAAATGAAAACTTGCGCTCAGTTTTGTTAGGCTAGCACAATAATGATCTTATATGACGAATTGTACTCAAATTAGCAAAACTCAACACAGGTTTCACATTTTCGAAATTCGTATTTTTGAAAATTTTGGGTCAAAAATGTATTCCAAGTCCAAAAACATTGCATTTTTTTGGAAAATATTAATTTGAGTGCAATTATTCATTAGAGATAATTTTGTGCTAGCATAGCACAACTCAGCACAAGTTTAAGATTTTAGAAGTTCTGAAATTGATCATTTTTTTAATTTTTTTTAGTCGCTTTTTTTCGAAAATTGTTCATGATTTTGACTTCATGTTTGCAGCATGGTAGTATGCGTAGGAGGTAGTTCCTAGTACAAGTTTTGTTTTGTCAAAAAAAAAAAAAATGAGACGGCTGACATGAATGTTTTTTTTTCAGCTGAAATTTTCATTTTTTTTTTAAATCTTTTACGGCAGACTAGAGCACCAATCTAGCACAATTCAGCACAATTTTCATTTTTTCGAAATTTGAAGTTGGCGTTGCCAACTTCCTGGACATCCATATAACAGTATTTTTTTCATGTTGTATTATGTGCCATGTCATGTGTCATTCCATGTCATCCCTTGTGTCATGTCAAGTCATGTGTCATGTCATGTGTCATGTCATTTCACGTCATGTGTCATTTTGTGTCATTTTGTGTCATGTCATGTCATGTCGTGTCGTGTCATGTCATGTCACGTCACGTAATGTCACGCTATGTGTCATCGTCATGACATGTCATTTCATTTCGTATTATGTGCCATGCCGTACTATGTGTCATGCCATGTTTCATGTCGTGTGTCATTTCATGTCATGTGTCATGTCATCTCATGTCATGTTTCATGTCATTCCATGTGTCATGTCATGTCCTGTGTCATATCATGTCATGTGTCATGCCATTTCATGTGTCAGGCCATGTCATGTGTCATTTCATGTCATGCTATGACTTGTGTCATGTCATGTCATATGTCATATCATGTTTCAAGTCATGTCATGTCATGTCATGCCGTCTCATGTGCGACGTGTTTCTTAACATTTGCTTCATGTATGCTACAGCATGTCAACTTGTTTGATTTTGTTTTATGTAGTTTAGAGAAAGCACCCAATAGTCAAAGGCTACTTAAATGCCAAAAGCAATATTATGTACAATAATTATTGTAAATGTTTATTTTAGTACATATGTCAGTTTCATATGTCAGTTTACATATGTAATTTCAAATAACTGCTATATACTGAAAGACTTATAAAGGATTCTTAAAAATTTCAGAGAACATCTATGAATTTGAACCGATTTAAGGAGATTTTAAGGCATTTGCAGATATTTTAAAATATTGAAAGCGTTTTCAATTTTTTTTAAAATATGTGAGGGTCATATCACAAAACCTTTAAAGCTTTTAATGGATGTAAAAGAATTTTTAGAAATCACAAAATATTTTTTTAATTATTTGAAAATATTTCAAACGATTCCACAGGAGTTCTAAAAGTATTGCAAGTAACTTTAAAAGATTTAAGGTGATTTCACAGATTTTGTAAGAAATGCGGGTAATTTAAGAGTATTTCAATGGATTTTCAAGAATCTTTCGAGATGACATGATTTAGAGAGATTATAACGGTTCTGTCAAAGTTTTCAATGTGTTTCAAAATATTTCACGGGACATTACCGAACTTCTAAAGGTCTCAGTGGTTTAAAAAAATCAAAGGATTTCAAGAGATTTCTACTAACCCCAAAGTATTTCAAAATATTTTAAGGATTGTCGAAGTATTCCAAAATATTTCAAGGGATTTCACAAGATTTTGAGGGGTTAAGATAAATGCACTGGTAATCGTCACTGCATTAGTTATCGTCAGATGGCCCAGTATTTTTCGTATAACAAGGCTCGCTCTTGCCGCGTATGGTAAAAAACGTGATTTTAGGTCAGTTGAAATATCCTTTTATCAAATTAGTATACTTTTCTCGTTTTAATACTTGGTTACGTGGCTGACGATAACTGAAGCATTTGCATAATTTGAATTTTTATCGTAAATAAAAATTGACTCCAATCAAATATCATGAGAAGTGATCAAAATTGACTTTTTCTATATCTGCTTTAATCGGTTAAGCCCTTTGTGGAAATAAGAATTGTGTTTTAAATGCAATTATAAGCATTTTTAATTTCCAATTTGGCTTAAGGTGACGATTACTAGTGCATTTACCTTATACAGGATTTCAAGTCATTTCTAAACTTTTTGAGAAATTTGAGAGGACTTCTAAGGATTTGAAAATTTGTAAAAAGATTTCATTGTAACTCTAAGAATTTCAAGAAATTTTAACAAGTTTGAAAAAATATAAGGCATTTGATAATATTTCAAGGAATTTTATGGGGTTTCTGATAAATTTATAGGATTTCGTGATCTTTCAGAAGATTTAAGGCATTTTATGGCATTTCAAGAAATTTTTAGAGGTTTAAAAGGTTTTAAAAGATTTTAGGAGTGGGCAACCCCTTATTTAATACTATAAGGCATTTACATATTTTGAGATAAAAAAAATATTTATATTTATGTTGTCTTGTGGCCAGTAAATCTTAAGTAGCCATTTTTTGTTATTTCCCGTGTAGAAATTGCCCTATTTTGCCCCATTTAAAAAGTGGCGCTGACAAGGCCCATATCAGTTTTTCTATTTTCAATAAAAGTAATAAAATTATGATGCGGCACAAATTGGGCACTAAAATATAACTATCTGTCAGTAATTATAAACACACTGTTGTTGTTCCGAATTGAAAATAATATAATGACTCCCACATATGAATAATATGTAAAAAAAATTTTGTGGAGTTTTGCGGAGGTTAGGCACGTCTTCACCGCATGGTTTTTCTAGTCGACCTGCGAACGTTGAGTTCCCCGCGTGAAGACGTGTGTAATCCTACGAGTGATTTATGCTATTTTGTACGAAACCACCATGTTATGAGCCTGTAGACCTCCTAGAAAAGTGAGCGTTGGATAGCCCCTTACCGAAATGGTGCGAGAACGTCCGATGAAGTGAATGTATTTTGATCATGATAATCACTGTCCGAACATTTTTCTGTTTTGTTTTTTCCATTTGTCAAATTTCTCGAAGGCCAGCCCATATTTCTCCTTAGATTTTTCGCGTAATAAATCTTGTTTTGCTTTTTTTACTTCTTCATTTATGTAGAGGGATGGCATTTTGGTTGCTTTTCCCATGATTTTGAGTGTACGAAGATTTACAATTATAACACTTTGCGACGTGATTGCAGATGATTGAAGTGCTGACGGATTTCATTGTATTAGATAAAAACATACGATTGATATGGGAGTCAGCTGTTTGGGTTGTGATTGGTGATCCCGTATGGCGCGAAATTTTGAAACTGGTTCATTGCGAGGTACATTTTTGTATATATATGTCTACAGTCATTGCGGCGGCGCACAGTGGGACCAAACGCATATTTTTCGTTCAAAAAAGTCTAGAGACTTCAATTTTGCCCCGATTTGCGATTAAAAGAAAAATTAAAGTGCACTAAATTTTAAAGAGCACTTCGGTCATAGATTTTTAAACTTTCATTTGTTTATTTATTATATGTTTACTCAAAGTATGAGAAAATCGACATTTTTCACATAATTATTCCTTTTCAACAACGGTTTGAATATAATGAAAATCATATTGAATCAACGCAAGAGTACTCCCAGATTACAATTAATTTGATTATTGTATGTTTTAATTATTTTACCTATTTAGAAGCTTCTAATGTGTCACTAAGAGTTTACATTTTTCTTGTATCTCTTCCCTATTCCTTTACACACACCCCCACACACTTACTTGGTGGTGGGACGGGGGCCTACAGTTTAAGGTGGGTTCCGAACCACCAAGAGCAACAGCTTTAAGTACTTAGAGAACCTTTTTCTCTAGAGGTACCGGTCCCACGACTCTCCGGAGATGAACAACTCCCTTGCTAGGCAAGTGTTCACCGCATGGGTCGCCGAGGCTCTTCCAGAGAGCGAGGCGGGAATCGAACCCATCTTCCCACTTATGTTTTAATTATTATAAACAAATTAAGTTAAAAAATAGCCAAATATCGTGATTATTGTTGAAAAACATTTTTTCTTAGCTAAAAATGTTTGAAATTATTGTGAGAGTGATTTTTAGTCAGAGTATCCATGATTTATTAACAATTAGAATAGTTATAAACAATTTTTTGCACAAATTTGGAATTTGTGGTTTTTCAATTGCGGTTTTCCTTTTATCATCTAAATTGATGCAGATATTCTTAAATAATTTTCTCAACAAATGAAATAAATAAATGTAAAACTTTGGCACATTGGCCTGGAATATAATTTTTTGCAACAAACCTGCTTCAAATTTTTGTGAGAGAGATTTGCAGTCACTATTTCAATGTAAAATTAATAATAAGCAATTTTTATTATTTATTGTTATTATTTAATTTCAAATATCGCGAAATTTTAATATATTTAAAAAATATTGTAATTTTTGTTGACAAAAAAATTTCTTATCTGGAAATACTTTAAATTATTGTGAGAGTGATCGTGAGTGACAATTTCTATAAAACATAAACATTTCCAATATTTATAAACCATTTTGGTGAAAAATGTTGGAATTAAGGTTTTTTAAATTTCGGATTTTCCTTCATCATCTGAATTGATGCAGATATACTTGAAAATGACATAGGTTCAATTATATTTGTTAAAATAGAACAATTCGTTAATCTTGTTAGCAAATTAAATAAATTCATAGCTTTGGCACTTTTTTAAATACATGAAAATTTCGTGATATTTGAAATTAAATAATAACAATAGCTTATTGTTCAGTTTACATAGAAATATTAACTGCAAATCTCTGTAACGAAAATGTAAAGCAGTTATAGTGCAAAAAAATTAATTTCCAGGCCAAAGTGCCGAAGCTTTATATTTATTTATTTCATTTGTTTAAAAAATCAACAATTATTGTATTTTCAAAAATATTTTTGAACATATATTATTTTTAAGAATATATGCATCAATTCAGATGATAAAAGGAAAACCGCATTTGCAAAAAACACAAATTCAAATTCATGCAAAAAATTGTTTAGAACAATTCGAATTGTTAATAATTTATGGATATTCTGAGTAACGATCACTCTCACAATAATTTAAAGCATTTTTAGTTAAGAATAAATGTTTTTCAACCACAATCACGATATTTGGCTATTTGTTAATTTAATTTGTTTATAATAATTAAAACATACAATAATCAAATTATTTGTATTCTGCGACTACTGTTGCGTTGATTCAAGATGATTTTCATTATGTGCAAACCGATGTTATAGTGTAAATAATTATGTGCAAAAGGTCGATTATCTCATATGTTAAGTAAACATATAATAAATAAACAAATGAAAATTCAAAAATCTATGATCAAGGTGCTCTTTGAAATTTAGTGCAATTTAATTTTTTTTAAATCGCAAATCGGGGCAAAATTGAAGTCTGTAGACTTTTTTGAACGAAAAATATGCGTTTGGTCCCACTGTGGTGGCATTTCGAACTAATAAACTGTCAGTAGCTGATACTGTTCGATAAATGGCTATCTAAACAATCGCTTTTCTGAGGCGTAATAGGCTCATAACATCGTGGTTTCGAATAAAGAAATTTTAAATGAACGATCGTGAGCAAAATGAGAAAATATTCAAACTGTAACGCTCAACATGGAAGAGTTAAAAAAGGGAAACTATTTTAACTTTAAAGCTATCTTCGAAGTTATCGCAAATTCACTTTTAAGGGTAGACTTAATACTTAATACTCAATACTGACACTTGATAATGACACCAATAGTTCTTTACATACATAATGTAAAATATGCCATATGAAATTACGACTAATTGTCTACATGTGTTGAATTGAGAATTTGACTCAATTCTAGAAAGGTGAGGGGAGGGGAGGATAGCCGGGCTTTTCTCAGAATTCCTAAGCTGCTTGGCTGTCTCTTCCCCCCTTTGTCAATCCTGACCTCGGTATCTTTTTTGGGCCCTCTCGCTCCCTCTCTTTGGGAGGATGCTTGAACCCCCCCTCGAGCTAATTGCGCCCGGCGTTGGACGGGCAGTAGTCCTTCAGCCTTAGATCCGTATCGTTTTCTGAGCTTTTCCGTTGAGTCGCAAATCAAAGATCGCGAGCGCGATGCCGGAGAGTTTCTCTCAGTGTACCTTGGTTAATTTGGGTTACTAGATTTTCCATCAAAGTGTGATTGGGGATTGTTGGTTCATCTCATTTACAAGCATCAATTTCTTACTGCTCGAGATTCCGTTCGTACATTGTGTGGGTGTTTCTGGATAAGTCTATTCTCGTCCACGAGGTTATGGCAAATCTCTCCCTTGTTAGGCTTTGAGTAAACCCACTAGCCTACAAGGTAACCTTATGGACCCTCTCCAGAAGCTTCTCTTTCGGTAGAGTCTCTCTTTTTAAACGTTGTGTTGGGACTTCTGGACAAGCTCATTCTCGTTCACGAGGTTTTGGCAAAACCTCTCCCTCGCAAGGCTCTGAGTCAAACCCCTAGCCTGAAGGGTCACCTCCTGAACCATCTCCGGAAGTCTCTCTCTCTTTTTTCTTGGTGGATTGTCTCTCGATTGGAGAGCGGACTATGCGATGAACCTTCAATTGATTTTCTCATTTTTTTGTGGAATAATAGACAGTAAATAATTTCGACCGTTAATGTTAGACTCGTTTGAGTACAAATTGTGCTTTGTTTTTAAACTATAATTAACCAATTGTTAAGTGTGAGTTGTGTGATAATTTGTTAACAGTCATTAGTGATCTTTTTTGTGACCTGGTTGTAAGCTGCTAATAACAGTGATTTCTTGTGAATCAATGTCAAAGTGCTTACTTGAATTTGTTCACCTCTACCAGAAATTTTATTCAATAAAGGTTTGAACATTTTTGGTCCTTCGAGCCGGATGGGGTGAACGATTTCAAGATTCGGATGAGTCGCATAAAAAGCCGCATCGACGAGAGGTTTTCTCATATAGAGTATATCGCTCGTGCAACGGACGGTGTGATGAGTGTCGAGATTTCGAACATATCTTCACGCCGAGTTGGAGCTCGTCGCTGCAACTGTCTCGGTCGGCATCGAGCATCGGCCTGTCGGTCTACGAAACGTTGAGTTCAAACTTCCTGTTCTGCTATTCCTGGGACTTGGTCTGCGTAGCAGAGGCAGAATTGCAGCTTGCAGTCCTGGTCAGCTCTTCCTGAGACTTGGTCTACGTAGCAGAGTCCTATTCAACAGTTCCCGAGACTTTACCCACGTAGCAGAGGCAGAATTGCAGCTTGCAGCCCTGTTCAGCGCTTCCTGCGTGATTTGGTCTAGCAAGCAGACCCAGAGTATCTGTGTGCGGTCCTAGTCAACTGATCCCGAAACTAGATCTGCGTGGCGGAGTGGCGGTTTGCCGTCGTGTTCGCGAGTTCTTGAGGTTCGATCTACAAAGTGGAGCTAGAGTGGCTGTTTGCAGTTCCGCTCAGCAGTTCCCAAAACTTGGTCTGCGTGGCAGAGTCGGAGTTGCTGTTGGTGGTCCTGGCAAGTCTGTTCCTGGGACTTGGTCTGCATGGCGCAGGCGAGGTGACGGCTTGCGGACCTGTTCATCTGTTCCTGAGACGTGGTCTCCGAAGCGGGGCCAGAGTGGCTGTTTGCAGTCCTGGTGAACTCTCCCTGAGACTTGATCTACGTAGCAGAGATAGAGTGGCCGCTTGCAGTCCTTTTCGCCTGTTCCTGGGGTTTAGCCTGCGGAGCGGGGCCAGGGTGGCAGTTTGCAGTCCTCCTCAACATTTCTGGGAGGACTGGATTTCTGGTTGTAAGCTGCTAATAAAAGTGATTTCTTGTGAATCAGTGTCAAAGTGCTTACTTGAATTCGTTCACCTCTACCAGAAATTTTATTCAATAAAGGTTTGAACAACATGGAATATAGATCCGTTTCATCTTTGCTCAACTTGATCACTACTTTTTATAAAGCTAAGAATATGATCCTTATCTTGAATGGCTTACTACTGATATCTTTATCTTCCTCTATATGTTTAAATTTTTAATAAATATCAGCAACTTTTCATGATATTTTACTTTTGACAAAGTAGTCCTAATGCACTTACTACCTCAAATAATTTAAAAAATGACCGAACTACCCCTGAGGTGAATAAGTCTTACTCCGAGAAATATACACTATTTTATAAAGAGTAATATTTATCTCATGATATAAATGGAGCAAATAATTAATTCTTGCTTGAAGTGAAACTTCTTTTGTCAAGGGAGAGAATTGAAAAAAAACGACCGAACGTCCGACCGCACGACAAGCCGAGCAGGGTCTGAATCGAGAAATCTCTCTGTCTCTCTCTTACGCACTGTCTATACCTTCTCTCTCTATTCAAGTCTCCCTTTTTTGCGGCGATTCGCAATTGTTCTAAACACCTCTTCGACATCCCCACTGCAGCCACGCTAAGAATGTATATGATCTCTCTCTCCTCTCGGTGCCCTCTCTTGCTATGCGATCTTCTCAAAACTCGTGATAATTTTATGTTTTCTGTTTTTCCATCGGATGAGTATTTTCAGTAATAAACATGAAAAACTGAAAAAATGTTGTTCCCAAATTCAATTACTTTTTATGAAATAAATCGTCGTAGGTTGGGAAAATATTATTAGCACTGTTTTAAACTTTAATCTACACACGAAATATACCCTAGCAATGCCTAAAAACTTTTATTAAATATAATATTTTTTATTAAAAATAATAAACTTTTATTAAAATTTAGAGCCAAATTTTATCATTTTACAGATCTTCATAAAAATCAAAACCTGATTTCACAGAAAAATGAACGGCATCTCTAATTAATATTAACATTTCATTCATTTTATTTATGAATAATCATTATTATTTTTTCAAGTTTTGATTGAATCATCTATTTCTTGACCCAATTTTGGTAGTGGTAGCAATAAATTGAAGTTAGTTGGGACAGTATTTTGGTTTATATAAGGGAAACCACCCTACAGTAGATAGGGAAAAATTCAACAGCATTTAAATGCATCAGTTTCCAAAAATAAAGAAAGATGATTATTGTTAAATAAAGCTTACATATTCAATTTAGTATTCTTAAAGAAAAAAATATCACGAAATTAATTAATTAGCTGTATTAAACATTTTTATTAGACCTGGTCAAGGGTATGATTTTGACACCTTTGTCCATCAATAGATAATCGTTTCTGGTATTACTCCTGGGCAAGTCAGAATACACAATTCTGGATAATTGTAATTTATCATTAGTATACTTACAATTAAAATCAATTTATTGAGTAAATGATAGTTGAAACTATGATTGTTTCACCAAAAAACGCAAAAGTTTAAATTATTTACATTTTTTTATCTCTGATATTTCGTAAGATTGGTACGACTGATACGAGATGTTTAATCTTCATACAATTTAACCTGACTTGCGATGACCGAAAAGTGCAACTTTTTTACATCATCGAATTATATTTATAATATTATCAAATATTTTATTTTTAGATTATTATATCATTAATATTTTACATGCCGAGTCTAAACATCCGGACAATCCGTACGTTTATGTACTTTTATAACACAGTCGAGTCTAAACTTACGGACCTGGCAAGGGGAAGGGAGAGCTGGAAAAGGGAAGGGTGCGTGGCTTATGTCCGGACGTATAAACACTACCTATTTTATATTCTATTTTCAAAGATTCATTACAAATCGATTTGCAAGTAATTCAAAAAGTTGTTTAATTTAGTAGGCATGAGTGCAATATAATGAAGCGGCGATGTAAATTTTGATCTGTTTTTATTTTTTATTCGTTTGCAAACAATATAACAAAATATATCGATTTAAAACCAGTACGAAGCTGCCTTCTTTCATTCTGGTTGAAAACATAACAATACCCGTACCTCATATTTCTCTGTCTGTTATTTTACGCGCGAGGTATCCCGTTTTTGAATAGGATAACTTCATGCTGTTATTTTCTATGTCAAACAAATATTAATCTGGGATCCCACCAGTGCAGTGGTCTCCATTTAAGAATGAATAGAATCATTTTAGTACCAGTCTAAACTGTTTTTTCCAAGCACAAAAAAATACGTAAAAAACGTAAATATAAAAAATTATTATAGTATTTATAGTTCATAATAATAAGATAAAGAAGAAGTATTTTTTTGCTCCAATTATATGATGAGATAATATTACTCTTTGTACAGCAGTGTATATTTCTCGGAGTAAGACTTTACATACATACATACATTGATTAGCAGTTCGAACTCGAAAGTTCATTGCCTCACTACCCGATTCGGGTAGTGTTTCTAGGTGGATATTTACTACCAATGTGGGCCCACCACACCCACGATGGGCCAACAGCACGCAGGTATTCCTGAACGGTTACCCATCCAAGTACTAACCGCGCCCAACAATGCTTAACTTCAGTGATCTTACGAGAACTGGTGTTTCCAGCGTGGTATCGCCGTTGGCGAGTAAGACTTTATTATTATGAAAATTTTCTGATATTTATTAAGAGTTTAAACATATAGTGAAAGGTAAAGATATACATAAGTAGTAAGTCATTCAAGATATAAGGATCATATTCTGAGCTTTACAAAAAGTGATAATTAAGTTTGCAGAGATGAAACGCATCTGCATTCTATCTAAATTTTAGATATTTTGCAGCTTTTCATGAAACTATTCAAAATTTATTGTACGCGCTGGGGAAATGATTCAATGTATACTGAAAAGTAAACATACAAAATCATTAGAATTAAGCCACACAATTTTAACAATTAGTCAGCATTTCATATGGCATATTTAACATTATATATGTCAAGAAGCTTCATATCAGAGACAATTTTCATATTTATTGTCATATTTAATGTTCTCCGGCGAATATGAAAGGGGACGCCCACTATTGGTGTAATTTCTAAGTATCACTATTAAGTATTAAGTCTACCCCTGAAAGTAAATTTTCAATCACTTCGAAGATCGCTTCAAAGTTAAAATTTTTTTTCTTTTTCAACTCTTCCATGTTGAGCGTTACAGTTTGAATATTTTCTCATTTTTCTAATGATCGTTCAATTAAATTTTCTTCAATCTTTAACAGTTTGAATTTAGGATTTTTCAATTTGAATTTTAGGAAGCTATACAATTAGAATTTTCCATTGTATATGAATTTCTCATTCTAAATTCGAATGGATGGATTTTTGAAGATGTAGAGTAGAAATTTTCACAATGCCAACTTAAAAATACGCCAATTTTGAACACTTCAAAAGTTAAAGTATTTCAATTTTATATGTTTCTAATTTCATTTTTTTTTTTTAATTTCGAACGTTCCAGTGTCGAATAGTTACATTCAGATATAATATTTACCACCCTTATGCAATTTGGTAGTTTTTCCAGATAAGGAAAATTTTTGTAAAGCTGTGTGTATATTATTATATGAAGACAAATAGACTTTACGTGCGAGAACATCTGGGACAGTCATCTAATATATTACGGCTCAGTATCTGCATATTAAACCGTAAAATTGTAAAGGTTATCGTACAGTTTTTACGGGATAGTTTCTGGATATTAAGCCGTTAAGCTTATATTTCAGATGTCTGACTCAAAGTGAATATCCCAACATGTTACCCTGTAAAATACATTTTTCTCTGTGTAGAAAATTGATTTTTACACCCGAAAACGGGTTAAGTCTCCATCAACTCAACTGAGATTCATCGCAACAAAAATCTGCCTGAAGTTGTTTTTTTTTCAGCGAAGCTGTTATCATCGTAAATTTTTACAACGATATAAATTCACAAAAATGAAAGCGTTTTTTAATCAACCGCTAATGAATTCTGTCTAGGGAAATAATTACGCTGGAACTTTAATGTTATTCTTAAATATAATAATCACAACCTTACAAAAACCACAATATTAAAAATAGGGAAGTGTCCATTCACACCTAAAATATTTGGTTTACGCTCACCGAGTTTCGGTTAACGTAGACGCCGCCCAAAAACAAGCTAATATAAATAATTATATTCTTAAGTTAAATTGGCTTTTTTCGTGACAAACTCTAGAAAAAAAACTCTTCACACTTTTATACATTTATTTTTCAAAAAAGTTAAGGCTTGAAATAATAAGAGGCATCAAACGTATTGGTAATTTTATGGATGAGATGAAAAGATCTTTTGGAATCCATCAAAGCGATTAGACTATATAGAGTATGTACTCCTTAATTTCGTTCAAGGTTGATCCAAATCTAGCACCTTTAGGTTAAAATATAAGGGTTGAAAATCGATGGCACACATATGTGCTTCTGTTTCTCAAGATGCAGTTTCGTTCAGAGAATTTGAAGTTAGACTCTTTAATTGCATTGTTACTTTGAATTAACGTTATGGGTTCGCTGAAAGACATTAACAATATTTTCAACAATCAATCCTTTGTTTGGTAATGTGTCTTTTTCTACACTTGGAATTAATCATTATTTAATTACAACGTTTTTCTTAACAAAGTCAACAATATTTCTGGAACATTTATATGTACCAATTTCCACTAGTGAGCATTCTTCGAGAAATAAAATAGAACTTTTCTACTAACTTTGTATCCACTGAACAATTTTTACAAGATCTAACCAACGGCCATACCATGCTGAAAAACCCAGTTCTCGTCAGATCACTGAAGTTAAGCAGCGTTGGACGCGGTTAGTACTTGGATGGGTGACCATTCAAGAATACTGACATGAGTGCTGTTGGCACATCGTGGGTGTGGTGAGCCCACACTTGTAGTTATTTATAACTACAAGAAAAACCTAGAAACACTACCCGAATCGGGTAGTGTCACGCCTACCCTGAAAGGGAAATGGTTTAATGGTATATATAACAAAATGCGGAGAAAATTCCTCACTATAAGAAAGGAACCACTTTATCGGTCTTGAAAAAAGTTAACTTTTCTCAGGGAAATTAGAATTCCAAAAACCGATTGATACTCACACTTTATATTAACAAGTGACAAAACGATATTGGCAGCAATGGATCAAGTTTCACTTGAAAGCGACAATGAACGCGTGCGCTTTCCTGAAATGAAACTTTTTCTCCCACTTCGACCTGTTGCAACCAATCAACAAGCGCTATTTCCTAATTCTCCTGTAACGATTGTTTCCGTTCCTACGAAGCTGTATTGCTTCGAGACAGAAATTCTTTTACAGATAAAGTAGTGACTCAATTGATAGTAGCATCTTCCAACCGGAATTGAATCTCTTTCTCGCAAATCGTGTTTCCATCTTAGTATTTTATAAGGAAAGCTAAAGCTAAAGGCTTCTAATGGCCTTCAATAAGATAAAGCAATCTAAAGTGGCTAACTGTTTCAAATTGTTGAAGACAAAAAGATTTGTAAATGACTACAATTTTAAAGAAAAACCCTCACTTGAAGCTTATGGAAAATATAAAAAAGGAATTAAAATATCATCCTTATGATCATCAACAGAATTTTTTATCTGCTTTTAAAACTTTGAATTGTATAGAACAAGCATTTTTACTAACGATGAGATTTTTAGAGATGAACTCTAAAGCTCTATTGATGGTCCATAGCCTCTTTAAAAAGCGTCCACTTTTATGCTGTTTGTAACTACTATGGTGGGAAGCACTTGAATGCCATTTATGTGTTCAAATTGATGAATGGGTCGAGTTTCCGCACACAGAAAATCTACACTCATATTCATTCATCTATATATAAACAGCCGCTACATCTCGTTTGCAAACTATCGCAATATCACATTTTCACATTTGATGTACGCATTCAATTATTTTTGTAGTATTGTAATAAAAGTTAGAGAAGGTTATTTTGATTGACATGCCGTTAGGAACATACTTTTCTGGCATGAAATATAAAATGGAAATTGCTTTTCCAGTAATGGGTATATAACATAGAAATCCCGTTCGATTACTGCAATGAATCAGCGCTTGACTAGGTTATACTCGGATGGAGGCCGAAACTCATATTTATGTACTACTGCTAATGCAAAATGACAAAAACTCTACAGATGGATTATTTGTTTATTCTTTGTATACTTCTTGTTACGAGTATTGTTCTTATAAAAAATTTCAGCATTTTTAGTTCAGAAAAAATTGTTATCTTCCGTTGAGCTTCACAATAATGTATTTGCTTATAAAATTTGATGATAACAATTAGGATAAGGCTCAAGCAAATTATTAATGTTTCTTAAGTCTATCTGTATTATGCATTCATTTTCAAATATAGCTACTTTGTATTAGTGATTCCTTCATCGATAAACAATAATATTGCTGATTTTTCTAGTTTTTAATTTGTATTTTTTTAATGATTTTGGAAAAGATTGGTCATCTATTCATTATTTCAAAATTGATCACTTTTGTTCTATTACTATAGTAATAGATTATAATGATCGAGGGTTAATTTTATGAGTTCTTGCTCAAATTTATGTTTCTGCTTTTATCTTTTGTAACTGTATGATGTGAAGTGTTTCCGCTTTAATTTTTAATTATTACTTTGTTTCGCCGACAAATTCGTTATACTCGCCTATTAATCCGAATGATCATGATATTCAATATTTCTGGAATTGTTTCTATCGCATTATGAGTTTCAATGGTTTTTTCTTTTAAATATTTGATTTTTCTACATTTCTGGTCTGTTCTATTTATTCACGATCATTATCCTTTAAATATCTTAAATAAATGTTGTCAATTTATTTGCTTATTTAAATTCAATCTCATAATTTATTTATGAAACTTCTAGCTCGTTTTCAATGTTTATATTTGTTGTCTAATTAAAATTTTGATATCGAACATAAATACTTGTCCAATCATATCACCTAATCTTAATTTCTCTTATTTCATAAAAACAAATGAGAATAATTAATGTAGTCAGATAAAAGTGTTTGCTTCAATATTTTATGTTAATGTCGAGATCCAACCATTCCGCATCATCAACAGAATATTCTTAGCAACGTTTAAAGGTGCAAAAAAATTATAAAACGGAGTGACAAAATGTACACGTGCTTACGTTTCATATACTACGTATACATGCTTGCGTTTCATATACTACGTATGCATGTATAGTTGTATACGCAATAAGTATCTGAAACACGAAAAGACAGGTTTCGGGAAAAAATATTTTATTTCTTATTAAATATTCATGGTATTGTTTAAAAATGAAAATAATATTTTTCATGAACAAATTTTAAGTTGGAGGGAATGTTTTGTGACAATTATAAAGTTTGATATTACTACATTTGAGTAGATTTGCGGGACTTTTGTGACAATTATTAAATATATTATTTTATGATATTTCTGTTCTTATAGATATAAATCAAATTTGATTTATTATTACATTGATGATCACAATTTCAATTCAATACTCGCGAAGTTATGGCTAAAATACATAAATGAAAATACGAGCAATATGGTTGATATAAGAGAAAAATTGAATTCTGTTGCATGTACTGTCAGTTGCAGAATACACTGGAGATCGTTTTAAGGACAGAAAGACCACGTAATATCGAACCACATGCATTCAATCCCATAAGTATACTGGGCACGTAAAGCCGAGAAAGATGAAATCCTCGAAATTCAACCAATTTTTTATCAGGCTTCGATATATTTGAAATATTTCATATTTTCGAAGAAACAAGGGCACTGAAGAAATTATATCTACTCTCTATATTCAAATCAGTCAATCATGACTGGCATTTATGTGAATAATCACTTTTGACTACATTCAATCACTGAAAATTCACTAAATATAGCAAATCTCTAACTATTAACTGACATTCTAATCACATTTTACGGGGTTTTCCCGTTGAAAAGTGCTAAAGTTTTAGTGATTTCTGAATTTTTCACTGATGAAGGTAGACAGAAGTAAGTCACTGATTTCCAGTGGGAATTCGCGGAATAAAATTAAGATATTAAGCGAAGAAAATGAGTCTACAATATTTACAAGATTACCAGAAAAACTAGGGACAGCGTAAATTTCTTGCAGAAGTTATAGAATCTTCTGTAAAGTATACAGAAATATTTACAGACTTTTGCTTTCAAGTTTACATTTTAAAGAATGTGGTCTTGACATAAAAATTCCCGTGTGGAAAAATTTCGTAGCAGTCTTGAAACATGGTAAAGCCATTACAGTTTTTCTCAAGCCACGCTATTCATGCAATACTAGCCTGGCGCTACACTGGCGCTGTGTAGTTTTGCTACGTGTTTGAATCAAACTTTTCTGCTGTCTAGTCCCAGTGTGGACGCTTTCTACGTATTCATTATAAATTTGGATATACGAAAAATGTCCAGATTTTAGATAGTTTCTACACAGAATCACGGTTTGGACTTAAACAAAAATTACAGAAGTGAATTAAGAAAATAATGATTTTGGAATGAAAGATTTATGAAATTATTGCATACATGCTCAAGTTATAATTAAATGTATACCATTCCGTATTTAAGATAATAAACAATAATTATTGAAGGTGATTGAAATCTTAATGTACGAACTGTATTCTTAACAACGATTTTTTTAAAGAATGTTTCAAAACATTTTCTTTTGATTAAATTATATAGTACAGTTATAATAAAATTATTAATTATTTAAATGACACATTTATTCCGCAACACTGCTTCAACCCAGGTTGCTGATCAATCTCTCTGACGATGACCCCAAGTGAAGAGCCTCACAAAATTGTTATGTGTGGTTCACCACTTGGGCCCATTAGTATCCAAGGTCTTTGTTTCAGGCGTCAATCACTCTATTGTCACTCTGTTTACAAACTATTTGTCGCCACACTTTTCTGTCCTGGCATATACGACTCTAGCCGAGGGGCTATTCACTCGGAATTCAAGACTGAAATCAGCGAATTAAAGAGTGAACTCAGTGAGTTCAAAACTGAAACCACTCGCACTCACTGAGCAGTCAGGAAAATACGTCGCCATGGCAACCCATGCGTCGCCTTCTTTCCCATTCATAGGAGGGAGACGCACGATGAGTTCCGTGCTGAGTTCAAAAATGAGCTCACTGAATTCAGAAGCGGAAATCAGTGGTGATCAGGTAAAATCACTGAGCTCAGCATGGCGTCGTCTCATTTCAGAGTGAATCGCCCCTCGACTCTAGCTTCCTTCACGTCCATGCATTTTTTCATGCAAGCTCTCGTGTTTCTATGGCTTCTTATTTCTCTTCGGATTAATGTCTCATTCATAGATTCTAACCATCCTTTCGGCGGTCTACCTCTAAGCATTCTGCCATTTACTTTACCTTTATACACTTGTTTGGTCAGTAGTTCATCTTTCATTCTTTCAGCATGTCCGAACCATCTTAACTGATACCGTATAGTACAGTTGGTACAAATATAGAATTATGTATGGCCATTTTAGCTTTTTTTGATGTTTTTATTTCTGAGAATGGACCCTGCTTCACCGATAATCTTCTTACCCTCGTTTATGCGCCTATCTAACTCCACATCTATTTTTTCGTCGCTAGTGAATAGGCTACCCAGATATACGTACTTGTCAACTTATTCCAAGCTCTCATCATTTATGACAATGTTGCACATTGTTTTCTCACTTTTCCTTCAAACACCATGATTTTTGTTTTATTTACGTCCATTTTTAGGCCCATGTTCTTAATGCTTGTATTAAGTTTATTCAACATTCTTTGCAAGTCCTCGATTGATTCTGCCATAACAATCTTGTCACCTGCGAAAGCTCACCCACGTACCTTCACTGTTTCGAGATCTACACCTTCTTCATCGACGAGGTCCATTTTTAGACACTTATCCATAAATATGATAAATAGTCATGAGGACATAACGCATCCTTGTTTCACGCCTTGCAATAATATCGAACCAGTCACTCAGTTTCCCATTAACCCTTGCACTCGCTTTACTACCTGTATATATTGTTTTTATTGCTCGTAGCAGCCATCCATTGACTCCGTACTCTTTAAGGACTTCCCAAAGTTTACTTCTATTTACCTTGTCAAGTGCTTTATCTAGGTCAACAAATGCACATAGCACTTTCTTTCCTACTCTCAAGCTTTTTTTTGTGATCTGTCTTAAGCTATGAATATTTGATCTGTACATGATCTTCCTGGCATAAATCCACTTTAGACTTCCCATATCTTTTCTTCTGTAATTTTCATTACCCTACGAATAAGTATTTTTGAGTATATTTTACTCACGGTACTTAATAAGCTGATACCTCTGTAATTATTGCAGTTGCTTTTATATCCCTTTCTTTTGTACATTGGTACCATAATAGCTTTTCTCCAATCGTCTGGGACTTCTCCCGTCTCCATACATATCAATTCGCACAACCTGTGAGGTATGTACTCGCCACCGTATTTAAGTATTTCAGCGCTAATACTGTCTGCACCAGCAGTATCCTCAGTGACACAGACTTTTTCAATGGGTTTTTCTAATGCATTATGTTCTATGTCGCAGTTCTGTTGCCCTATATCTTCACCTTTTAATAATTCTTTGAAAGAGTCTTTTAAAGCGTCTACTATTCCGTCTAAATCATAATAATTATTTAAAATAATAAACGATACTTATTTTCGTAGCCTAATCGCAAGTATAATCACACAAACTTTATTATTTTCAATGTTTTATTCACACATCAAGCATTTGTAATTTTTAAAAATTGTTTATGTTTTATTGATATAAATATTACGATGTGATTAATTGAAATTTTTATCCGACAAAAATGAAGAAATGTTTAACTTTAAGATGGCTTAGTGTGTTAAGGCGACGGGACAAAGTTACAGCAACATAATATGAAGTTACATCAAAAGTTCGACACCCGGCGTATGTAAAATATATTCTGAAACTCATTTTTTCATTTTTTTGTGTACAAAAACTTTTTAAAACTATTTTTAATTAACTGCAAAATCTATATATTAGACTTTTATACATACATACATACATTGATTAGCAGTTCGAACTCGAAAGATCGACTCCCCTTTCCATGCGGGGGGCGCCCGCATGGAAAGGGCCCTTATGGCCGGTATGGAGTTACGTATAGGGGCATATAGCGTATTAATTCCCGGTATTTTAGGCCCAAAATGAACCCCGTTTTTCGAGAAAAACGCATCTAAACTTGGCGAGTGCCATAATCAGACATGTTATATTTTTTCTTCGAACATGAAATATACTCCACGCGCACACACACACACATATGCATATACCCCAAAAGGGACTTGGCCCAATACTATAATAATAATGATAAAAATATAGGTATAATCAGGTCAAAGATACATTTAAATAAATTATTTGCACTTTCAATATTACCTGAATTATTTTTAATTACTTCACCACTACTAAGTATTTACTGGAAGTTGAATTTTATAATTTTTATACATGAAAAATTAATTAATGAGTTTATATTCATAATTAATAGAGTCTCATCAAGCAAAAAAAAATTGGCTGAGGGCGAAAAAAGTTTAATATATTCGTCAGTACTGGTCTCAATAAAGTAATATAATAATTATCAAGCTGTATATACAGAAGAAGTTGTAGATTATTAAACATAATGTAAGACGCCTCGTAATCTTTACTTTATTGTTGGGCATTCCATCTCATATGAGCACACAGCCCGAATATTTTTTGATTTTCTTTAAACTGCGGTAAATTATAGTATTATACGACTAATTGTAGTTACAAAACCATACGCCACTATATTGCATGGTTACCGAGATACTATGGAGGACGGGAGGTACTTGATATACATATATGTCGTAGGCATTAAGCCGGCAAGGAGACGAATCTACCTGCGTCGACGATGCGTTAAATAGTTCTGTATATTTATAAAACAACATTCGTAAACGATTTCTGTGATTTATGTCGACTCTGTGATGTTAAGTAATTTTAAAAAATTGGTTGAAAAAAAACCATATATGTTTGTGTAATTAATGTTCCGTTTCGTAATTTAAAAGAATGTTTCTTTACGATGCGTTAAATAGTTCTGTATAGTTATAAAACAACATTTGTAAACGATTTCTGTGATTTATGTCGATTCTGTGATGGTAAGTAATTTAAAAAAATTGATTCAACAAAACCATTTGTTTGTGCAATTAATTTTCCGTTTCGTAATTTAAAACCATGTTTCTTTACGATGCGTTAAATAGTTCGGTATATTTATACAACAACATTTGTAAACGATTTCTGCGATTTATGTCGATTCTGTGATGGTTAGTATTTTAAGAAAATGGTTTCATCAAAACCGTACGTTCGTGTAATAAGTTTACTGATGTTCCGTTTTATACTCAGTGGGTACTCATATTGGTACAAATTTCATTTCTTTAGTTGAAAATTTAACTTTATTGTTGAAAATTTGTTTTTTTCAAACAGTTTTTAAGTGAAATTTTACCTATTATATTTTTCGTATGTTCTCTTTGATCTAAACGTAGAAAAGTAATCTTATTAGTTGAAACTACTTATTTTTTGGTTCAAAATTCATTTCTTTGGTTGAAAATTCGTTTCTTCCAACATTTTTTAAAGTGAATATTTAACTATTATATCCACAATAAATTTTTCTGATTCAACCAAATCGTATTCTAAGTGTAGAAAAGTAACCTTATTAGTTGAAAATTCATTTCTTTCGTTGAAAATTTAATTTTTTGTTGAATATTCGTTTTTTTGAACAGTTTTTAATTGAATATTTAACTATTATATTTTTTTATGTTGTCTTTTATCTAAATGTAGAAAAGTAATCTTATTAGTTGCAACTTCATCTTTTTGTTTCAAATTTCATTTCTTTGGAGGAAAATTGAACTATTTTGTTGAAAATTGTTTTTTTCAAACATTTTTTAAGTTAAAATTTAACAATTATATTTTTGGCATGTTGACTTTTATCAAAATGTAGAAAAGTAATCTTATTAATTGAAAATTCATCTTTTTTGGT
>CAKNYM010052913.1:136336-153986 GCA_932195095.1 Andricus curvator
ATCTCAATGTAGAAAAGTAATCTTATTAATTGAAACTTCATCTTTTTTGGTTCAAAATTCATTTCTCTGGTTGAAAATTTAACTTTTTGTTGGAAATTTATTTTTTTTAACATTTTTCAAGTGAAACTTTAACTATTATATTTTGGTATGTTGTCTTTTATACTCAAGGTTGAAATTCGCTGTTTTCTAAAAGAGGGAAATAAAATGTTGACAAGTTCTTCGTGTCTGTCCTTTGATTGATTGCTGACGGATTGCTGACCATATGAGCCATTTCTAAAATCATTCTTTTACTGTAGTATTCTGTTGTTTCTAAAATAGCTGTGTTTTTAACATCAAAACGATGGTCTTCTATCCATGCGTGTTTTGTCATTGCTCTCCATTTGTTTAAGGGTTTGTAAATGTCTTTTGTGTGTTCTGTTATGCGTGTGTGTAGCGGTCGTTTTGTGGTGCCTATGTATACTGCCTCACAGTCAATGCAGGGGGTGCTGTAGACAACATTTGACTTTTTTTCTTTCGGAATTGGATCCATTTTTGATTTGAAAATTGGTTTGAGGTCATTAACATTACGGAAGGTTATTTTAATGTTAAAAGGTTTGAGAATACTAGACATTTTTTCTGACAAACCTTGAACCTACGGTAAAGATATGTATATGGGTGATATCTGTGTTTCGTTGGTACTGTTATGTCCTGCTGGGCCTGGGTCGATTATTGGATTGTGTGTGTTGTCAGTTCGTGTATTCGTCATTTGCTGAAGCGTCTGCGTGTCTATTTTTTTGAAGTATGAAAGTTAGCCTTTCTTAATGATAGTGTTGATAAACGTTAGAGGGTATTTGTTGTTTATTAATATTGTTTTAATTCTTTTTAGATTTCTTTCATGAAAGTCTTGATGAGCTAAAGTGATGCTTCTGTCCACGAAATTGTTGATCACGTTGATTTTGTATTGTTGTGGGTGGTGTGAAAAATAATTAAGGCACTGACCTGAGGCTGTTGGTTTCTGATACCAATTGGTTTTTAATTGATCCCCTTCTCTTATGAGTAGGACATCAATAGAGGTGATTTTGTTATCAGACTCTTCTTCTATCGTAAATTGTAATTCGTGATTGAAATTGTTGAAAGCATTACTGATTGTCTATTTGTTCAGCGGGAGCAGCAGTGATGATATCATCAACATAACGAAAGTAAAAGGGTAAATCAATCTGGAGAGAAGCTATATAGGCAGTTTGTTTCCAAATCTTCCAGAACAATGTCTGATAAAATTGGAGAAAGTGGTGAGCCCATCAGGAAACCTGATTTTTGTTGATATGATACACCTTTAAATTTGAAGGAAGACTTGCTTACACAGGTTCTAAGTCCTTTTAGAAATTGTGTCATAGGCATTTTTTCAACTTTTTTTTGTATTTGGGGCCATCTAGCTTTTACTCCAGCAATGGCGAGACCAATTGGAATATTTGTTAATGAAGATTTAGCGTCAAGGGAAAATAATTTATAGCCTGGTGGGATTGTGAGACTTTTAATTTTTTGTATGAATTCAAAACTATTTTTTACTCTTGATTCTGGTGGTTTTATACTGTTAGCTCAAACCAATTTTCAAGTTAAAAAAAGGATCCAATTCCGAAAGAAAAAACGTCAAATGTTATCTACAGCACCCCCTGCATTGACTGTGAGGCAGTATACATAGGCACCACAAAACGACCGCTATATACACGCATAACAGAACACACAAAAGACGTTTACAAACCCCCAAACAAATGGACAGCAATGAGAAAACACGCATGGATAGAAGACCATCGTTTTGATTTTTAAAACACAACTATTTTAGAAACAAAAGAACACTACAGTAAAAGAATGATTTTAGAAATGGCTCATATAGTCAGCAATCCGTCAGCAATCAATCAAAGGACAGACACGGAGAACTTGTCAACATTTTATTTCCCTCTTTTAGAAAACAGCAAATTTTAACCTTGAGTATAAAAGGCAACATACCAAAATATAATAGTTAAAATTTCACTTGAAAAATGTTTTTAAACAACAAGAAAAACGAATTTTCAACAAAAAGTTAAATTTTCAGCCAAAGAAATGAATTTTGAACCAAAAAAGATGAAGTTTCAATTAATAAGATCACTTTTCTACATTCAGATAAAAGACAACATACCAAAAATATAATACTTAAATTTTCACTTGAAAAATGTTTGAAAAAACGAATATTCAACAAAACATTAAATTTTCAACGAAAGAAATGAATTTTTAACCAAAAAGGTGAAATTTCAACTAATAAGATTACTTTTCTACACTTAGAATACGATTTGGTTGAATCAACAAAATTTTTGTTGGTATAATATTTAAATTTTCACTTTAAAAAATGTTTAAAAAAAAACGAATTTTCAAACAAAGAAATAAATTTTGAATCAAAAAAGATGAAGTTTCAACTAATACCATTACTTTCCTACATTTAGATAAAAGATAACATACCAAAAATATAATAGTTAAAATTTAATTTAAAAAATGTTTGAAAAAACAAATTTTCAACAAAATAGTTATTCTTTCAACCAAAGAAATAAAATTTGAACCAAAAAGATGAAGTTGCAATTGATAAGATTACTTTTCTACATTTATATAAAATACAACATACCAAAAATATAATAGTTAAATTTTCACTTAAAAAGTGTTTGAAAAAACCAATATTGAACAAAATAGTAAAAATTTTCAACCAAAGAAATGAAATTTGAACCAAAGAGATGAAATTTCAACTAATAAGATTACTTATATAGCTTATATAGCTAGATACCATAGATGAATTTTCAATGTAAAATTGTACTTTTTATTTCCTCCGAATTGTTTAAAATGATTTTCACATCTATTTTGTACAAAAAATAGGGAATATATTGGGGTATAACTCTCTGGTATCAAAATGAAAATGTGCAAATTTTTAAAAATTTTGAAAACAAAGTGTCTTCAAAATATAATGAAATAATTCTCATTCATAAATTAAATGTTCCGTGTGAAATGAGGGATTGTTGAGAAAAAGAAAAAAAGTCCAAATTAAAAAAGTATACTGTGTGAGAAGTGCGCAAAGTATGTGATTCGAGACGATTGTGAAGGTTGCCGCCCGAGCGGAGCGAGGGTGACAATCATACGAGTTGAGAACCACGTAAGCGCACGCGTCCCACATACTATTTGTTGACCGTGGTGAGGAGCGGAACCCTTGTCGGGGGGTTTCGAGGGAGAAGCCCGTTATTAAATCAAAAAAGCAAATACGAGTATCTTCTGAATAGTTAAGAAATAAGTCAGGGATATTTTCAATTTTCGTCGATGACAGAAATTTCTGCAAGAGTTCATCGAAATAGTTTTGTCGCTTCGATAATTTCTGGTGGTGTTCCTATACAATCAGTATCAATCGTACTCATTTTACATTTATCACTTAATATTTATTACTGTCATGTGCGTGGTAACAACCTGAAAATTAGAGTGAAAGTCTAACCCGACATTTGAAAAAAAGCAGAGCTGTGGCTGAATGTTTAACCTTATGAATGCCGATTTACTTCGCCCACTGCTGATAGCCAATCAAAAAAAAGCATGCATATTCAGCCACAGCTCAAGAGTGAGCAAAGAACTTCTCCCACTCAGGTCGTTTTCGATATTTGTGTTCAGAACTTTTAAATCGGTTGAGGATCCATCACGCTCAGAGCGCGCTCTGAGCACTAGTATGGGTAACAACCTCCGTGCGCGAATCAGGCATTTCGCGTCTTCTACGCAGGAATCAGAACTCGAACTTCGCAAGTAACTGTTTCAAAAAGAATATTTTACCGGTAAAATAAAACATACCTATTTATTGATACGCAATCATTTCCAGCGCATGCTCTTATAGAAAAATATAGGAGGTGTTTTGAAATTACTCTAAATTTTTTATCTAACCTCTTTCCGCTTCGAAACTGTGTCTTATTTCCTGCAAGAAACCGTATCCGCATTGAATTATTCAGTTCAAATTTGGTGGACCGTAGTCGCTTCATACACTGTTCTATGGACTTTTTATCCCGAGGAGCCATTACTAGACTTTTATTTAAATTTGAAGAGCATATTTTCAAACCTGTTTAAATGTACTTGAAAGATCCTCAGTAGAAGCAGTAAGTCCAACAGATTTCTTAAAAAATGTTCTTGAAAAACTTAACTTACCAATTTCTATTCTTTCACGGGTTATCTACATACATGTAAAACACTACAAAATTTCATGAAAAAGTATTTTTGTTTATTGAAATATCTAAATCTATTTTAATATTTGAGAAATAAAATATAAAACCTGCCTTAATCTATGAGCTTATGTCTGTATATACAATAAAAACACCAAAAACTGTCTACAATATTTTAAACATTTTAAAGCACTAATCGTAGTTAACCTACGTAAAAATAGAAACTTTTTTATTTCATTTTTTTCTGGAAACTTGTTAGGTTTAGAAAAAAATATATAATACAAAGGATGTGTATCTTTTAAGGGCAACAACTTTTGTTAAATTTACCTTTTTTTACTAATATTTTTCAAGATATTCCTGAAAAACTGTTTTTTTACATTCTAATCCTAATGAGAAGTTGTTGGTTTCATTCAAAATTTTACTTGGTCGGTTTTCATGAAATCTCCACATTTTGAGACCCCCTGAGTCAGAAAAAACGATTTTCACGAAGGTGTCTGTCCGTCTGTCTGTAGTCTGTAGGCACGATAACTTTCGAAAAAATGATCAGATTTGATTGAGCTTTAGCACACTATTTTAGGCCCTGAACGGATAGGACAAGTTCGTTAGCCAACTATTTTTGATAAAAATTAAAAAAGTAAAGCATTTTCAAACATTTTGAAACCATTTTTTTTTCAAAATTTATGAATTCTATGAACGGCTATTCATAGTACTCAAAAATTCAAATAATTTATTTTCACGACTTTTTTCGATAAAAAGAAAATTTTCAGAGTTTTATAGCATTTTAAAAATCCAAAAAACAAAAGAAAATGAACATTTTAGACCAAACAACGCACGATATGAAAAAAGTGACAACGAGAAAAACGTTGCTTTTTGAAAGCCCTATAAGATGATCATAACAACTTTTTGAATTTTTTTGAAAAATCGAAAATTCAAATTTTGATAGCACAAAAAATAATAAAAAATCAAAAAATTCCATTTTTCGGTCAAACAATGCAAGATACGAAAATAGATTAATAGACAAAAATTGTACACCCAACGAAGATCTAAAAATTTGTTATGAATCACTTTTTGATTTGAAGCGAAGTTTTTTTTTATTCATAAAAAACAACACTAAAAATAAAAAAATTATATTTTTGGACAAACGACACAAGATATGAAAAAAAATAAGGAGAGGGAAGTTGTTCACCCAAAAGAGAGCTACAAATTTGTTCTTAATAATTTTTGGATAAGACGCGTAGTTTTTGTTTTAATCGCGGAAAATGACATTACAAATAAACAAATTTAATTTTTGGACAGAAAGACGCAAGTTACAATAAAACGTTTAATAAAATTGTTTTTAAATTAGATATGAAATTTAGCTTTCAACCATTTTCCTCACGACACGTGAGGTGGGGTTATCGGAAGTGTACCCTTCTTTTAAATCATTATTTAACATCGCACAAACGTCTTCGTTATTATTAGCGACAGGGATAGTTAATGAAGTAGTGTGATTATGTTGATATGTGATGATATGGTGCAAATGTTAGTAAAATATTTTAAGCTTTACATAGAATCGTGAATATGTTTGTTTCTTTTAAGTAGGAGAATGTCTTAATAACGTTCTTTGGGATACCGCTTACATCACTCAAGGCAAATGAGTGTGTGATATTTTTGGGGATATTTTGTGATGGATTCTTTCACGCTGACGTTTTCTACAATCGATAAAAATCTGTCTGATGGAGAGTTGTGTAAGACATGTTTCACAAGTGGGTGGATTTTCTTTTTTTATGCTGTGACGTGGGTTAGTTTAGTATGTCCGATTGATAGTGCAGTTATAAACATGCTTGTTTTCATCCTTTACGGTATGTCCAAATGTTGTTTGGGTTGCGTTTTTTAACGAGGTATTGATTGTTATTTAGAAACTAGTTTCCAGACAGTTATCCCACCGATCAGGGAAAGGTTTTAGGAAGTCATTTTTTGTGTCGTCAATTGGAATCGTAAGTGGGTATACAGTTGTAGCCATTCTGGCTAGGAGGTCTGCTTTCTCGTTATATTTATCCTAAATTTTTGTGTGAGCGTATGCAGCCTAGAGGGTCATCCACAAAAATTTGGTTTGCCTTATAGTTGAGTTTTTTTATAAACTTTGACTCCCAAAGAATTAAAATGTGAAATTAAAACTTAATCTCTATTATTGAGTAATTTATAATAATTTATTAAAAAGTGATAAAATATTTACCGTAAATGTCGATTTATAAAAGAAAACATTTGGCGCCCTCATGGCTCGAAACACGTGGTGTGACGTCACGCGCCGTCCAAACCGATGAAAAATACATGGTCAGTTTGATAAAAACAATCGAAATAATTAATTATCAACATTTTTGGCAAAAAGGGTTTATTTTTATAAAGTATCAATATGCCTGGATACGTTAAAGCCAGTTCGGACAATTTGCCAAAAGTGAGTACAATTATAATTTGCGATTTCTTGGCGAAGTGCTCCAGTTTCAATGTCAGAAAACCTAACCTCACTTTTTTTTTATAGTTGCTTTTATAAATACTTTCACAAATACTTCTATAAAATTGTTATAAAATTCATAATTATAAGCTTTATAATTACTTTTATAAATATTTTATTTTATAGTACCTGTTGCGTGAATAAACGATTTGATTTCGCGAGGTTATATAGCTCACATACATCCCGGCACCCCATATATATAACACCGTTGAACATCAGTGAATTACGAACTTTATGTTATCAAAAAAGCATATTTTAAATATATTTTTCTATTCAAAATAAAAATATTTACTTATAGCGTTGAAATGATCTTCGCAACAATATACTGTTGGCGTTAAAGATGTGGTAGGGCACATGTCATGCCGAACAATTTTGTACCATTTTTTTCATTCCTCACCTTTGGGTATAGATATAAATAATTTTCCTGGATTTTTGACAGACGTGTTTTTGCATGAGGCAGAAAACACCAATGGTAGCGCTGATTTTGTTTGCATTTTTATGAAAAATACGTGAATCGCCCGGCTTATTTACAAGCGTTTGGCGCCTAGCTACATCACATCAAGATGGCGGAATGGGCGCGAAAGAAATAGGAATTTTAAATGTGTACAAATTTTTCTTTTTGGAATATAAATTCGAAAAAAAAAGTTTTTTTTACACTATGCTAGTATTATTAGTGATTTTAAAACATATACTTCAATATGCAAAAATAAAAAAAAGTTAGTGGATGACCCTATTGTAACAATTTTGCCTCTGGAGAAACTATCCGAAAATATATGTTGTAATGTTGGATTCTTGAATAAAAGTTGTTTTTAGGTTATAAAGCTTTCAGGCAGCTTTCGGAGTCACTAAATATTTTATGTTTGTAGAAAAGACTAATTTCAAATTACTTTACGAATGCGAAAGGGTTTCTCGGACAATTCAGGCATTTTTCCCGCTTATAAATATAAGGTCCCTCTCACGATAGAAGTATATATATACAATGCACAGTGGGTTGCGACATGCGTAAATTGCTCGAGTGCAATATTACAATTTTTTTTTAAATATATTTTTTATTTCTTAATCATTTTCAATGACGTGCACTTCCCGCATCAAAAATAAAATCAAGGACAGTTCCCGGATTTTTTGTCAGTAAAGTTTTAGTGTAAGGTCAACGTTTGGGATGGTAGGAAATGCATGCAGTTGTTTGAAAGTGTTAAGTTTGATTGGATAAGATATTGTTCAAGAATTATATGGACTGGTTTTGAAAATTTAGGTCTCTCATTATATTTTAAACCTAGTTTTCCTGCCAAAATGCTTTCGCGAGAAGCATTTTTTTGTGGATGCTATTTTTACTATCTATACATAGATCAGAGTCTGCTGTTTCCTTCTGGTTGTGAAAGAGGGCTCATTCAGCTTCGTTCAGTCCTAAGTTTGGTATTATGAATTGAGTTGAGGAGGTTGAGTTTCTACCTGGATTAGTTTCGTTGTACAAAATATCACCATAGTCGAGTTATGCTCTGACAATAGCGTTGTAGCCCGGGTAAAAATATTTGGTCTTCATTTTGTCTTGAATGTCTTCAATATCTCTTCAATACCATGATGTCTGGTTCTGTCTCACCAGCTAGACATTGGAGATATACATACTTCTCTTGCATTTATGGCTGTAGGTGTGCCAAGACAAGACCAGGTAGACTTGTCTTAAGACAAGAAGTGTAAGTCTTGATAAATATACAGAATTACTCTTAAAGAAAATTATATTACCAATTTGTGGCTTTAAAATTTGCCAGAGTCAACATTACGAAAGTTTTCGTTTGTAAATTTTATTGTACATTATACGCCGACCTCTATAAACTATGGAGCCCACGGGCAGGGCCTGCCATTTCCAGGACCAAACAGTTGACATCTGCTGAGGATTAAAATTGGACAACCGATAAAACTTGTAATTTTGTAATAACTAATTTTTAAATAAGAAATTCGGAACCTGCCTGTCTCAAAAACTGCAGGCATATTAAATTTTCCATCAAAATATTAAAACTGTCATTTTCTAGAAGTATCTAGTGAACTGTTAGAGATAGGAAACAATGCACAACACTTCTAGATTCGCCATCCAAAGAACCTAATTAATGCAGATACATAAACTTATTGATACATAAAAAATATATACCATGAAGATAAATAATATGAACATTCTATAAAGTTTAAAGTGGATTAGTGAAGACCCTCAGAGGCCTAGGTCTCAAGACATAAATTTTGGCCTTCAAGTCGAAAATATTCGTCTTAAGACATCAAAAATAGTCTGGCTCCGTCTCACGAGCTAGACATACATACTAACTTGAAATTGTCTTGGATTGGTTCTTGCCCAAGACAAAATCAAGACCAAATATTTTTACCCGGGCTAGGTTAATTTTAGTACATGTATTGGTCAGTTCGCAGCCAATAATTTGCATTGATTATATTCACTTGTTTCCTACAATAATTTTTTATTTTAAATATATATATATATATATATATATATATATATATATATATATAGTACCGTCGTAATGTCGAAATCGAGGAATAGCCCGAGGAGTTGAATTTGGTAGACCTCTGCCAAGTAGGTCCTCTTGATTTAGTTGTAGAATAGGCATACTTTCAGGGGTCCTATTTTAGAGAAGAATGTGTATTCTGTTTTTGATGTGGGGAACTTAAATACCATTTAAATACCGCATACCCACTGAGTTACAATTTGACATAAATAAAAAAAACTAAATTTTATGCTAAACTTTCCTTCCCTTATATTCAAAGAACCTTTTAAAAATGTTAATCCATATGTAATTTATGTATTTATCCACATATGATGTAAAATGGATTATAGTGTTTTATTGTGTTATTGTTTTATACTTATATTATTAATTGGCAATGCAATGTTTTTTGCAGACTTATAATGAAGCTTTTTAGTTTTCTAAATAATATTTAATAATATTAATAATAATAAATAGCAATCACGAAAATGTATCAGTATAATACCAATAAATTATTATTATTATACTCACTCCTGATTAAGGCAAACTTTGGAAATTAAGAGAGAAGCTTTTAGGAATATTTTAACTGTTAGATTTCGTTAAAAATGTATATAGGTCGCGTGACCGAATTGAGAAGGGCGTGTTTAACAGCCTTTTACACGTTAGTAGTGACATTTTGGCATAAAACCCAGTGATATTACAGCTTTATCGTGTAATCTTTATATTAGCACGTGATTGGGCAATTTAGGAACAGGACAATAACTTTCTTTCGTTACGTCATCACTATCATTATAATCGTCCTTTTTCGGAATGAACAGTTAATGAAGTTATGTCCCTCTTAACGAGCTAAAGAGGATCTATTCCGAATTGTGCCCTGAGGGTCAATGCCTCCCAGAGTTCCTCTAGTCTCAAGTTTATGTACAAGAGCAGTGCGTCAAATTTAATTGACATAATGAATTAATTAATTAAAGTTTCAAATAATAATGCACGGAATATTTTGAGTGGAAACAATATTTCTTTTGCAATATACCTATATACTCCAGTGTATAACAGAAATTCCATTCGATTTCTGAGTAGATAAAGTGGGATCTTTCTAAATACAGATCTCTGTTACTCAAATTTGATATCAAATTGTACAAACAGTAGTAACTTTTCGAACCCGTACACACATTTTTAGCAGTATAATATCCTTCCAAAACATTATTCTAAAAGATTTATCATTTAGCATAGACACGAACTCTTTTTCAACATTTTCATTATTAATATTGGATATTTTCCTAAGAAGCATCAATTGTTCACAGTCCATAACAAAGAAAGACCACGGCTATCCAGAAACTTCTAAATTTAGCAGAGACCCGAACCTTTAACTGTCTCATATGTCGGTAAATGTCGCTAAACGGAATCTGTTTTTTAACCCTAGCATATCCAATAACATATTGAGAGAACGTCAGAGATTTAAATTATTATTAACTAACACATATATGTATACATATTATACTATTTAATCACTATTATCATTATCATTTAATTTACTTTACACATCTAAACTGAAGTAATCTTTGCCAACGGCGATACCACGCTGGAAACACCAGTTCTCGTAAGATCACTGAAGTTAAGCATTGTGGGGCGCGGTTAGTACTTGGATGGGTAACCGTTCAGGAATACCTGCGTGCTGTTGGCCCGTCGTGGGTGTGGTGGGCCCACATTGGTAATACATATCCACCTAGAAACACTACCCGAATCGGGTAGTGAGGCAATGAACTTTCGAGTTCGAACTGCTAATCAATGTATGTATGAAGTAATCTTTATGGGGCCATTCACAAAGTACGTGATACATTTTTCTGGAATTTCAGACAACCCCCTCCCCCTGGGTGATGCTTTTCCCATTGTTCTTGTCATGAAGAATGATACTTTGACAGACCCCCTCCCTCTCTGAACGTATCACGTATTTTGTGAATGACCCCTACAGAATTTAATATTAATTATAATGTACATTCGGACCAGAAAGATCCGTTTGGCCGCGCTGAAAGCTACGGACCCAAGAGTACAGACTTTGAATTGTAAAATTTCGACTTTGATTTGCTTAAAATTTACTTAATGGACTTAAGTGAATAGTGAAAAAACATAGCAAATTCAGGGCCGCCAACACGATCTTTCCGGTCCGAATATTGCAATAGAAAACTATACTAAAATATATAAAGAGTATCTTCTAATACAAAAGAGATTTGAAAAATAATGGGGAATTCATAGAACGGATTTTATGCTATAAAAGTTTCATGTATATTCCCCACTGAGTAAATCTTTGAAAGATTTTATGGCATCGAGAAGCCGTTACCTTTGAGGCATAGTCGTTCGGTAATGGGAATATATGAGTAAAGGTAGAATGAGATTGTAGCATATTTTAGAAATAAATCAAAGATAAATATTATTGCCATAAAAAAAAATTATCAGGAAAAAAAGCTTACATGCCAAGAGATTTACGTCACAAAGATCATGATACGTATATTTAAAAATTTCTATTAATAACTTATTTTTTCTTGGAAGTATTTTGTACTGACGGCGAAGAGTTTTGTTTCGAAAGAAATTTTCCAATTCTGATTGATTCCGATTGGAGCTAGACCGATGTACGTATGTGGATCCAAAAATATACGCAGTCGAGTTCAATGCTATTTGGCAATGTTCGTTGGAAATCAAAGAAGCAAATCACTGTAATGATATATTTTTTTAAATAGAAGCGAATGTAATGAACATTTTATTCATTACATGCACATTGCAAAAATTCAAAGTTGTCACTAAAATAAATTTTAAAAAATCGACGTTGATTTTCGGGCATTTTACAGTCATTGACTGTAAATTTAAGCATTCATAGTGGAACCATACCGAATTTGAAACATTTAAAATTGAGCAATTTCAAAATCAACTGAGATCAAACAAACTTCAAAACTAAATAAATTAGAATCCAACGCCTCAAAAATTTGACAATCTTCCAATTATATTTACTTGAAAAATAATGTTCTTTTCGCTCAAACTAAAAGACATAAACATTGAAAATACAAACTAAAAACATTAAAACCCGTGCAGAAATCGCCATATATATTACCGATTACCGACTAGGGCCTGATCCGATGTGTCCTATCTGGTCCCGATAGGAAGAATTCTGTGGCCCTGACTCGCACCAGACCGGGCTATGTACTGTGACGCCATATAGCCGCTTCGCAGCGCCATCTTAAAGCCATATGCGCTAGATGTAATATAACCACAAACATAACCTTAATTTTTGTTTTCCTTCGTTCTGTTGTGTTGCAAATGTGCTGGGAATGTTCGACCGTATCATATATTCTTAACACATTAATAATAAATGCCAAAATTAAGAAGCACACCGCGAGTTCGCAAACATCGTGCTATCAGCAAAATTCCGTATTTACGTGATGAAAACGAAATCAACGAAGGTAAGTCTTGTATGGTATTAAATTTTTTATGGTATTATTAAATCTTGCGGTATATTAAATTGTATTGTACTGCATCTAAGTTCTAACCTGAACATTCGATTTCCTCATTTTTATCAAAAAAAATTATTATTTGATATGTTTTCGCTCGGTAGCGCTTTTTTGTAAAACAAATAGTTGCAATTTCCAGGTTATATTTCGAATTCTACGTTTAAAGTTATGGAATGCAAAAGACTGGGACGGTAATCGGAAGCAAAGGTCAAAGTAACCGTTTTTCATTATTTTTAAGGTGTATTCAAAATAAAGCTCAATTCTATTAATTTGGCTTTTTATTTAATATTGTGTTATAATTAGTTTAAAAAAATTTAATTCTTAATAAAAAAGTCAATAATGTGGCTAGACGCGGGTAATTAATAGGGGCCAGACAGGGGGCAGATCGAGGGTTTGATCGGGTCCCTAGACTCCACTGTGGCTACGTGTTTCATGATGAGTCTGGCCCTGACTCGATTTCCAAATCAGGGCCCGATATGAACTAGTCTGGGCCCGGTCGGGGCCACGGCGAAATTTCTGCACGGGAAATTGAATAATTTTTTATTTCAAGTGCAGTGATTCATAAAAACTTGTGTAACCAGAAGCTTTCAATATTGTGCAGTTTTAAATTTGAATCTTGTAAAATTTTTAATTGAAATTGCTCAATAGAGAAATTAAATATTAAAAATTAAAAATTGAAGAATTTTTAAGTTCAATCACTGAAAGTGAAATTATTTATATTAAGAAAATTTCAAAATGACTCAATTTCACAATGAAGCATAAAAAATTTAAGGATTCCAGACCAATTTGAAATTAGTCCATTTTTAAATTATAAATGCGAATTTAAATCGTTTAGAATTAATTAATGTGGAATTATATACCTTATTGAAAATTCATCATTTTCTGACAATTAAGCCATTTACAAGTAAACAAAAATTGTTCAATTTTCTACTGTTTTCTATTTTTAACCATAAAGGATTAAACGTTTCAGTTTAAAATAGTTTAATTCTTGAAGTTTTCCAGAATCAATATTGTTCAGCTTTAAATGATTCATTTTTTAAGTGTCTCATTTGAAATATTTCGATTATCAATGTTCTGCGATTGTGTAATTTATAAATCTTTATTTAGAAGTTCTAACATTTTAAACAGTTTAATTTTGAACTTATAATTCTTTAAATATTAAGGCTTTCAATTTGAAATAGTGAAATTTTCAAACATATAGATTTAAAATTCTTAAATTTTAATTTATAAATAAATAAATGTTTCAATTATATAATATTCGATTTGAAACATTTACAATTGAAAATTGATTCACGCTTTTACCGTAAAAGGTTTCTTAAAAAATCATACTTTCTCGTTTTTACACCTATTTCAGTAAAAAAATTAGGAAGTGTCTACGCGTACCGAAAAAGTCCAGCTACACGGAAAAAATTTATCCGTAAAAAAAGTCACGAACTAGTAGCTAGGTCTCGGATATGAGAAAAATTCATCGGATATTTATGTATTTTCGTAAATAACCTGCGAACTTTGAGAAAGATTGACGAACTCGATGTGAAAATTTTAAAACGGTTCATCACTTTTTTTTTACGTGAATAATTACAAAAATATTACGAGTGATTGGGAAAAGATTCTCAGAGCACTCACGAGCTTGCCCGACAAATCTGGGAACTCGAAACTAAGTTCACCTGTACGTGGCCCACACACACACTCTCTTAAACGCGCGGTGCGTGTGTGCGCTCGTATGTGTGCCTCGAGCTCGTCGGAAGAGTGGCTAGAAATTTTATAATACCTATTTTGTTTGGCCTCGATGGCTGCGCGTGTTTACGCACTCCTGGTTTATGTTTAGGAACTTGTGAGTCAGCAGTCTTTGAGATTTCGAATCTTCTGAGTTGCGAATTTATAAATTAATATAAAATTAAATCGCACAAATAAAATTTTTCCTCTTTATATTTCAGTCTGAAATTTTCAGGAACTATTCGTAGGAAATTCGAACTGTTCGTAAGAAACTTCGAAATTTATACATATATTTCTCATAGAAATAAGGATGTAATGTTTCATTTTTTTATCTCGTATCCGAGACCTAGCTACAAGTTCGTGACTTCCTCACGGACAAATTTTTTCCGTGTATACGTACCGAAATTTCTGTACAAATAGCCCCGCTTCCAGCTACCCATATTCGTAACAAAAAATCTGGCTATTTGTACCGAAATTTCGGTACACGTAGCCACGGCCAAAAACTAAACTTATGACATTTGTTTCCCTAACATTTAGTATATAAATTTATTCAAATATTTGAAAATATCGAAGAATTCAAACTAAATAAATAAATTATACTAAAATATTCCAATTGTACTACAACAAATGTTTCCTTTTTCTTGTAAATAGTGTTATTTGTTTATAAAAAATAGAAATATGTATTTCATCGCCATTGGCATTAGATTATTATTATATGCACATGTAGCGCCATATATTTTTTCACACAATGGGTATTAAACTGATACGTTCACCTGCATAAAAAATAATTTAATCAATCGCTTGTTAATTGCTCATCTACAAAAAATTTTTGCTTCACCTGTCAAATTTGGTTGATTGGACTTAGCACCGTTTAGCTTTCCCCGCTTCAATTAAGAACCGTGTTTTGAAATTTTTTCATTTGAAAATATACGATTTAAAAATTAGGATGCAAATGAAATTTTATATTATTAAATTTTTTAAGATAAGATTTTTCCAAATTAAATTACTATTTTATAATTTGATGTTATTAAAATGAAGCAATTGAGAAGGGAGCGAATGAAACACGATACATCCATTTTTTGGAAAAAAATGAGTAACGCTTTGTTTTAGCTTTAATAAAAAAATAAAGCTAATAATTCGATAATATTGAATAACCAGTTAGATGGTTTTTACTATTTGAATTTCTCTTCTATCTCTGGTGTCTTTGAGATGTAGAATTTTTCTAATTATTGAGGAATCATATCGAATGGATTTTATCGAATGGACAATTAAAAAGGCATTATGACCGCAATTACAAATATAATCATTTTAAATTCCAAAATGTTAAAAATGGGACAATTTAAATTGAAAAATTAGACATTTTAAGGAATTTTAAATCGAACTCATTAAAAATTGAAACATTTTACGTGATAGTAATTACACACTAAATCCCCAAGTATCACTTTTTGATCTAAAAGAGGATCACTGCATTGCTACCCTGTGAACCAGCATTGGATCACAAATCACCTATGTAGGTATCAATTTATTTCTCAAATGACAGGCTATTTACCATTTCGGTAATTATTTTGGATCTCATATTTTGCAGATGGCAGTAAAGCAGCAATTAAAAACTAAATACTTAGATAGCAGATATCGGACATTATTTATTCTCTTAAAAATAATTCATTGCCTTGAAAATATTTGTTTTGAAAGATTAAAAGCGAAGCCTGGGAACAATTTAGAGTCTACATTATTGCTTGTCTAAGCGGCGGAATCTGTTAGAATCATAAAGAAAAGTAGACTTTGAATCTTAGACAGATTTTGCTTTTAACATTTCAAAACAAATATCCCTAATACAATAAATTATTCTCAAATGAATATATAATTCCTGAAATCTTCCACCTTAAGTATTTTGTTTTCAAGTGAGGTTTTTGTACCGTCAACTGTAGAATGTGAGAACCAAAATAATTCAAAGTATTGATTCTCTTTTGTATCAAAGGAATACTTCAAGATTTAGTGTAAAGTTACATTTAAGGGACATGAGGCGCGTATAATACACATCAATCAATAGCAAGAAAAATATAAGCGATAATGTGATGGTAAAATAAGTAACACGTATATCAATTCAACATCTTAGCTTAGCTTTATTTATAAGAAGAATTAAATCTACGAAAATTGAATCAATTATTTTTGGAGTTAATGCGGCGCACGAAAGTATCCTGTACTCTTTAGAGAATTACCCATAGATGTTAACTAACTGTACCCATTTGTGACACGTCTGTATCCTTCGGAGAAAAGTCAAAAGATTAATTTTGATTAAGATTAGTTTTTTGCAAATGTCCTGATAGAAGAGAAACCCCCGAAACAAACTTTTCGTGATAAAAACTACACAGTTGGCTTAATTAACCAAATTTCTTCACCGTTTGGCATTGTATGCATAAATAAATAATATAGAACCTAACCTTTCATGTCTATAGTGCGCCAGGTTTTAGTAAAATCTTTTGCACAACATTATCCGCTGTGTCGCATTCGCCACTTCTCTCCTAGTGTGATTACGGATTGAACACATATTACGTAACATTTTGTTGTCAGTTTTTGACGCCTCTTTTCATCTTTGCGTATTGTTTCTTAGTTAAAATTCACGAAGTATGACCTCCTCCCCATTCAAGCATTACGTAATATATGGAAAATCCTTCGGATAAGTCTTCTTACTCAAAATTAGACAAATTCAAGATCAAATCATGAATTCACTGTCATCTTACGGTTTTTTCGAATTCCCGGGCCAGTGCTGATCACCCTTTTGAAAATTTCATAATTGTATAAATTATTAAAGCATATAAATAACAATAATATTGAATTGCAAATCACTAGCATTCTAATATCGCAGAATATTTTTTTTCATTTTATCTCACAATATATTTTTTTACATGCCAACAATCAAGATTATACAAAGGAATCATTTTTTCGAAATAAAAATAGCCAAACTATTTACTCGTGTCAGTTAATTTTTGGTATTTTTCTAAAAGAAAGCTTTATAGCTGTCCGCAGAAAAATACGACAGGAGATATTTCTGAAAATATCATTTATAGGTTCACTCGTTCAGCATTGAGACGTCGCTTTGAATGACTAGTGTTAAATATTCTGCCGTCCAATGTAAAAAGATACGTAAGTGACTTTGCGGTTTAGGGTTATTCTCTTAAACCTGGCAATGGAAAAATCGACCTAAGCGACAATGTCACTTATGTATCTTTTTACTTTGGACGGCAGTATAGGAGTAAGGTATAGATATTTTAAATTGATCTA
>CAKNYM010052913.1:158986-250854 GCA_932195095.1 Andricus curvator
ACCCTTGGCAACCCCTTTCGAAAGTCCGTATTTTGGGTCGGTTTCCAGCCCATAAATAATAAGGATGAGACCAACGCAAACATAAAGCCTTTGTCTCCCCCTAACTCATTCGACAGGGTTGCCACCTTTTATCCTGTCCGAAATATCGGGCAACCCTGTTTAAAAATCGGAAAGGGATTCTAGGGGTAAGCATGTAACAGTTTCCCCTGCTAGTATCAGGCACAAATTGATGGCATAGCTACACACTTATGAGACATTAAATCCTTCCAAGACTTGACCTTTGAATCACATTTTCGTAGAAGCTATGGAGGGGGAAATAAAAATGAAAAAGTGGTTTTACTCTAAAATGGCTAGGCCGATTTCAACGAAAAAAATATATGTTGCGTAATGCGTAGTCTACGGGGGCAATTTTCCAGGAAAAAAATCAAAAAAATCTGACAGAAAATTATGAGGGGAAAAAATGTTGAAATTGTGAAAAAAAAAATTTCAGGTCACGTTTGAGAGATACATTCCAAATTCTACTTATAAAAAAATCCTAGGGCTGTCTACTCGAACATATATTTTTGCAAGATTTTGTGTGCTAAATGTAGTTATTCGAATTAGACTTGCTAAAATTCTTGTAAATTTGAAGAAAACAATTTTAGGATCATTTTTTAGTCAGGAATGTGTTTTATTCTTTCTGGAGAATTCTTCCATTGGATTTGGTAAAATGCCAAGAAATGACGAAAAAGAATTATTAAAGATATGAAAAACTTATTTTGCATAATTATTTGCATCGTGAAAAAAAACTAAACTAATAATCCAGGAGGGCAAGAAATGATACTTTATATAAATGAATGTAAATCTATATTTATGTATAAGAATATGCACATTAGTATTTTACGTGAATGCTCATCTACTATAGGATGGTCTCCTCCGTTATACAGTTCAGGTAATATAATCACATTTCATCCGAATCAGAGCCGACATGCATCTCATCCATCTCTTTTCAACAAACTATGCGCGTCTCGTCAGTATCTTTTAAACAAGGGTTCTATCATTGTGAAATAAAAAAAGTCGTTTTTCTGGCAAAAAGCTGAACCGATTTTAATGAAAAAATATATGCTGCCAAATGTAGTGTTACATTTTAGCAGAAGAGTAAGAACAATGTTCTGACCAAAAAATTATGCATTGTTTTTCAATTTTCAAACAAATATTCACAAAAAAATACCACTACAAAAAATAAAAAAAATAAAATATGCTCGAGTAGACAGCCCTAGGATTTTTTTATAAATAGAATTTGGAATGTGTCTCTGAAACGTAACCTGAAAATCTTTTTTTTTTTTAATTTTAACATTTTTTCCCCCATAATTTTTTCTATTTTTTCTGGGAAAATTGCCCCCATAGACTACGCAACATATATTTTTTCATTGAAATCGGCCTAGCCATTTTTGAGTAGAACCACTTTTTTATTTTTATTTTCCCTTCCATAGCTTCTACAAAAATGCGATTCAAAGGTCAAGTCTTGGAGGGATTTCATATATCTTAGGTATGTAGCTATGCCATACATTTGTGCCTGATATATGCAGGGGAAACTGTTATATGCTTACCCCCGGAGGCCCTTTTTCGATTTTTAATGGGGGTTGCCCGGTATTTCGGACAGGATGAAAGGTGGCAACCCTGATGAATTAGTTAGGGGGAGACTCAAGCTTTATTTTGGCGTTAATTTCATCCTTATTCTCGATGGGCTTACAGAAAAAACGAAATGTAATCTTTACAGCGATTTCAGAGTAATCTTTACCTGCAACAAAAATTAACTTCACGTGTTAAGATTTACCCACCACATGAGAAATAGTTACCATATCAACTCTATTGAATCTTGTTTTGTTTCCATAGGAAAAAATTCAACTTTATCTACTTGAAAATTACCCGCAACAAAAATTCACTTCTGTTTTTTCTGTCCTGAAAACCGACCCAAAATACGGAATTGCGAAAGGGGTTGCCAAGGGTTTCAGACAGGGTGGGGGTGGACTCCCTAGTGCTTTTAATAAAGCTCATTCAGTACTACATTTTGGGCTTTCGCTCATCCTCATTCTCGATGGGCTGGAAACTGGCCCAAAAATCGTACCGGAAGTGACCTTTTTCTGGGCATCTGGACAGGATGAGGTTAGGCAACCATACCGATCCTGCTTCAGCTCACTCTTTTCTGTTATTCTGAGTTCGTTTCATCTTTAGTCTCGATAGGCTGGAATTTTAGCGTTCAACGCTTAGACAATTATGAAACAAACCATCTGCATTTACAAGAATTCAAAATTAAAATTTTCCAATTTAGAAGTGATATAATTTAGAATTTATCTGGAATTTCCCAGCGATGAGTTGTGTAATTTGAAGCTAGAAGCATCTAGAAGTTGTAAATTATGCAAAATCGTAATACTTTGGTCAATAGTAAATCATGACTTAATTAAACGTTGCTTTCAAATATTGCAGCATCAAAGATGTTAGTAGCATAATCATACTAAAGATTAAATCTTGTCAACATTCGTAGGACTAGAAATATATTGTCAACAATGTTACAACATTCTAATTCGGAGTATTCTATTTATGTGAATCTTGTGTTGCGTGATATAAATAAAAATGGTGAGTAGAAACACGAAGGTTTCTTTAGGCGGCTCATCAAGTGCGTTGCAATAAATGTATAGAATCAATCAAACACGAACAGCGGAATAGGACGTTTTAATTGTAAGACCTCCGTCACGGCACTACTTTTACTCCTCCCCCATTATTCGTTTCCTCTCCACTTCCTTTAACCCCCTTTAATCGTCCTGATTTTGCATATCTAAATCATAGTCCTTGATTGAAGGGCTCACTAGAACCTCTCTGACCTACTGAACGATTTATGTTCTGTATCCTTCCAGTCTTGAAAGCGGAAAACCCGATAAAAAAAACATAAAATGATATTGCGTCCATCGAACACGTAAGAAAAACTAGGACATCATAGCAATATTGAAAAGTGCTTCAATGGAATTACCATTACCACTAATTAGTTTATTGTAGGCCGAGTCTAAACGTACGGACTGTTCGTACGTTTATGTACGTTTATAACATGTTCAAGTCTGAACGTAAGTCCATGGCAAGGGGAAGGTAAAACTACTTTACGATCAGAGCTTTTCTGCCGCCAACTTAATATTAAAAAACCTCTTTTAAATTTAAGCTTTAAAAACTGAATAATTTTAAATTTGAGGTCTTGGAAGTGAAACTATTTTAAAATTATGTATTCAAACTACACAATTTTAACTTGGAAAATTGAATATTTTAAACTTTCAAAATTACAAAAATTACAAAATTTGAATAGAAGAAATTTAAAAGATGATAATAAAAATTAATATTACGTGTATCTAATATCAAGTGCCCTTATAAGTGATTGGAGATACTTTTGTCATATAAGAAATTAAAAATTTTTCGGGTAAAAAATGAATCCTCCACGTGCAGAAAAAGACCCATTTGAAAAAACAATGTATTCCATGAGGCTGCAATGGAGCAGCGATGTAGGAGAAATCGCTCATTACTTAGAAATCTTATATTGGTATTCGGGCTTAAAAAGAATGCGAGGAAACCGAAATGTAGTTGATAATATAATGGGTTAATAAAGAGTTTCCCTGGACAAACCCCCAGATGAGGAAAAACTGGGGAAATCCAGACTTTTGCAACACTTGATTATTTATTAAAGCGAAATGTCTAGTAACATCGAAAATATGTGGTCTGCGCTCACCGAATTTCGCTGAACGTAGCCGCCCTTTTCAGTTTCCCTGGGCTCACCGAAAATATTTGTTCTACGCTCACTGACTTTCAGTGAACCTATGTTTATGCAGCCTTTATGAAATTATATTTATGAAATTTATGAAATTATATTATATTATTTATTTATTTAAATATTATATCATTTACATATTCAAAACTATGGATACACTTCTTTGAACTTTAAACAATTTTTCACGAGAATGAAGATATTGAACTATATTTTATTATCCTCCTTTTTTTGTAAACTCTTGATATTTTTTGTTTTAGGAAAACTACTACTTTCTAAAAACGCTTATGTTTAAGTAAGATTTTCTATGAAAAATACAAAAAAAATTCTAGACGAAATGACAAAGGTTGATTTGTGTTCAAATCCTCCCAATTTCCAGTAGGTCATCATGTCTTCGTGGCACAGCGGTTTAACTTTAGAGTGTCGAGTTTCGATTCTGCTCTTTCTCTCGCGTCTTGCGTTCGAACCTTAGTCCTGATACCGAAGGAATAAAGTTTTCATTAGATATAAGTACCTCTCAGATAAAGGGAAATAGTGTGAGTCAGTTCACATGATTTTTCAATAATAACCCCCCTAATTTACGCATTCTACACGAAACAGTACGGAAATCTAAAATTTATGATGCAGCTACTACGAAGTTTTTAATCATATTCATCAGATTATATATTTATATATATAATATATTCAGTCTAGTGATCCAGAATGGCTCTTTATTCTTGATGAGGCATTGGCCAGTTTTCCCTACATACATAGGGCATTGATCTGCAAAAACGTTTCACCCTTGTGAAGCTCTAGCAAGTTTTCCTGGCCAGGGCAACACTAAAAGTAGGATGAACTGGCCAAAACCCTACCAAGCCCACAAAAAACTTTTAAAATTACGTCATATAACATATTATATATTACAATTGTGATTTTTGCCGTACAGCTGAAAAAGGGCGTAAGACGCTGGAATTGCGCCTCACTGCTGCCGAAATCCCAACACGTTACTCCCTCTTTAAATCATACGGCAGACTTATACTTTTCAAAATTTGACAATTTCAATTACAAATAAAAAATGTTCAAAATGTAATAATTGAAATTGTAGCGTCGAAAGTTGAAAATTTTCTATATCTAACATTTCTACGATTCACAATTGTTAAATATATCATTCAACTATGAAGGCTTCCAACTTAAAATAGTTCCATGTTCATTTTATCAACAAATGCATTTTTAAACTTTTTATACTCGTATGCGGTCATCTCTCTGATCTTTTAAAATAACAAATTTGATTTGAACAATTCATCTTAGCAAATTTATTTTTTCAACTTTGGACATGGTGTACGCAATGTGTTCTGTAGAGAACTATCTTTAAGATAAATGAAATATTCAAATATGATATCGAGAGGCTCATATCGAAATCCCACATTTATGTAGCAATACAAAAAATTACGTAAAAAAATGAAGAATAATATTAACATACACACATTTAAATTTAAAGACATTATTTTTCACACAACGCTACGCTCGCAAGTTTGAGGGCACCTAGGGTGCGCGGTTGTTGTATCTCGCGCTTCGCGCTCGGCTTATTTCAGTTTTCGTACATCGTGCTCGGCTTGGATAAAAAGAAGAAATTTACTAGCAAATATTGTAAAATAGACAAAACCTCTACGTTTTAAGTGATTGTTAAATTTGTTTTTATTTTAGATTAAAAAGGAAGTTTATTTAGTGAAGGCTCTATCGGCCTTAAGGAACACATTCTCATTACAATACCGACACACTTTTTTGATGTCCAAAGAAAAACGCTTAATTGCTTAAGAAACAGTTTTGTTTTAACTTACTGAAAATGCTACCAAAAATTCGAATATTCCGTTTCTGGCCAAACAGTGTTTGTTTTATTCATAGAAAACTATATTTAAAATTTTTTTACATAGAAGCAATACCTTCTCGTTAGGATGAGAATGTAAAAATTTGACTTTAGTTTATTTTGTAATGTAATTTTTCACGATTAAAACAAAAACTACGCGTCCTATAACAAATAATTAACAACAAATTTGTAGATGTTTCTTGGATGGATAATTTTTGTCTAACATCTTTTTCCGTATCTTGCATAGTCTAAAAGCAAAATGGAATTTATTTTTTATATATTTCATGGGGGGTCAAAATTTGAATTTTAGATTTTTCAAGAAAATTCAAAAAGTTATTATGATAATCTTGTCGGGCTTGCAAACAGCAACGTTTTTCTTTCCTTGAATTTTTTCATATCGTGCGTTGTTTGGCTTAAAATGTTGATTTCCGTTGTTTTTTGGATTTTGCAAATGCTATAACTCTGATAGTTTTCTTTTTATCGAAAAAAGTCGTGAGGATCAATTGTTCAGATTTTTGAGTGCTACAAATTGCCGTACATAGAATTTTGAAGTAAAAAAAAATTATTTCAAAAATGTTGAAAATGCTCTAACTTTTTGAATTTTTATGAAAAATAGCTGGTTAACGAACTTTTCCTTTTCTTTCAGGGCTTAAAAAAATGTGCCAAAGCTCAATCCAATCTGATCTAGCTCAGGGGGTCTCAAAACGTATGGAGATTTGATGAAAACCGACTGAGCCAAATTTTACATAAAACCAATACCTTCTCATTAGGATGAGAATTTAATTTATTTTTCCCGGATGAATTTGAAGCGAATAAAATATTAATTATATAATACTAATTACGGTCCTTACCTAGGTTTCATTATCATATCTTGATATATTCAAATTATTGTCGAAGTGATTTATATATGTAGCTAACTGAGAAACCAAACGGTCTACAATAGAAACCAATTCTAGAGCCTAATGTGTTTGTTTAATATCTTCAAAAAAGTCTATTAAAAGAAACACGGATATTAACCAAATCTTCTTATGTAACAAATTATATCCAATAGAATATCAAGGAAAAATATGCATTCTGGGCCTAAACTGTCGGGAATTTATTCGCGTATCTGCCCCTAAACGTAACTCTATACCGATGAAGTGGACCCTTCTTTTGCTGAAGGGCTTAATTTATTTCCGAAAGATTTAGAATCTCCAGAAACTAAATATACTCTTGTAAATTATAAAAGAAACATTTATTTTTTAACGAAACTTGAACTTTAAAATCATAAATAATCATAAACTGATCTTCGATTTTCAAACGGAGATGTTTAGTAACACTATATGCCCAATTATTGAGAGCATATTTTTTCGAAGAACGAGACGATATACATTGGAAAATTATAAATAAATATCAAAAATTCTCGGTTTAAACAAAAAAATTCTAAGCTTTTTCCCGTTGCTCAAAATTCTAGGCTAATTCCCAGTTTTCCCGCTCAGTGCCACGCTGTTAGAAAAATCTGTATTGAATTTAATGCAAATGTATATGAAGTCATTTGCATACACGTTAGTTGAAATTTGATATACATTAAAATTTAAATATAATATACAGGAAGGTATAGCAGCGTGTTTGAAAACTCAAAGTGCTTTTATTTATTTGAATCTTATCAAATATTTGCAATTGAAGTAATAATCTAGACTTCGTCGATTTGATTGCTTTTTATGATTAAAGTGCAACGTACATGTGGAACTCTTTCCAAAATTTGCCCTGAATGGTAGAAATTTAATGTGAGTACATTTGATTGTAGGTCAGGTCTGTCATTTATTTACGTAATTGAACTTTTCGACTTAAAATCCCATTTTATTTATGATTAACTGTAAGAACGTATCATGCTTTATTATTAAGAATCGAAAATTATTGTTAATCTTATTTTGATTTTGCGTAAAATTTAATTATCTGAGCGATTATCATGAATGTATATGAAATTTAATAAACACGTACCTAAATAGCGATTTCATATGCTTGAGATATTAATTTTAATATACATTGGTATTTTAAATGTAATACTATCATTGGGGATTACCAGTGTGGATTCCGCCGAAACCGATCTACAAGCGATCAAATGTTTACAATTAGACAACTGTTAGAAAAGAAATGGGAATTTAAAGAAGCAGTACATCAGCTATTTATCGATTTTAAAAAAGCTTACGACTCTATTATACGCGCGCGAATGTACTGGATCCTAGAGTTCTTGGGTGTGCCAAGAAAATTGGTTAGACTTATCGAAATTTGCTTAAGCGGCAGTAAGGGTAGAATACGCGTAAACGGTAGTTTATCTGAAGAGTTTTCGATCCGGGATGGCCTGAAACAGGGCGATGCACTTTCGTGCGTCCTTTTTAACTTAGTTTTAGAATACGTGGTTAGGCAAGTGCAGGCGAATCCGACCGGTGCTACCCTCAATGGGGTAATACAAATTCTTGGATATGCGGATGATCTCGACGTACTAGGGGATGATAAAGAAACGATAGCTAAAAATGCAGAAATCTTGATCGCAAAAGCCAAAGAGATTGGCTTGGAAGTTAGCGAATCGAAGACAAAATATATGACCGTCGTCAGGTCCGAACAAAGTAATGTAGGCGGGGATCTAATGGCTGGAAATATGAAATTCGAAAGGGTTAACGAGTTTAAATATCTCGGGTCTATTATAACTAGCGAAAATAACATTAAAACGGAAATCTACGCGCGGCTGCACGCTGGCAATGGGTGCTATTATGCAGCAAACACGCTACTAAAATCGCGATCGCTATCTAGAAACATCAAAGTAAGAATTTACAAAACGATAATAATGCCGGTCGTCATGTACGGGTGTGAAACGTGGGCGCTGACGAAAGGAGAAGAGAATAGGTTTAGAGTTTTCGAGAATAAAGTACTTAGAAAAATCTATGGTCCAAAAAGGGACGAAGAGACCGGCGAGTGGAGAAAACTGCATAATGATGAGCTGCACGCTCTCTACGGGTCAGCAAATATTAATAGAGTAATGAAAGCGCGTAAATTAAGATGGGCGGGGCATGTAGCAAGAATGGGCAATGAAAGAACAGTGGCGCAAGTTTTAAGAGGGAGACCGACTGGTAAGAGACCCCTAGGCAGACCGAGAAACAGATGGGAGAAAAATGTAAGGGATGATCTAAAAGAACTAGGACATGATTACTTAAACTGGATGGAGAATGCACAAGATAGAGATGTGTGGCGGTCTCGGGTAGATGAGGCAATGAACTTTCGAGTTCGAACTGCTAATCTATAATAATAATAATACTATGTTTAACAGTGCACCCTGCATACATTGTACAATCATTTGACTTTTAAAATATTAGATTAAGTCATGGGAGGCCTCTCAATGATTTTTATAAATATTTAGAGAAACTATAGCTTAATCATATGCAATCTCATTGAGGTAAAATATATTATCGGTATAAATATTCTCAGTTTACATGCATCATCGAACTTTAGGTAGTAGACGCCCGAGTAAAAATTCTTCGACTTGGTTTCGACTTGAATTGCCCCCAATCAAGACATGCTGAAGTCGAAAAGTTCAACTCCAGTATGTCTTCTTATTGAGACGGAACCAGACTTCAATTTATGTCTTGGAGACAAGTTTCAATGTCTTAAAGACATATGTTTATATCTTGAGTCGAATTTTTATGACTTCAAGTCGAGCGGTTTATAACTTCGAGTATATACCTGCCCTGAAAAAGGGTCATTCTGAGTGTCATAAAAGCTAATCTTTGTTAATAATTGAACAATTTTGTATATTTTTACACAATATATACATATATTGAATCAATTAATTTATAGATTTTCATTTGTATTATACTTGTTTGACGATACCGAAAACGTTGCTTGTTTTTACGTATTTCTAACGGCTTAGGAGATCCTCATAGAAAATTACAATTTTAATTTTTGTGAGGAACATTTTTCAGGGTTATACTCTTTCAGACCCACAGATTCTGAATTTTTAAATTAAAAATAACTAATTTAATGTTTACAATTTTTCATTCATTAATTTTAATCCTTCGCATCTGTTAACATTCTCATTCGAGGTCTCATTTCTGAGTCGAAAAGGTTCGTCTTGAGACAAGTTACGCCGACTTGAAATCTCCATGCTGAAACCATAAAAGTAAGACATTGTCTTATGTCTCGTCTCAGTTTTGAGACGCAGTCAGACATCGATGTCTTGGAGACGAATTCAAGACATCGCCAAGTCGAACTCAAGTCGAAGCATTTTTACTCGGGCGTGATTTAAAAAAAGATATTAACAAGAACGCAATTTTTAGGTAATGCAATCTTTCGTGTTTTTTTTTTATAAGAAAGTTCTAGCACTTATATTTTTTAATTTTACCGGTAAATTGTAATTAAATTATAACGCAATAAGTTCGTTTTGAAAATGAGTGACGTAATGCGATTTGCATAGAAGGTAACATGATAGACTCCTTTCCATATCTAAAATAATCACATTATTGAATATTTCACAAAACACATGTATCAGTTTGAATTCTTTTTTCAACATATTTTTATTGAGCCTGGACGAATTGATTTTTGATAAACATATTAATAAAATTGCACATTTCTCTCAATTTGAGAATTTATGCACGCGCACTAATTGAATGTCAGTAACGGAATCTAGTTCAAATCACCAATGTTTATAATTTTTTTTTCAGCTCAAAGGACGAATACATAATCTAGCATGTTTCAATATTTCATTTATTTTTAAAATATTTATCTATAGAACACGTTACTCACCGTGTCTAGCATCGAAAAAATACAATTACTGATATGAAATGTTTAAATAAAATTTGTTATTTTGAAAGATCACTATAACGACTATAAAAAGTGTAAAAAATCCATTTGTTGATAATATCAAAGCATAAACCGCTACATGAGATGTATATACTAAAATTGAACACCTGCATTCAAAACTGAGGAAAATAGGTTTTTAGATTAAATTTACTCATACCTAATCCTGAAGGTATCAATTTGACATGCAACAGAACTGTCCACAAATTTAATACTTTTTGGTTTCTTTATATTGATACAGATTTTTCTATTGATTGAATTGGGCTGCAGTACTTTTGATACCTCAGGATTTGCTGCGCTATATTGTTGTTACTTGGAAAATTTAATAAATCAAATTGATAGACAAAAAAAGGATGTCGCAGGATATCACGTATACACATCTCGAATTACAATTGAACACCTGAATGCTTGCAGTATACATACATACATTGATTAGCAGTTCGAACTCGAAAGTTCATTGCCTCACTACCCGATTCGGGTAGTGTTTCTAGGTGGATATTTACTACCAATGTGGGCCCACCACAACCACGACGGGCCAACAGCACGCAGTATTCCTGAACGGTCACCCATCCAAGTACTAACAGCGCCCAACAATGCTTAACTTCAGTGATCTTACGAGAACTGGTGTTTCCAGCGTTAAAGAATATTAACATTAAAGAATATGTGAAAACGCAAACAATCGAAACATTTCATATACCTGCATCTTTTGATCATTTTACAGTTTCAAGTTGCATGCATCCATAAAACTTAAAAAATATCTAACTGAATCTTTCAAGTATGTGAAACACTTAAGAGATGGAGGGTTTTTAAGTTTTCAATAGTAGTCTTTGATCCTAAATTTTACATTTTTAACCTTCAGAATTTAATTATATCAACATTGACCCTGATTAGATTCCGAGGCCCAAAATACCTATTTCAAATCTGAATAACATTTGAATAAATGAGATACGTAAAAAAGAACAATCACGTACTCGATCGTAAAAAGTACCTATCTTATCGACGGGAAAAATGTTGAGCAAAAGTTGATGAAAGAGAAAGTTCTATTTTAAGACTCTACTTCTCTTACTTCATTTAGCACAGATCATCTTTTATTGACGTGAAGACCGTTTTATCTAAAATGAAAAAGGATATCGGTTATCTACCTTAAAGTATTCAAGATTATTCGGGAGAAAAATTCTTTTCTCTTTAGAAAAAAATAAAAGCGGGGTGACCCTGACCCGCAATTTGAATTCTCAGATCTCGTCTTCCTTTCGACCCCTCTGTCAAATAATGTTCTTTAAATCATACTCAAAAGTATACATTTATTTCAAGACTTGCTTAAAAAGGCGAAAGTGACATGCTGAGTATTATTCAACATTCAACGGTAGCTTTAATTCCGCCGAGAAAAATCTTGAAAAATCTGAATGTGAGAGAGAAAAAATTTTCCTTCAATGTGAAATTGAAAAATAATTTTCAACCCATTTCTTTAAATTTTAGAAAATGAATATATCTCATCGTTAATATAATGTTACGTTAATGGAGTATTCAACTTTTTGTCAGAACATTTTATTGAGTTCTAAAGCGAATATTTTACTGAACGAGTGATGCTTCTAGTTAAAAGCAGTGGTGGTTTACATTGATGGTATCAGTTCGCTTTCAAAAAGTTTGTTCAGAGTTATTATTAGATTCAATTACAGTTTTACATCTAAGACAAATCGCTTCATGTGAAAAGATGTCGAGATATAATCACAGAAAAAAACAGAAGTGAATTTTTGTTGCGAGTAATTTTCAAGTAGATAAAGCTGAATTTTTTCGCATCGAAACAAAACAAGATTCAATGAAGTTGACAGGGTAACCATTTCCCATTTGGTGGGTAAATCTTAACACGTGAAGTTAATTTTTGTTTCAGGTAAAGATTACTTTGAAATCGCTGTAAAGATTACATTCTGTTTTTCTGTGATTAATTTACTCAGTTCATGTTTTCTAGTCTTCTAAAAGCTGAGTTTAAGGTCATGCCACACTACCTGGTTTCTACATTACCGACATTTTTTCAAACAACTCACCAACACAAGAAATGAGGTATCGAGTTGAAAATGTATAGAATTAAATAAAAAACACTAAGGAACGCTTGTATGGTCCTATATTTTCATAAATGGTAGAAAACAAAATTTTCCAAGAATAATTTTTTTGTAATTATAAAAACGTAACTAAATTTATAATATATTACTAAAAGTATAAACATTTATAAATACCACTTCTCTTATTCATAAACTACATTATTTGAAAAAAATTTTGATGAATTAGGAAACACATAAACATCTCTGATCAAATAGTTTACTTACTCCGTTTTATACTTTCGAATAAAATTGCTAATAAATTTTACCAAGATTCAGGGAATTTTACAGTTTATAAAGCTGATCCTACATAAGAAGGAAATAAAAAAGTTAATAAAATCATATAATAGCTATAGAAATAGACTTCAAAGCACATAACCTTTGATTTGAGGAGAGCAGCTGATCGTCGATTGATTTTAGTGATATAAGAAGTTTTTGATTGACGCTTATCGTTTTACGTAGTTTCAAGTTGTAAGTTTTCTCGTTGTGAAATAGTATGTAAGCCTTTAAGCCTCAAACCTAATAATCTATTGAAATTCGCAGGAAATAAAAATTGGCAATACTGCTTTACTTTGAAACTCTTGAATAAAAATAACCAAAATATTGTAGGAATATATATTTGAATGCAGCATAATTCTATTTGCAAAACGGAAACAAGAAAACTTATTCAAACTTCACTGTATGGAAATTAATTACCAATTACGTTGCAAGATTTTTATAATTTCGCTGAAATTCCCCGGTACTGAGAATATATATTACTGACATTTGTGAACTATAATTATTAGCGATCACTAAGTTTCAATCTTTAATAACAAATCACGTAGATGGACTGTCAGTTGGTTTGTAATTTAGTTGAAAATTTTATGGCTATACAATTAGGAAGATGGTTGCAGGAGAAAAATAATTTATTTTCCTTCTGCATACATCATCCTAATTAACATTTTATAAGTCTCCAATTTCAAATGAGTCATAATCTTCAATTAAAAAAATGAATGAGAAAAGTGTGAAATTCTAATTGAAGAGGTCTTTTATTTGAAAAAAATTAAAATATTCACACCAGAACCGTGCTTATAATCAAGAATTAATATAGCGCTAGGTTTTCTTTGAGCTTCAATTAATAGGTACTGATTAAATAATTGCGTACTACTCAACAATTCTAAATTTGTAGACTTTAAAGTTTGAAAGAAAACAACTTTTACTTTTAAGCACTATAAATTCCAGAAGCCTTTTAAATTGAAACAATTTGAAACACTTTGAACTGAAAACAAAAATGTCAAGCCTTTTAAGGAAAACCATTCCAAATTCGAAACTTTCGCAATAAGAAAATGATATGCAATTAAAATTACAGTAATGTCACATTATTATAACCGAAAATAATTCAAAGTAGTGTGGTTAAAAATGGAAAAATTTGAAGACAAACCATTCAAGATTAAACAATAAATTTAAAATGGAAAGATTTCAAAAGTACGCAGTTCTCAAATGAAAAGGATTTTTAATTGGAACAATTTAATACTTTACGTGCAGAAGGCAAAAACGTATTTAAACTTTAATCGTTACAAATAAAATTAAACAAACCGTTGTGTATTCTCTTCTGTCATATTTTGACGGATTTTAATGTTCTACTCCGGCATGTTTTTCTCTTCCGGCGAGAGGAGTACTTAACCTTATTTATTTAACAGGAATGGCAGGGTGATCTGCAGATGGACAAAAAGGGATTGTCACATTCTTCCTTGGGTCAAATCCCAAACCCTTTCCCACGTATTCTTCTTGACGAAATAAGGTTAGGTACTCAATAGGCGCGTCCTTTAAATTTTCTATTCCGGCATAGTTTGCCGGAGATGAATTATTAAACCTTTGTTGTAATTAACCTTGAATTCATTAAAATTCCAGAGAATTCAAGCGCAAATTCGGTCACACGCGTTGCCCTTTCCAAGTTTCCGTGGGGGGAGGGGATACAGATATAGAGATGATATATAACCACCATCAGTCACAAATGTCACCCTTTCATTTTCTGTAATTCATTTTATTTTCTGTAATATCTATTCTAGAAATTACGTTGAATTATGCCGGAAAACAAAAATTAAAATCTGGCTTACTTTGGATAGCAAACTGTCACAACAAAAAGAAAATTCTTCAAAATTGTTCCTTTTGACATGTGAAAATTCAAAACTAAACCAGTTTTTTGAAAGTTTTGAATAATAAACAATCTTCAAACGCTTTTTAAGTTTACACTTTCAAATATTAAGGATTAGGAAATGAATCATTTCTAAGATAAAACTTCAAAATTAAACAAGATTAAAATGCAAGCTTTGACTTGAACCTTGGAAAAGTGGCAATTTTTAATATTAAGTGTAAGTAATTTGTGAATTGAATATGTACAACGTACATTGCACATACACTTAAGCTTTTCAAAATTCCATTTTAAGAATTTTATCAGTTTTAATTGCACAATTTTCAATGTAATTTGGAAACCCTCAGAACTGAATTATGTTGAATAGGATTCCAAAATAGATCATTTCCTTTGGAGAACATTAACTTGAAAATATTCACATCCAAATCATTTTGAGTGAAAACGTTTCAGGATCTTCTCTTGTCACTTCTAAAACATACGATAAAACTGAAACTACTTCTTTTTGGCAATATCCACCTCGAAAGGAAGGACTTCCATGTCTCTAAATGATGTACAAAGTGCTTCAATCCAGCAGACTGTGCGAGAATAATATCGACGTATGTGTACAAAATAACATTTTTTCATCCAAATTGTAAATATAGACTTGATAAATCAAAAGTTAAAACTAGTACAACGTTTTCAATTTTAAGCGTTTAATATTGAAGAATGTCTAATTTATTACTTCAAGATTAACAAATTGAAAAATGAAACGATGAGAATTGGTACATCCACTTGGACGAATTAGATTGTTTAAAGCTTCTCATTGGGTCACCGAAGTTAAGCAACGCTTAGCTTGATTATACGCTGATGAGTACTGTCATGCTAGATTGAGTGTATTTATTAGCTTTTAAACTCCTTTCACTCTCCAGCCAATACCAATACTAATACTAATATGAAGAGCAATTGAGGCATTCTTATTATTCAAAAAATATTTTCTATTTGACTGTAGATTTAAACATAGAAATGGAAACCACTCTCACAGTACGATGCTATGTATCCTAATCAAATGAAAATTCCCATGTTCCTGTTGGAATTCCCACGCCGACCTAGAAACTCGTTACTTTCGGGACACAAATCCATGTAACCCATATAATGTCTTTTGGAATTTGCAATAAGGACCCTTCAAGGTTTTTGGCAAGCATCCTTGCCGGGGTTTTCAAGCGTCTCGTAAAAGTTTTGGTGACCTTAACCCATTAACCTTGAGACAGCTTACCGGCTCCAGGCACATAATAATTTTCGTGTATCAATCAGGGAGAGAAATGGATACTAAGAATTATGGCTACTGAGACCAGGATGTTTAACTATGGGTCGAAGATATATAAATATCAAGACATTAAAATTCAATATCCAGATATTAAAGTTTAACAACTGGATACTTTTATATTTCGAATTTTAATACCTGGATTTTAAACTACAATAAGGCGTTCATTTTTCACGAATGCTTCAATAATACGATTTTTCAATTTGCAAGCAGTACGGCGGCAAAAAAAGAACATAAAAAATAATAGATCATCGTCCTATAGATAATTATCCAAATATATTAAAGTCTTAATATCTATTTCTTTGCATGGCAGGTTTTTTTTAATAATATGTACATATAACGAAACATCATGAAAGGGACAAGCGAATAAAAAAAGAGAGAATAGTAAGAATATATTTTTTTCTCGAAATAGACACATACCACACAATTCTGGTTACACGATCTAGCAATATGATAAAAATCAGTCTGGAATTTGATAAACTGCACCCGCTTTCCACAGTCATAGTCGCAGTTTCTAATAAATGGAACGGGATGTTTCTTTGAATGTAATAATATTTCAAGTTGAAGCTGCATCTGCACTTTCATCCTGATTCAGAGTTTATGCAACATACAAATATCAATTTAAAAATCTTTTTAACTATTAGAAAGAAGAAAAATTACAGAAAATAAGGCCTAAGAAGCTCTAAAAATGTATATGAAATAATGTCCGGTAAACATAAGCAATAGATGATCAATGCAATGGTATCAAAACTGAAATGTAGCTTATTAATAAGTATTAATTGCCTTGGCAATGAGAAACTTTACACAATTTTCCACGCTGCAAATAAAATAATTGACGAAGCTTAATTATCGCGAATAATTGATCTCGTCTTATTACTCTTCATAAATCAGGAAACCGCTGGCAACCTTGGTTTAACGAGAGTCTGCGGTACTATTGACCGGGTCGAGCTAAACTTGAAATCCGTCAATTTCGCTTTGCTCACTCAAACAGAAGTGAAGCTCGTTCTCAATTCTCACAAATGTTCCTCCGAACGTCAACATATGAATAATCCTTCTCTCGAAATTCACCCATCAGACCGTATCAGAGCCTTGGTAACGTAGACGCTTTCTGGCAACATATTAATGACATCGATCATCCAGGCGCTCATCCTACAGTCTACACACTAGTACTCTCTCGCACCACGTGTTGTCCAAAGTAAAAAAAGGTGGCATGCACAGCATGCGCTCCCGCCTTTTGAGGGTGGAATCGCAGACGGAAAGAAAATACTCCAAGGTATTTAAACTATGGACTCACCCGCCAGCCACCAAGATCATTTGCATGGTGCATGAGGGTGGCTGCTTGATTCAGTTCCAGTTCCAAGTAGAAGATCCTTCTCCCTAGCTTTCGTCTCTTTCTTACTGCAAGAGAGACGACAGAACCCTCTGAACTTGACACGTTAGGACGGAAGATTTGGATTTTGGAAGGAGTTTTCGAGATATTCAAAATTATTGAGAAAGTGCTGATAAGGCCTCGTTAGGGTCAGGATCAGGATCAGGATTTCGAGGATTGCCTCGATCGGAGACTCGCTCGGGTCTCGAAGCATCGCACCGTCGACGGCATCGCGCACGTTACACTGCGATCTCTTTTCCTCTAGGCGGAAGGATCTACCTCGCGGCCACCCACCACCCCGTCGTCGTTTTGCTTGCACTGAGAGGAGTACCGTCGAATCGGAGTGAAACCGTGCGTTCCTCGGATCTCGGCGTATATGACGCACGCCGTTACAATCACCCCGAAACCCGGCGCGGAGGTATGGTGTGGGAGTATGCACTACCTTCTGTTCGAGGCACTGCGATGCTTCACTAAATGAGTTTTGTGTCTGACAGCCCGTACCTATGTATGTGCCAGTGACCAGGATAGATGACAGAAAAGGAAGAGAGAGCGAGAAGAGAGAGAGAGACAGAGTAAAGGGTTAGTGGTGAATGGATGAAGGAAGAGGAGTGAAGGAGAAGAAGAAGCAGAAGAAGAAGAGGAGAACGTAGGACACGAGGAACGAGCGAGCGCGGCTGGTTAATGCCGCGCGGCAACCTGGCGGGATGGCGCCACACGCGCGGGAAAAGCTCGACGTGCGCAAAGTGGTTTCGAAAGTGGGAGAAGAAAAAGCTGGTGGGGGAAAGTGTACGGCTGGCTGTTATATGTTTCTCCAGAATTTAGAATCGGTGAAAGGGAATATTCCCGCGAATATTCTCCAAACAAAGAATACATAGAGAATATGAGATTCTCATTATTTTTAATATTATATTCTATGGAACACAATAGTTGAAACCTAAATTAATTCTGGTATATTAAAATTTGTTTCTATTGAAATAGGGGGCCATTCACAAATTACTTGTTACCTTCTTGAAGGGCGGATTCTGACACAGTATCACTGTTGATGTTAAGAGCAACGAAAGAAGCATCATAGCGGAGGAGGGATTTTTCAAATTCCTGAAATATTGATCACATATAGTTCTATCAAATTAAATTTCAGTACTAGCCATATTAAATTTAATTCTAATAAATTGATTTATAAACATTTTGATTTAATTCTAGCAAAATTCAATTCAATTTCAATTAAGGGGTCGTTTAAGTATTACATGACGCATTTCACTTGCAATCCCCCCCCCCAATAAAACGTAAAATATAACGCCTTTTTTTACTTATATGAATTGAATTTCAAGCCAATTCAAATTTAATTCAATTGAATGAAAGCAAATAAATTTAAAAGATTTTCCAGATGCTCCAACTAAATTCAAACCCAATTTAACTAAATTCTAGTAAATTGAAACTTAATTGTGTCCATTAAAATGAAATTTTAGCACTTATTGTAAATTCGCGAAATTCAAGAAGACCAATTAAATTCTGGTAAATTTTAAGTGACTCCCAAGTGTAATCACCTGACACTTGTTATTTTACTGAATTCTAACTGTAAGCAAGTGAATTTTATGCCAATTACAATTTAAAAATATAAATGAACTATATTCACTTAGATATCGAATGAATTCATATTGAATAATATACAATCGAATTGAGTTATAGCAACTCGAATTGAATGATGACAATTGAAAATACGTTATAGCAATACGAATTCAATTCTTTCAATACAGATTAAATTATAGCAAATCATAACCATTTAAACTAAATTTCTTCTGGCAATATTAAAATTTCCTTCAATTTGATTTTATGGTACTGTTAATTAACGTGTTTACAGGTCAATTTAAATTCCAACTTTAAATTCGATGAGTTTATTGAAATGGAATATGCACATTGAGACTAAATTCAAATTTTTATTCTAGCAGTTCACAATGAGTTCCCCGAAATTCTAGTTCATTGGCTGTAACTTTCAAGTCTATATCCTTTCAGATTTGAAAACATCCAGACTACAATGCTTTTGATTATGAATGTTATTTATGCACGCATAGTGTGCATCGATTTTTGAAGGTATCAAATGAATGCTAATAAATTTTAAAAATATACAGTATTATAATAAAGTATTGAAAATTTGATATTTGCAATTTTGAATATATTTAAATTTCAACACGTTCAGTTTTGAATTTTGAACATTAATTAAAGAAACTTAGGTGCTTCCAAATGTAAAACCAGTAAGCCGCCGTATAGTACAAGAATCTCCACATCTTTTTCAGATCAAACGGAGATATTCAAAGAAAACTTTTTCTTCAGTCGCAAGTTTGTATCAAAGTTTGCTAAATGCAGTCCACCATTTTTGATTAATTCAGCCACGATTTTGTTACCTCATTTGTAGAAAAAAAAAAACAATTCAAACTTTAATAACATTCAATGTCTTTTAATTAACTTTTAATTAATATTTATAAAATGTATTTACGCTGCACACTTTTTATGAGGTAGATATAGTCCTGCAGCTTAGATCTCATTGTTTCTAACTCAATGTTGATATATGACATTACGTCCTTTTAAGCATCATCCTATTTCACAATAAAACCTTCTTCAAAATAATAAAGACTTTTTTCTCGCTATAGGTGACAGTCGTGTAATTTTTTGCAACGGTGAAAACTTACAGAAGAAAAACTGGCATTCGTGGTTAAAAGAGTCTATGGCTGCTACTGTAAAATCGGTTTTATCAGGAAACTCTATTGTCATTGCAGCTGCAACTGATTTTGTTTATAAGTTTTCTTTCTGAGGTTGTTTTTCAGCATAATCAAGACGGAATTATTATTTATATTGACACTGACAAGTTGCAGAAAGCTTCTAAAATTTATATTCAAAATTATTTCTTTAAATTTTGCAGAACAAATTTCCATTTTGTGCAGTGCAAAATTATAGTTTTCAGGTATGAATTGTACAACAACAGTTCATAAATTATTTTCAACAAATTGTAGGAATATGTTATAAATGAAAAATTTCAAATAAATTTTAATAGCAGGTTTTAATAAAGATATTGATTGAAAAACATATCCTAATGATTCTGATTTATTTACTTACTAGACTTATTTACTTATTCCTATTCTCAGAACACATTAAATAATCTTTTATGTGTGCAACAAGCACGAAAAATAATCTTTTATTAACAAAAAGTAATAAATAGTTAAGGTGTCTAACTGTCGATCGCACCCCAGAGCATTAGGCGAGACGCGACATGTGCACAATTTGTAATTTTCATATTTTTATCCCAATTATTTTGTTTGGAACACTTCGTCTTTCATGGAACAGATACGTGAAGGTTTTCATAATGTGTAAAACTTACATCTAAAAAACAACTATAGATTGCAAATATTTCACTGAAAATAATAACTATGCTCATCTCGCCCAGTTCTCCCCTACATAAAAACCTTCCCGAAGCTACCGAAAATTCTAGGCATTTAGGCACTTTTTACAAAATGTTATTATAAAAAAGACAGTGAAAACAGTTTTTAATTACGAATCATGTGATACAAAAATCTCATTCTCAACCAAAATTCCAGTTAAGAAAGTTTTTTGGCTGCACGACAGTAATAGTTGCAGAAAAAGTGATATGATCTGTACTGCCCTTAAGGCCATGTGACGAGTAGGTCACGTGACCGGATTCCTACCTTACCGACACTTTTATTATTTGTAAACTTATTTTCACACGAATAGCCACATCAAGTTGAAAATTTGGGTTAATAAATAAGAAGGACTAAGAAACGTGGCTCTGGTCCTAAATTTTTATAATAATTATGAAAAAAGAAAAAAAATGTGTTATAAAAAAAAAATTTTTCATACTTATAAAAATTTAGGACCAGAGCCGTATTTCTTAGTGCTTCATATTTAGTTTCCCAAATTTTCAACTCGATGTGGCTATTCGTGTGAAAATAAGTTTACAAATAAAAAAAGTGTCGGTAAGGTAGGAATCCGGTCACGTGACACACTCGTCACATGGCCTTAAGTGAGAAAACTAAAAATTGCCATAAATTCTCAAAAAGCAGAATGATCGCGAATGTTCTCGAGAATATTCTCCAGCCAAACCCTTGCTTTGGTATCCACGCGCGGGCCTGCCCTCCAGTCTCCAGTCGATATTCACCCCCACCTACTCCCACCATCATCTACCGACGCCACGAAAATCACCCCTCGAAGCATGTTGCTCTCGGGAGCCTCGATATGTGGATCTGATTGTCCCATAAGCCTGAAGGCCGAGGCACGATGTTACGAGGTTCACGCATCGCAGGTCGAGGTAGGTCGTTTCCTGACCTACCCGTGTGTGCCGGAGGTTGTGTATCCGTACTACATAGGCATACGTGTATACGTGTATACTAAGAGTGCCAACCCCAAGTGGAGAGGGTAAGCTTGCGCAACATTAGCCTTGTAACTTTGGCAATCGTGCAGTAAACTTTTTTATTGCGAGGTCTAGAGTTTTTAGTGAGGACGACCTACGTGAGGTATTAAGGAGGGTTGGGGGTTTCAAGACAGTTATAATCGACTTTTTTCGCTTTGGAATCGCACCGTAAAGTTCGGGAGAGGCTGAGACAAGGTCCGACAATAGGAGAGAGTATTGCCTTTTAGCGTTCTTGAGGTTTTAAGTGAACCTCGTAAACAGCGATAATGGAAACAATATATTGGTTGATAAAAAAATGAGAGCAAATGAAAGGATGGCGATGGATGTAATTATTCTTCATTTAAATGAACTAATTAACTGGCTAGATGGTAAGGTCGTCTGCCGATTAATTTAGAACTAAAGTTATAGACGGTACAAATAAAGGGAGCTGGAAAAGGGGATTTTTGTGCCGAAATTGCGGTACGTATAGCTAGATTGTTTCGGTACTTGTAGACACTTCCTTTTATATATTTAGTACAAAGATTTTTGGAATGTATCTACGTTTTTAAACGAAAATTTCAACGTAAGAATCATCAAAATCCGTTCAACCGTTCACGAGAAAAATTTTGATCATGTTGTAACATCAAACTTCCATTGTTAATAACTTTTTTCAAACAATTCTTGTTTGCGACAAAAATCTGGGGAAATCTTTCCGGTTATAAGGGCTATTAAAAAATTCATTTTACAGCGAAAAAAACGACTTTCGATTTATGGTGGCCTACTTGGGATAATTTGACCTAAACTAAAAATTCAAACTCGAATAAAAAGAAAACTGGTACGCAGAAAATTCCAATCAATGCAGATTTTGAGTATGCTAGATCAATATACTACAATGCTATAAAGGTCGCTTTTTTGACTATTTTACGGCCAAACCACGCTGAAAAAACCAGTTCTCGTCAGATCACTGAAGTTAAGCAGCGTTGGGCGCGGTTAGCACTTGGATGGGTGCCCATTCGAGAAAACTGAGTGCTGTTGGCACATCGTGGGTGTGGTGAGCCCACACTTGTAGTTATTTACTACAAGTTATCAACCTAGAAACACTACCCGAATCGGGTAGTGTCACGCCTACCCCGAAAGGGAAATGGCTTAATGGTATACATACATGCACAAAATTAGATAATTATTATCTAATTCGAAATAGTACAATTGTTCAGGATTCTAAAAATTTATGTTCATAAAATTGTGAATTCTTGAAATATAAAAAATCATTATTTTACCCCAAGAAGATTTTCATGTGTTGACCAGGATGAATAATTGAATATCAAGTGATGATAGTGATTGAATAATCAAAAACAGGTGTTGACTACTGGTCAACTTAGTTCAATATGTGAAACTTTGAGGTTTCACAGTATTAAAATTGACGTTTCGACTGTACCTCGACAGTTATCTTCATACGTTTACTATTTATGTCCATCCTACAGACGGAGTCAAGGTTTAAACTAATATATTTTTGCTGGGCACACGTTTTTATCATATTTTCACGCCTTTTCTGCTGTATATTAAGATCTTTTAACTAACAGCAGGTTCTTTTATTGCCTTGTCTCATATTATGTATACTTACTTGCCAGTAATCAGCACCTGTTTTTTACATTCTCATTCTAATGAGAAGGTATTGGTTTTATGTAAAATTTGACATAGTCGGTTTTCATCAAATCTCCACGTTTCGAAACCCCCTGAGCTAGAAAAAACGATTTTTACGAAGGTGTCTGTCTGTCTGTAGTCTGTCTGTCTGTCTGTCTGTAGCCACGATAACTTTCGAAAAAATGATCAGATTTGATTGAGCTTTGGCACACTTTTTTATGGCCCAAAAATAGAGAACGAGTTCGTTAACCAGCTATTTTGGATGAAAATCCAAAAAGTGAGCACATTTTGAAAATTTTTGAGACCACTTTTTTTGAAGATTTGAAAATTCTATGTACGGTTATTAGTAGTACGCAAAATGACGAACAAAATATTCTTATGACTTTTCGTGATAAAAAAAAAATTACTGGAGTTATAGCATTTTCAAAATTCCAAAAAACAAACGAAAATGAACATTTTAAGCCGAAAAACGCACGATATGAAAAAAAGTCAAGAGGAGAAAAACGTTGATTCCTGAACACCCTATAATATTTTCATAACAACTTTTTGAATTTTTCGAAAAATAAAAAATTCAAATTTTGATCGCACAAAAAATTAATGAAAAATCAAAAAAGCCATTTTGCTGTAAAACTATGCAAGATACCAGAAAATATCATCTCACCAAAATTGTGCACCTAAAAAAGATCTACAAATTTCTTATCATTCACTTTTTGATATGACGCGTAGTTTTTGTTTTATTCGTAAAAACAGCATTGAAAATAGAAAAATCAAATTTTCAGACGAATATTACCAGCTACGAAAAAATGACCAAAACAAAATTTGTTCATCCAAGGAAGAGGTACAAATTTATTGTGACTCATGTTTCGATAGGATGCGCGGTTTTCGTTTTATTCGTGAAAATAACATTGACAGTAAAAAAAATCAAATTTTTGAAAAAACAATGCAAGGTGCGAAAACATATAAATGAACAAAAATTGTGCATTCAAAAAAGACTTACACACCCGTAATCAATTTTTGTGGTAAGAATATATTCAAAATGAAAAATTTAACTTTTTTGATAAACGGCACAAGCTAAAATAAAATGTTAACTAATAAAATTTGTCGCCTGAATTATATCATTACTTTTCATTTGAAATCAAATACAAATTTAGTAATTTGTATATGAAGAACATATAATACGAAGCACAAAGTGCGCGCTCAGTGTATTTACCAAATCGCACGCCGTAAGTGCGCTCAAACTTTTTTGTTTCTATCATACGGTTCAAATGATTTTCAAATCAAATATCGAGCGCGAAGCGCGAGTGTCTGGATGAGAATGTGTTCCTTAAGGTCGATAGAACCTTGAGTAAATAAAGTTCCTTTTCAGTCAAAATAAAAATAAATTTAACAATCACTTAATATGTAGAGGTTTTGATAATTTTATAATATTTGCAAACAAACTTTTTCTTTTCATCGATGTCGAACACGAAGTTCAAAAATCTAGAGGAGCCTAGCGTAAAGCGCGATGCAAATACGCCCGAGCGCGTAGCGCGAGGTGAACACATAATCGAGTGCGAAGCGCGAGATAAATATATGATCGAGCGCGAAGCGCGAGATCCAACAGTCGCGCGCCCTAGGCGCGCTCAAACTTGCGAGCGAAGCGAGCCGCGCGCGAAGCGCGCCATGAGAATGTGCCCGCGAAGCGGGCAGATTTTTATTATTTATTCACCATCATCACATCATTATTTTACGTTCACACATAAAAAATTGGGGGTTCGGAAATGTTGCGGCTCAGATAAAAGTGGAGATGGGATATTCTTTAGAACTGAGACTCAATAGAACCATTTTTTCAGTTCCTTTTTAGTTTGTTTATATCCGATAGCTGAATAATATGTATACATGAAAAATATGTATATGCAATTTTAGCATAAATTTCCAACATAACCTTAAAAACTGTGACATCTCATGTGCATTATCTTCCTTTCAAGAATGAATAATCTCTATCATTTGAGTTTCTTCATTAAATTTTTCCCAATGTAATATCATTAAATCTGTATTATAACGTAAACGGAGCATCATTAAGTCGTGTAATCTTCGAAGTGAGTCAAAGCCATGGACATAGGAATGGGAGGGGACTAGCAACATGCTTCCTAACTTGGGCGCGGGGATTAATTATAAGTTACAAGGGGGAGACGACCATGTTGGTTTACAAAAGCAAGGGGAGTAAGTGAGAGAAGGAGAACAGTCTGCTCTTTCTCTCGCAATGCCGGTTTAGCAAACCAAGATGGTAGACCGCCCGCTCGTTATTTCGCTCCCGCTACTAGTACATGCCAAAAAACAAAAACAAAAAAGTCTCTATTAGAACACATACTTTAAGTTTCTTTAGAACAATATATTATTTTTGGTTTATTTTCAACAAGAGAGGTTCCTTTTTGTTGCATCTCCCATGAAACCAAAAATCGGTTCTAACAGAAACCCCAGTTTTTCTATGGCAACGTGTATGGTTCCAAACAATATTTTCTAAGCTTTTTCGTTCGCTTATTGAAACACGTGAATATTGCCCGAAAAATATTAAAATAATCGGTAGGACGATTTTTTAAGAATAAATTCAATTTCTGGTTTAATTCTTTATTTGCGTGGAATAAAATAGACCTAAGAGGATGGTAAATGTGGTTTACAATTTTTCCGCAAGATTTTTTGATTAAATATGAATCTCTGGCATCACATGGACATTTTTTGATAAAAATTATATTTTGTATATACAAGTAGATCAAAGTGTTGCAAACAATTGACAACTAAGCGTACTAGTACTTTTCGAAATAGGCCCCGAAAATGGTTTCTTTTTCATCATAATATGATTCTGGATCACCAGAAAACCACAATCCATGAGAGAAAATTCTGTAGGAAAAATGTTAAGCTACATTCAGCATGTGCCACAAAGTACATTTTTCATTTCTTATTTATTAAAATTAAGAATCGACTTTTCCAAAAAAAAGCCCGAAAATTATTAAATTTTTTTCTTAATATTTTCTGGGGATGCCAAAAAATCATAATCAATAAGAAGTATTTTGAAACAAAATTTCAAGCAAAATTTACCATATTTATTTAGGTAAATGTTTTCAGTTCGTGTTAATTAAACACAGAAATGCCTCTTTTTCCAAAAAAGTTCTACTCTATTATGTTCATTCTCCCCTTTTATTTCAACTTAGCTCAGCCGCAACCATTTTACTGTTTGCATAATTATTCTAAAATAAAAATAAAACTTGTAGTACAAGTAGTTTATTCTCGTGTTACTCTAAGTAGAAAACGTACATCACATCCAGACATTCTAAACGCAACTTAGAGCCGTTTTAGTATAAGTAGAAATAGCGCGTCATTGTCAGACAGTTTACGAACGTGAGGCCACGCGTCTAGCAGTAGAAAAAGAACGTCCTCCTAAGATTGCAAAAGGAATAAAGGTTTCGTAGAAAATCATCGAACAAGTTAAAAGAAGATAAAAAATCTTATGTTATTTTATATTATTATTTTTGTGCCGTCAATATATATCAAAAATATATAATGAAATATATATATTAACAAATATATATCAAATCAATAAATATATTTTATTTGTATTATATATTTATATATTTTATATTATCTTTTATCTTATATTATATCTTATATTAACTCATTTATTATCTTATTTTAAGTTAAAAGTCGAAAAGGACGAGAGTGGAAGAACAAGTGATATAAGTTTTTGTATTGGTGGTCAGTTGCACATTTTTTTGTATTCAACTTTAATTTTTTGACGTATACAGAATTTTGCCAGGATTCTCTATGACTATACAATAATATAAATTGATAGAATTATATAAGTTTGATTGAAAAAATTGTGCAAAGAATTTCCCTCGTTTGAAGAGTTTACCAGCATCTCTCGCTATATTAAGAAATTTTGTTAACTACTGCTAGTTTACGGCACTAATAGGAACTTAGCATCGGTAGGCTCGCCATCAAACATATGGTTTAAATATAAATTTTGTCTCTACACAAAATTATTTTCTGAATTTCTTAACAGCATTATTTCGCTTTGCGGTACTGTTTTCAAATATTTAGCACTCACTTTTAAAAACTAATTTTAAACATCTGTTTGAGAAAAACGCAAGTGAATTTTATTGCATGTAATTTCGAAGTTGGTGAAACTGAATTTGTTCGCATTGAAACAAAAGGAGAGACAATAAAGATGATATAGTAATAAGACCCAATGTTGTGGGTAAATATTACCACGTGAAGGTAATTTTTATTGCAGGTAAAGGTTATACTCAAAGAGGGGTAAAGATTACACTTAGTTTTTTCTGTGTAATAACTGCTTCAGAATAAGTGTACGTCAAACTTCACAAGTTATTTAATCGGATTCCAGTTTATAATCTATTTTAATTGAAACGCTATTCCAGTTTAACTTAAAACTATAAAATAATTGTATGGGTTAAACGACAGCATTGCTAGAACGAAAGTCGTAATTACTTTCATCGAGTCTATTGCGCCCAGTAACTGCTTATTTTTCCCAATATGACTTCAACAAGCTCTTCATCTGAACCTATTGAAATCGCCTCTATATATATATTACTCTTTTCTATACAAAAATTCTAGAAAAATCAAGTTCCCTCTTCAGTGAAACCAAATAACTGTCAAATTAGAACTAGTACCTATATGAGCATCTATGAGCAGAAAAAGAAAATGTATAAAACAACGTGAGCCACTTGAATATTTTTACGAAAATGGAATAGCTTGACTGGGTGACGAGTCCATCAGAGAATCTTATGACGCTTGTGTAAGAATTCAAGAGGAAGAAAAATTGTAGTCGTTTCTGGATGAAACTCTTCTACATACAGGCACGTACATCGAACACTTCCGTAAAAAATTATTCTCTTTTATTCTCATCTGAATCATAAGAAGTGACAGTTGGAAGAGAAACACTTTCCGCAAGTGTTAATACTCATCCAGAGATACCCACATATATTTTTAGATTTAAGCTGAGAAATCATGTGATAAAAATTATTATTCAGCGTACCACCGTTTTCTTTAAAAATAAGATTGCTGGCTCAACGGATTTGAAAGACCCATAAAATTAATTGTTTCAAATTTAAAGAAATGTTTCTTTGTTATTCGTGTATGTATCAAAATACAAATCAAATAGGTTTTTATAGCGATTTTGGTATTTCTGAACGCAAAAATTCATTTATGCAACATGCAAAACGATACCGGAATGGCTAAAAAGTGAGAAAGAGACTGATTGAATTCGCATTGAAATATGTCTATCAGCTCTCGACTAAAATTTTCTTTATTTTTTAATCAAAGTTGTATTGTCGGAGTTGTAATTCCTTTATGATATAATTTTTTATGTCCATTAAGGTACATCTTTTAAAAAGTCAATGGATATTAGAATAGATTAAAAATATTTATGGACATTTGATATTGTAAAATTATTATAAATATTATTTTCATTCGCTGTTTCCAGTAGGAATTGTTATTAGTTCAAATTAATTATTGTTTAAAATCCTTTTTTCTTTTTATAAATTTCGTCTTTCCCTCTTGACTGTGAGCGAATATCGGGAAATAATGTTAGCAAAAATTTTCGTCATGAATGTAAAAGATTAAATTAAAGGATAAGGAAGATCCGGATTACAAATGGTCCACTTTAATAGTCTGCATTCTAGCTTATTATTCTACTAGCAAACAAGCGTCAGTTTCAAATACTATTTGTGTTATTAGCCGCTCTAAGGGACGGTTTTCTTAATTTAATAATAATACATATCTCTGAATAACTATAAAGTCCTGAATCTTGATTATATAGCTCAATCTGATACATATTAGCATTATCAATATCTCTACCTATGCTCCAAATCTAATATTAATATCCATAAATTTCTAGTACCCGCCCAAACTACGTAAGGAAGACTGGCCATCACTGGGTTGCTGTAGATAGTGGACCTTTTTAATTATTTTAAAAACCAGCGGATCAATTTGTTTTGAACTTTAGAAAGGAATAAAATATATGCAAAGACGCTACGTCCAAAAGCTTGAGCCATCTAAATCCATTAGGAAATGAGAAAAATTGACAAAATGCTCGGTCTTCGTACTTCCTCCACATTTGTGCACAGACCTTCTAAAATTAAGGTCAAACCATCGACAACTGTATTTTGGTGATTGTGAATTCTCTTTTGTTAAAGCTCCTCCGGCTTCAACGAACACACTCTCATCACGTATCTCGAGCTTCGGACTCGATTTTGTCCATAATGCGAACTCTTCTACATTATATTATTAATTGATGTTATGGTGTTTGACAAGCAAAATATAGTAAATAATATGATGTTAAAGTTTTTTGTCTACATGGTCTAAAATCAATATTTTTTGAATATTGATTATTAATTTTATAAGTTGTGAAAAAACACTCTGGCTCCCCTGGGAGTCGAACTCCAGGTCTTTCAGATTTCCGATCTGATGCTCTAACCAACTAAGCTACGGAGAGACGAGAAGATTTTCTTCACAACTCCTACAAATTAAATGTCGACGTCATTGAATGTACTTGCAAGAATATTTTTTAATCATTCCAACATGAGAGTGATTTTATTAATTGATGCTATGATTTTTGACAAGCAAAATATAGTAAATAATATGATGTTAAAGTTTTTTGTCTACATGGTCTAAAGTAAATATTTTTTGAATATTGAGAATATTGAGCTAGAGAGATTCTTTCACAACTTATAAAATTAATAATCAATTTTGAGCAAGTTTGAGCGCGCCTGAGGCTCGCGACTATTCGTTCTCGCGCTCGATAATATATTTATCTCACGCTGCGCGCTCGGTCTCTGTACTTCCCCCATATTTGTGTACAGACCTTTTAAAGTTAAAGGTCAAAGCATCGAAAAGTGATTGTGAATTCTCTGTTGTTAAAGCTCCTTCGGCTTTAACGAACACATTCGCATCACGTATCTCGTACTTCGCACTCGATTTTGTCCAAAATGCGAACTTTTCTACATTAGGTTCAACACTAATATATCAAATTTATATTACATTTATTTCTGTACATCAGCCTGGGACTGCTAATTCAGGTATTGCATAATAAAGCACAAATTTTATTTATCATGATAACTTTAATATTTGTTCCTTATTTTGCATCACATGTCATCCTCAACTACCCTGAAATATGTATCATTTCAATAAATTTATATTATTAAAATCCATAATATGCATTGGTATTGAAACAAATGTATTTGCATAGTTTGACCGCAAAATGGAATTTTTGATTTTTCATTATTTTCCTTGTCGTCCTTTTGAGTACTAACAGTAGCCATACATAGAATTTTTGAATCTTGAAAAAAGTGGTCTCAAAAAGTTTGCAAATGGTCTAACTTTTTGAATTTTTATCCAAAATGGCTGGCTAACGAACTTGACCTTCAGTTTAGGACACATAAATAGTATACCAAAGGCCAATCCCATCTGTCAATTCTTTTGAAAGTTATTGTGCTAACAGACTAAAACTCTTAGACATACAGACACACATACATACATACATACATGCATACATACATACATCCATACAGACACACATACATACAGACAGACATATTCGCGAAAACCTGTTTTTCGGGTTCAGAAGGTCTCAAAACGTGGACATTTGACAAAAACGGGGAGGGAAAAAAACTTTAAAAAAAACTTAATTTGTTTATTTTCTTCAAGGATTTTTTTAACGATTTACACAGAAAATACGCATCCTATCAAAAAATGATTACTAAAAAATTTGGACCTCTTTTTTGGGTGAACGAATTTTGTCTATCAATTTTTTTTCGCACTTCTTTGTCGTTTTTGCACAAATTTTTCATTTTTATTTTTAATGCTATTTTATACTATTAAAACCAAAACTACGCGTCCTATCAAAAAATGATTGCTAGCGAATTTGCAGATTTTGTCTGTTCATCTTCTTTCGTATCTTGCATAGTTTGACCGCAAAATGGATTTTTTTATTTTTCCTTATTTTTTGTGCGATCAAAATTCCAATTTTGAATTCTTCAAGGAAATTCAAGATGTGCTTATGACTATCTGGTAGGGCTTTCAAAAAGCAACGTTTTTCTTCTCTAAACTTTTTTCATATCGTGCGCTGTTGGGCTTAAAATTTTAATTTCCGATAAATCCAGTCATTGGGATAAATTGTTTGGATTTCTGAGTACTATGAATAGCCGTACATAAAATTTTTAAATCTTAAAAAAAATTCTTTAAAAAATTCTGAAAATGCTCTTTCTGAATTTTTATAGAAAGTGGCTGGCTATCAAACTCGGACTTTCTTTTTATATCCTTATAAAGTATGTCAAAGGGCAATCCGATCGGATAATTTTTTTGAAATATTACCGTGTTTACAGACTACAACAACAACGACGACAACGACAAACAGACACCGACGCAAGAACTATTTTTTCTGACTCAAGGGGCCTCAAAACGTCTACATTTGATAGAATCCGGAAAAGTCATTTTTCACATAAACCTAATAACTTCTCATTGAGATGAGAATGTAATCACTCTGTTTATACGGTGAAAAATAAAATATGGTGATCTAACCACTGTGCTTCATGTAGTAAGTGTATATTTCTTAGATTGACGTTATTAAATGTCATGAATTACCTAAAATTTAGACAAAATTACGAGTTTAAAAATTGCCCGATCTACTAATAGTCACACTCTCCTGAACATTTTTTGTTGAAGTTCCACCTCCAGTTCCACTTTCATACAAGAAATTGGCCATATAAATTCAATTCAGACACGACCATTTTTGTGAACAACATAACTTTTTCAAAGTCAATTTTAATTATTGTCGATTGTGAATTAAAATGGATGAGCGAGTAGGGTAGGGGTGGATTGGCGATGAAAACAGGGGTTAAAAAGTAATGATATATGATATTGGAAGTAGAAGAGAGGGGTGAAGGTCCGTAGAAATTGGGTGAAATGAATGAGACTCGAGGAAAAGGGGTGTAACATGTAGATGAAGGGAAAAGATATATTTATCTTAGATTACTTGCAAAGAAAATAATACAGAAGTAACAGGTATCAAGTTGATACGGCAAATGGATCAAAAGGATGCAACGTTTTGATATCTATATTCATGATCAACTCGATTCAAATTTTGAGATCAATTATCTGTCATAAAATTTCAACTACTCAACACATTATGAAATTATTTAAACCTCTGACCTAAATGATGAGCAATAAAAACTATTTGAAATTGAATTGTTAATCAAATTTTGAAAAAAATCATTTACTTAGCTCCGTTTATTTAAATTTATGATTATTGAGGTTGTGGATGTTTGTTTACAAATGTCAGCAAATCTCGATCAGGGATCGATTATCGATTTGCAAAACTTGAATTTGGCAGAAAGGAATGTTTTTCGAAAATCACTTTATTATTTTAATAATTATTTTTCAACTCTAAATAAATCTCTGTGTTCAGAATAACATTGAAAAAACCGCTTCCTTTCGCGGTCTACTTTCACAAACCCACTCTTGTCATTCTGTTTTGCATACTGATGCTAGTTCGCCCTGAAGTTGTGCTCATTAATTTGCATTGATCCTTTAAAGCGAATCATATTAAGTTAAAATCTTAGATCAGCATATCTGCAACAATTTGATACCCCAAGTTTTGGCGTGAATGATTTTTTTTAAAGAATCTCGTGGGCACAAGAATGGTTTAGACAACATCAGACTTTATATAACGTTCACGTCGTATAAAAATAATTTCATCGATAAAATGCGAAAACAATAAATTTGAATTTTCTTATGAAAATTATCTTTCAATGTGTTCAATCTGATCACCCTCATTTTGCTAATTTCGAAGTTTAAAAAAATATTAGTAAATTACAAAAACAGGCGATAAGCGTGGACAGAATTTAAAATATATAAATTTAACATATTTATTGTTCGAAAAAATATACTTTCAATTATCGTTTTGTATAAATCTGCTCTTCAGAAGGATAAAGCATGAATGCTAATTGCTCAGAATTTAGAATAAAACTAAATACAGGGAAATGAGGTAGACTGTTTCCAGATCCGCCAATTAAGCCTCATTGTCTATCCTTTGTCTAAAGATTTTTATATAACACATGCCTAAATACGGCCGTTTCTTGTGCCTGTGGAACGAAGCTGAAGTTCCACTTTTCAGGGGATATAGTAGCTATTACATATCTGTGATCTGATAACTTAAGGTCGGTTCCACAGGCATGAAAATTACAGTCATGTCCATGCTTGTTCGCCTAAGACTCGTACTGAAAATATACACTCGCCAATAAAGTCCGATTTTGGTGCATAATATACTATTATTATAAAATGAGTTTCAACGTATTTTAACAAAGTGCGATGATGTACTTATTATAAAGTAACGACTTCTAACCAAAATGATCTCAGAATTGATTTATTCATACCATTGTCTCGAAATTAGAACGTCCTTCATTATCGATAAAGCGCATCGGGTGCAGCAGTGGTAATTTAACGGTTTATCGACGACATTTAGAGCGTGTACTGCTACACTTTGTACACATTATTTGATTTTCCAGAAGCATTAAATGTAAATAAAGTCGAATATGTACAAGTCCACGTACAATCTACCAATATTGGTTCCCTATTCATTAAATTATTCTGGCAATTAATTAACAAAAAGTGCATGAGAGCTAAAAATGAATGTTCATTAAATAAAAGTAGAATGTATATATCATGTAATGAAAAAGTAGGTTAATAATAATTATCATGGCTCTTTGCAGAATTGTTATTATTTTATTAACCTTATGAATCTAACTATAAATATATGTTTCGAGCTCCAAAATTTGTGCATTTTGAAATCAAAAATTAAATACTAACAATAATATATTTTAAAACAATACTATCAACTTTTCTCTATTTCCACTTGAAAAGTAAAACTTTTGGATGAAAATTTTATTGGATAATAACTAGAATAGCCTTTTTTATTGGATTTATATATCTTTAACTTTTAAAAGATTTGAAACTTTTGGAAAAAATAAACAGTCCTAGTGAATGATTCGATTTTCTCGCACGAGTAAAAAATGAAATATGCTCTCTATTCTAGACTGTGTCTGTTGAATCTATTATTTTTCCTCATTCGTTCGTTCGCTAGAAAAAATCGGTAGCATTTTTTCCCAGCGACAATTTTCCTGGAATTTTACATTTCTATCGTTAACATGTGCCGACATTCATAGGCCTGCAAGTGTATCCTCACTTATACTAACGTGTGCACTGCACAATCCTTCATGGGTGCTTGCATGAGTGCTTGCTTGCACACGTGTTGCGTGAATATGAGTGAATTTCAGCATGAACGCACCAGAATTTGCAAATCGTGCATGCGTTCAGTTACGTCCGTACATGTCCATACATTTTTTCCAAACAAGTGTAATGGTCATGTCATGGAAATTTGAATATTACACCACCGGTTTAATACCGTATTTAATATTACTCAGTGAATGCTAATTCTGTAAAGTTATAGGTCAACACCTTTAATCTCGAATTATCCCGTGTGGAAAAATTTCGTGGCAGTCTTGAATCATGCTAAAGCCAGTACAGTTTTTCTCAAGCAGGTCTATTCACGCAATACTAGCCTGGCGCTACACTGGCGCTGTCTAGTTTTGCTACGTGTTTAATTCAAAACTTGCTGCTGCCTAATCCCAGTCTTGGCGCTATCTAGGAGTTCGTTGCGAATTTGAACATAAAGGAATTGTCCAGATTTTAGCTAGTTTCTATATAGAATCACGGTTTCGACTTGAACAAAAATTACAGAGGTGAATTCAGAAAATAATCATTTTTGAATAAAAGATTTAGGAAATTACAATACGCGATTGCACAAATGCTTAAGCAATAATTAATTGTACACCATTACATATTTAAGATAGTGAACAATAATGATTGAAGGTGATCGAAATCTTAACACAAGAACTGTATTCTTAAGTCCGATTTTTTTTAAGAATGTTTAAAAACATTTTTTTTCAATTTAATTATATATTCAAGTTATAATAAATGTATGTTGAATTTATAATAATTATAATATGCATGATGCTATGTATAATATTGATGATATTCCAGAAAATCAAATTTGAAAAAAAATGATTTTTTTAATTTATTTTAATTATTTATTGATTGCGTTAATGATTATTAAGCCTAACGTATTAATTATTTGAAATAATAAACAATCATTATATCTTAGCCTAACCGCAAAAAAATCATACAAACTTTTTTTTTCAATGATTTATTCACACATCAAGCACTTTTCATGTTGAAAAATTGTTCATGTTTTATTCAAATAAATATTAGGATGTAATGAATTGAAATTCATATCCGACACAAATGAAAAAAATTTAACTTTTAGATGGCTGAGGTGTTAAGGCGACGGGACAAAGTTACAACAATATAATAGGAAGTTACATCAGAAGTTCGACACCCGGCGTATGTACAAGAGATTTGCGGAAACTCATTTCTTCTTTTTTTTTGTACAAAAACTTTTTTTATATTTTTAATTAACTGCAAAATCTATATATTGGACTTTTATAACATAAAAAATAATGATATTATTTAACTAATTATTATTTTTTATCAACATAGCCGATCTGTCTAGAAACTAGTCGATCCGAGCGTTACATCCCAGTCTAGCCACTGGACAGTCAGACTGTGGAGCGCCAGTATCGACTCAAGGCGGACTGGACAGAAACAGTACAGCGCCACGAAATTTTTCCACACGGGATTTATCAGTAACCAATTTAAAATTTGACTTTTTTTGAAAGAAAAACATATTAAATATCTGGTAAGAAAAACCTTCTATTTCAAGTATAGAAACTTATTATATAAAATGAATGGAAAACTAAACATCATTTCTAAACTTTGAATTTATAGAATACCAGATTAAAAAATCTAGTATTACGGAAATGTTTGTAATCCAAACAAGCTGAAAATTGGTTAAGTATGCGGAAAATTCCTTAATACCAGACAGTACAAATAAAAAATCAATCGATTTTGGGATTTAGCGACTCATTTTTCGACCTAGAGGGTTTTTCCTGTACAATCTTCTCCGAAGAAAGTGTATTCATAATATAAATTTAACATTCTTCAACCGTATTTCGAAGGTCTAGCCATTCTGAAGAATATACCTGGTACTGCTACTAGGCGTGCTGTAGTGTCTCAGTGGCTCTAATACTTGATAAAAATGATTTTTCTGTTAACGTGTAACGAATATTTTATTGTATTCTTACTTGTATGTAGCTGGAGAACGATTTAGGTATTTTCTTAATTAAATTTTAAAAATGGTTCCAATGTAAGAAAACGATAGTTAATAATAAAATCATAAACGATTTTGGTGGATGGTTCTGCTCATCTGTTACATGTCGAGATGGTTTTTGATAAGTCCTCTTGCTTCCCACGTTTTGGTGAGTTTTGTTGGTGTTAATCTCTTTGCCTTTAACAATTTGGGGTGCTTTTTGATGTGACTCTCCTTGCCTTTCACATTTCAGGGTGCTTATTTTATGTGAGTCCCCTTGCCTCTCACGTTTTGGGATGCTTTTTGGTTAAAATACCTCTTTAAAACCCTCATAAAAAAGTAAAATTGGATAACTTTATCAGGAGTTATGTACAATTGAAAGTTAGCAGTCGGGGTGAATCGTCGAAAATTCGGGCCCCTGTATCTTGAAAACCCGTTTCACTAGGTGCGCCCTCTTCACAGAATTTAAAGAGGTCCACTAGCTCTACAATCTTGCGGAATTTGAATAAGATAGGCATCACAAAAATTGTAGGCGGGGACACTTGGCAAATTTTACTTGGTAAATTTTATATATATAAAGCTATAGATGCTTTCTCCAATATTTTTCTAATTGCGCAACCTAATTAACTCGATCAATTAGTTTTCGAAGAAACAATAAAGTATACAAACACGATTGTAAAGCCAGTAAAGTGCAAACATGTTAAAATTCGAACGTGCGGATTCTTAGCAATTAAAACACGCGCTTCAGTTTCGCTCTACCAATAAACAATTTTAATAACCAATATAGAGCACATTACTACAATATTAATTATGTTTTTCAAATAAAAATTTTATTATACGGAACATATAATAGTAAAATAATAAAAAAGATATATGTGATACAAAATAATGATATGTAACCATCTTAAGTTTGAGGTTTTCGTTTTGCCATACAAAATAATATCTTTATATATATATAATTCTTCTGCCCGTGTGTATGTGACTGAACTCCTCCTAAAGGGCTGGACCGATTTTAATGAAATTTTGTGTGTGTGTTCCAGTCGATTCGAGAATGGTTTAGATTCACAATTCAGTTCACTGGAAAATGTTTATCTTTATATATATATAATTCTTCTGTCCGTGTGTATGTGACTGAACTCCTCCTAAACGGCTGGACCGATTTTGATGAAATTTGTTTTGTGTGTTCCAGTGGATTCGAGAATGGTTTAGATTCACAATTCAGTCCACTGGAAAATATTTATTTAATTAATTTTTCATTTATAAATTGTCATTGATACAGGACAACGTCTGTCGGGTCCGCTAGTATAATATATATAATACAAATATCTAACGAGAAAAATGACATGCGCCTAAACTTTTTTAATCTCAAAGTGTAGCAAGGAATATATCACCTCTCAATGATTTATTTTTTATTTTTTTACATTCTCATCATAATGAGAAGGTATTGATTTTATCTGAAAAATGAATTTCGTGGATTCCATCAAATCTCGACGTTTTGAGTCCACCTGAGTCAGAAAAAATAGTTTCTACGTCTGTGTCTGTCTGTCTGTCGTTGGCGTCGTTGTCGTCGTCGTCTGTATACCGGCAAACTTTTGAAAGACTTATCGGATTGGATTGTGCTTTGACACACAGTTTAAGGGACCAAAAAAATGATCGAGTTCTCAGCTATTTTATTCTCATTACTTAGGAGTTCATAAAGGTGTTAATATAGAACTATTTTTTTGCAAATTGGGCATCGCATGATTTATAAAACTTTCTTTCGGCGAGTAAGCAATGTTAAAAATAGTGAATAAAAGTGAGAGTGGAATCTAAAAAAATTATGTTTCAATTCTCAAGTTCAGACTAAATAGATCCTATAATTTTTGTATTTTGTCAAGTAAAAATGGTATTAAACCAATCCAGAAAAGTCGTATGAATTTTGTTCTTCATGTTTCCAAATTATCGGGAAACCAATATTGATGGCTCTATCTTCCTGCGGATCTTGGAAGATAAGGAAATTGGAAAGCTTTAAATCACTAACAAGGAACTGTTTATTGAACTAGCGCTCTTGAATTGAAGCGAGAAAATTATTTTCAGATCGATGCTAATTTCTCCAGTACTTATTCGTGTAAGTCGGAGATTTCGTATTTAAGTAAGCATGCATTGATAATATCTACATAATATGATATAATTATCATTAAATAAATAATTCTTATTACATGGGAAACCAATTTTTTCTTCATAGTTTTTAATTATTGGGTTTTCCATAAAAAAAACTCCCAGTCTAAATTCCAACAATCTAAACTAAAATAATTCTTTGCAACACCCACATCGAAAGTAAGGACTTGCATGCCTCTAAATGATGTCCAAAGTTTACAGAAACAAGCAACTTTGCACGCCTGCAAAATAAAAATATTCTGAAAAATTTGGTACAAAATAGTATACACATATTTGGCTGAAAACCACCATACGGGGTCAGAAATTTAGTGAAAAGGGGTAAAAAAGGCGTTGAATCTATTTCTTGGGGGTTTGTTGCAAAAATAGCATTTGATATACGTGCGCACAGGCAATTGCTACTAGTGTGATTGCAGTATTTGCGTTCAGCTCTTCGCACTCATCTACATTTTCGCAATCGCTTCGCCCGTGCACTTGCCTCCGGCTCCTGCTGCAAATTTCATCACACTCGTCAGCAATCGTCTATTTTGCTCCAATTTCCACTTTTAACTTTTAACTCAAAAGCTGGAAATAAGGGTAATTCGATCAAATGAAGAATTGGGTGAGAGAACTGAGCGGAATAAAAAAATGTATTTTCATACTTTGCTTGCCGCTACCCACCGAAGTGCCCATGATTGCATACCGAGGATTTATCGTGGCTTTGTACTCGAATATCACGCATCAGGGCTCGGGCGACCGACTTCCGTTAACCGTGCAAGACAAACGAGATAGGGGCGCGAAAGTATGGTGGTGTCCTGCCGTCCGAATCCTTCTCGCACAATCACGTGTGAGTGGTATTGAAATACCATAGCCGATACGGTATCATATACTAAATGTGAAAACGTGTACATTCTGTGAGAAGCATGTTATTTTGTAACATTTATTTCGCCTCATCGGCTGCTCAAGGGTCGAGAATTCGCATACATATTTAATTGGAGCAGTCCACGACACGTCCCCACACCTGCTTTAGGACGAAATCGTACGCACAGGCTCGTCCTTGCGGACTCCCCCCCCCCCCGTAGAGACGACAGGCAGTCCCCCACCACCAGTGCACCCCTCTTGGAAAAACCTATATCCATCAAGTAGTTAATACTGGACTGGCGGAATAGAACCTCGTGACGAGCCTGGTGACGACTTAATGATTCAATTTTCAATTCAATTTTTAATTTTATCACTCTATAATGAAATTTAAAAGGAAATAAGAGGCAAACACCATTTTTGAATTGAACGCAAAAACCTGTCCTCTTGTAGAGTTGTAACATTCTTTGTGAAAAACTACTTTACGTATAATGTTAAAACTTACACTATCTCTTGGACTTGCCTGCCTGCTATAAATGGTTCCAACGATTATATGACTTTCTGTGTATATTTCGGAATAAAGAGTTCAAAGATATTATTCATTGTCCGTAAATAAGGTAGTCTCTTCAAAGGAATGCTATTATTAATTCATGACATGAATTATTTCATGAATATAGGTTTTCCTGAGTAAGGATAATACGAGAGGGGTAACAGCGTAATGCTGGTAGGGGACTTCCTGCCATCACCACGAGGGGCACACAAGGGTTAGACTGCAAGTACGATCTCGTTCTGAAACAGGTATGAGGAAGAGTCCTGTGTCGCCCTTTACTTGATCTCGAATTGGAGGAACTGAAAAACTTGATTTTATTGCGAACTTGTTTCAAATTGTTGATAAGAATTTGCATGGATGCACGTGGATTGTGGACGGAAGGGTACAAGTCCTCTGGTGGTGATTTGCGGTACTGTTGGGAAAAATGTTGGAGGGTGACATCAGCTGTGTGATGTTGAAATGAACGCAGATACGCCTAGATAAACTGGCGTATAAAGTCATAGCGATAAAGGAGAATACAACCGTGACCATCAGACGGGAAGATAATAACAGTTTTATATTTACCTCAGCAACTCCCATTATTCAATTCGAAAATAAAGTAACAATATATTGGTAATTTCATCAAATAAACGGTTGATTGATCTAATTTGAGCCCTAGCGGCTCATGATGTAAACGAATGTTTGCACACCTTCATATTTTCAAGTATCTCCTGGAATTTGCAGCTAATCCTAATTTACATACAGGCTTATATTTCTCATTTCAAAAAAAATGTAAAAAATTTGTTCTGCGCTTTTTCAAATTCATTTTTCATTTCTTTTCAAATACTTTTTTACTTTGACGGTACTTTGACGTCACAATTTGTGCAATTGCCCGGGATGATCAAGTCAGGTCAGTGCAACTAGCAAACAAAAGTGATGCAAAAAAATTATAAACGCTACATAAAATATATTTATAATCAAGTTTAGATTCTAATGTATACTTCATTTGAGGAAAAACTGCCTTAATGTACTTCTGCAAAACGAGGGACACTGAATTTGTTGTGCAACTTATCAAGTGAAGACCGAACAGTTTAATATCTAAATTTTCATATATTTTTAATTAAATCCTGTTTCATTATTTTGCGAGTCTAATATTTCTCTCCTCTGCATGCATTATTTTAGCAGCAAAAGCTAATATCGGTTCGAAATATTATTCTATAAACATTGATTTGATTTCATCCGAAATAATAAAGGACGACGCAACGCTACCATAAGCTAGAGGGACATGTTTCTTGCACTTGCTAAAATGGTTGACGAGAATTAGGATTTCGATATTACGAATAATTTGTACAGAATCTGTATGAATATGTTCAAATATCTTTTTCGAGAAATGGATCTCTAGCCGTTTTGGAAACAAACTGAGGAAGACTTGGAAAAGTTGGAAATGGACATCACCGTCTACAGAAAAAGGTTTATTGAGAATCTTCATACATTTCATGCAAAAAAGTAGGATCTCCAAAGCTTGGGAGCGATAAAAAAGATCCTTACGTTTTAGGTGCGTTACTTGAATTCTCGTGTATTTAAAAAATCTATTCATATTATTATTGAAGTAAACTGGTGGAAAGGTCGAGTACACACGCATCAATACCAGAAAATTCAGGATTCGTTGGTGATACATAAAAAGGAAATTTTTCTGGTTAAACAACTTGTGACGATGGTATTAAAGTAACAATAAAGTATAAACACTTCAAATTGGCTTCTAAATTAAATATTTTGTTATAAATTTTTATATTAAATTTGATTTCCGATTGAGAAAGGAACCGAAAATCGAACCTCAGCCACCTATATTGCAAAGAAGAAATATTTGAACTTGATAATAGCTTTAAGCGTTTCTGCAATGTCAGGAATATTTCTCACCAAAAATAAGTACTTTCAGAAGTTCTGGAACAAATAAAGTTTCAAAGAAAGTTCGATTTCCATCTACACTTGCATTTTTTTAGTTTATATCCCCAAGTAGGATCATTTCACTTCTAGAAATGATTATGTGATCCTAAGATTAAGTAATAGGCCTTCTTAATACGTAATGAAGAAAATCGACTTTCTCTATATATACATTTCAACTTTGTTCATGCTTTGTTTTAGATTTTTTCATATTTGATTTTTTTAAGTACAACATAACCCCGTGACGAAATACTTTGATATCTATTTATTTTTTAAATACTTTCGTACAACAACCATTGCAAAACGAAGAACGACCTTCGAGGACGGTTTTAAATTAGTAAATTCAACGGTAGTAGAAGCTGGATAATTTGATCATTGCGGGAAAGGGGGCGTGGAAAGACGGGAAATTGCGTTGTCGAACTGTTGGGGACTTAATGCAAGTAATTTCTTTCCACTGGGGTCACTGCCCATCCATTTTGACAATTGACTTACGAAGCAGCTAGCACTCTACAAACTTTGAACTCGGCATTACTTTTGAAGTGAAACTTCTTCTGGGACGGGAGTGAATTGAAAAAAATGACCGAAAGCACGAACAGATATCTCTATGTCTCTTTCTTACAAGTAAACTTTCTATAGTCTATACCTTCTCTCTCTATTCGCGTCTCCCTTTTGTGCGACGATCGCAATTGCTATAAATACTCCTCTTCGATATCCCCACTACTGCCGCGCTAATCAAAGTATGTATATGCTCTCTTTCTCTCTCTCTGTCTTTCTCTCTCTGCACTTTCTTACTATGCGATTTCCTAAAAACTCATTATGATTCCTCACGAAAAATTTCAAAGTTAATCCACCAAAGTTTCACTTTTGTCGTGTGGCCCTACTGCCACCCACTGGCTTTTTTTCATTCTGATTGAAATAATATGAGGATTTAATACGAAAAGATTGAAACCTGGAATCAAATTTCAAAATTTAAAATCGTTACAAGGAAAACTAATAATACATTTGCAGTAGAGGTGTGCAGTGGTTTTTTTTTCAAATTTTCAATACAAATTTAGACACTTGAAACATTGTTTTTTTCGAAATAAAAAAATCTAAGTGTACAGACTTCCTTAGATTAGGGAGCAACGACTCACATGGCACATTCAGTATATGCATTAATGAATAAAATTTCAAGTAATTGTTTAAGTTTTGAGGTAAAACGTTTTGTGTGTGTGTGTGTTTCTCATCTATTATGACAGTTGCGAAAAAATGACTGAAGCTTGTAGTATTTGGAAGAGCCACTATGATTGAAGAAAAAAGATTCGATAGTACTCGTTGCAACGAGGTTCTGCCCCCTCCAAAGAAGGCAACCACACAGTTACCTACTCTACAGTTGAAAACAAAGCATCTGGGAAGTGATAAGACATTTTTTTATATTTACAGTAACCAAAAGTATAAACTCCACATTAATATAGTAAAAGTATAACTCTTCTGAATTCTAAGCAATTAAATTTCAGCAATTTTAAATTTAAATACGTTTAACTAAGGATATCAAATTTACGTATTATATAAAATCAGAGGCTTTTAACATTAATCAATTTACATGTGAAATGTTTTAGATCGACAAAATTACAATTAGAAGATTCAAAAACTAACATTTTCAAATTCAAGCTTTAATATAATCTAATGCCTTTTAATTGCAGGCATTCAAATTAAAGCACATTCCAAACAGAAGTTCAAAATTACATCTTTTTAAATTTTAGACATCAAACATTGAATGAATCTAAACTGGGTTACAAACTGAATACGTTTCATATTCGAATTGTGAAATCAAAGCGTTCTTTATACTAGAATCCTTCAAAATGAAATAATTGTAAATCAAATACATTAAAATCATAATATTTTTTTCAAATTGTGAGTTATACTTTTTTAAATTCAAAAACCAAGATTACCTTCCTGCCAATTACGAACTAAATTGAAGAAAAATAATGAACATTTAAACAAACTGAGAAATGTATTTAACAGCAAGTACGTAACAGAGTTTCGTCCTAGAGTAATAAAATGCAGCAAATTACTGCAAGAGGGTCACGACTTGATCAAATTCAATCTGTTCCACCCAAGCCAACACCTAATACAAGAATTAAAATACAGATAGCCGGCTTCAGTCTTTGAAGGGATTTTAAATGGCTTAAAAGTTCGCAAGGGTTTAAAAGTTCACAATGGCTTACGCATTAATTACGTTAGGATACTGAAAGGATAACTAAAGAGTAACTACAAAATATTCGAGTTCCAATACTGTAAAATCGATTTTATGACATGTCACACGCAACACGAATGTTTCCTCAGAATGTATCGTTAAAGTTAACGGAGTACAAGAACTTGTTTGCGGTGAGACGTACGTACGTAGGTTCTTGAGAGTAATCAGCCACAGCATACCGGTGTCACGAATGTGCGACAAACAGTAGCGTGATCACGAAATGGAAAACGTGAGTGAAGAAGAATTCGGATATTTAACACACAATGTGATTCAGGAAAAATATTCAACCATGTTGGTAACAAATTAAACCGATTCCAGGGTTTCAAGATCTGATAACGGTACAAGTAAACCTGAATTTTCTAAGAATGCCTTCGAAATTCCATCACTTCTATGAGTTCTTCATTAGGCTCAACACTGTCTGTGTAAAAATGGGTCTAAAGCCCTTCTCTATATTCCCAACCTCAAGCATGATGCCAAGGAACGTAATGTTTTCCTTAACTGTAATAAAAGAGTTTAACTATACAAAGTGATTGCAATGGATGTTTAATTCTAAGGATTCTAAGGGAACGTGGATCAAGTTTGATAATGAGGACAAGAACAAGTTTAAAAGTGCACCCTTGTATTGAGCATACATAGGGATGTCCGTAAATGTAAATTGCTGAACGCCCAAGTCTTTTGCAACGATTACTGTAGATGTATTAAAGAAAACACGACTAAAATGTCATGTATTATTATCCGACGATCCCAATATAAAGTACCTATGGAAATTTGCTATAAAAAATTTATGAAATCCTGAATCAATATTGAAATTCGTAGCTTACTCAAACAAAGCTTTCCAGCAGGATAGTAGACATGAAACAGATATGAGAAAATTGAAAGCGTACACTTGTGGCCCCGATGAAAGTACCAGGACTTTGTTTGAATGACGTGAAATGTAGTCGAAGACATTCTTCCTTCAACTTAGTACTACCACAAAAAAGAGGCTCATCGAAATTTTATTAAATGATTACTTGATCCGTATAAAGACAAAAAAGTTGTGGTGGCTTTACTCAGGTTGAAGGGAAACTGGAGAAAGATGGGTGGCAATCGAAAGATGTCCATGGAAGCCTCGATAAAGGTGTTTCATCCCTCCGCACACTAATTGAAAGGAGAGGTAAACATTTTGATAGTCATTTTTTTTATCTCAATTCTACATTCTAAGAGCTTCAATTTGAGCCATCGTTGAAGAAAATCTAAATAAAATAAAACCTTTTAACATAGGGAACTTCTCACATCTCAATTTCTCAATCCCTTCCCTGTTCCCCCAAATGATTGTTTGCTAAGATTTGGAATCTAAATATGAAGCAGATTGTGTGTCACTCTATTGGGCGAATACGAAACCTCATGGTCGTGAATTTCGGTGAACCTAGCCACCCTTTTCCAGGTCCCCTCTGCTCACTAAATATATTTTTCCTATGCTCACCGAATTTCGGTGAACCTAGAAACGGCATTTTCAGGCCGTCTCCCCCCCCCCCCTCTCTCGCCAACTATGGATGGACATGCACTTCTGTACTCTAAACGCAACCTCTAACCCCTTTGAAATAAGGACTCAAACAGGATACCGGAACCGTAAACGGATTGGACTTGCGTTTTGGAATTGAGGTTTAGCACTTCGTGTGTGGAACAGGAAACTTAATATTTGAAATTTTGGAGTAAAAAACATGTTTTGAAATTAAAAAAACCTGTCAGAAATTTGTATTTATTATTAGTATTATTATTAATCTATTTATATCATTAGACAAACAGTAATAATTTTAAATTAAAGCATAAAGGTTGAACATTTTAGATAATACATTTAAAAAGTCTACGACACCGTTTCTTGTAGACGAATGCCACCTACTTTGATTAATTTTTGTTTTCAGAAACGCTCGAAATTTCATTCCTAATAACGTCACTAAGCTCGATTTTTCAAATTCTTTTTGTGTGCAATAATTTTTAAACATATAAAGTAAAGAAATTGGCATGGCGCCAATGACGTACGTAAAGAATATTCCCCTTAAGTTTGACGTTTAGTTACAAATTTATATGAATGCTACCACAAACTATAGAAGTGATATAAAATAATCATGAATGGAATCATGTCAAGATAAAAAATAACAAGGAGTCTCAAATCGTGGAGATCAGATGAAAGAATGTGGTTGTCAACCATAAAACTTTAACAAGGCTGTTTCTTGTAACCTTCACGTTAAAATCATTCGTTGAAATAACGAATAGAAACAGCTTTAGAAAGTACATAACTCCATACCAAAAATAAAATTATGGAGAAAGTGAATTATGTTTTCGAAAATTGGTTACAATCAACATTTTGTTACATAACTTAGTGTGAAGTAGATTTTTTATTACAAATTTATCATGGTCAAAAATAGTGATAGTTAACGAAAACATGCAAAAAAGAAGGATTGTAAATTATAAACAAAGAACAAATCTGCCCGAAGCGCGGGCACATCCTCATCGTGCGCTATGCGCGCGGCTCGGTTCGCTCGCAAGTTTGAGGGCGCCCAGGGCGCACGTCTGTTGGCTTGCGCGCTTCGCGCTCGATAATGTATTTGCCTTGTGCTACGCGCTCGGTCTTTGTACTTCCTCCATATTTGTGCACAGACCTTTTAAAATTAAACGACAAAGCATCGACACCTGTTATTTGCTGATTGGGAATTCTCTTTCGTTAAAGCTCCTTCAGCTTTAACGAACACATTCTCATCACGTATCTTGTGTTTCGCACTCGATTTAGTCCAAAGTGCGAACTTTTCTACATTGAGTTCAACTCTATTAGATCAAATGTATATTATATTTATTTCTATACCTCGGCCTGGGACTGCTTATTCAGATATTACAAAATGAAGTATAAATTTAATTTTTCAAGATTACTTTAATATTTGTACTTTATTTCGTATCGATTTTTATTTTGAGCTACCCTAAAAAATGTGTCATTTCAATAAATTTATATTATTACAATTCATAATATGCATTCATATTGAAACAAATGTATTTTCATTGTCTTTTTTTTTATAATTTAAAAAAAGCGCGCATCCTATCAAAAAAAAAAAAACAATTTTGTTAATTAACAAAATTATTTATTTATTTTCAATTATATTTTTTACGATTTGAACAAAAAATACGCATCCTACCAAAACATAATTCATAAGAAATTTATAGATCTTTTTTAGGTAAACAACTTTTGTCTATCAATTGTTTTTCGTACCTTGCGTCGTTTTACCAAAAGTTTAATTTTTTTTATTTGTAATGTTATTTTTCACGATTATAATAAAAACTACCTATCCTATGAAAAAACAACTAAGAACAAATTTGTAGCTTCTTAGCTCGTGTCGTTTGTCCAAAAAAATTTATTTTTTATTTTTAATGTTGTTTTTTATGAATGAAACCAAAAATACGCGTCCTATCAAAAAGCGATTAATAAGAAAATTGAACCGCCGGATGCAAGAACCAACCCGACGCTCGAAAACACGTAAAAGTATTTTTCAATCGTCTCAAAAATTGAAAATTTTTAAATTCGTAAAATCAATTTTTTGAAAGTGTAGAATTGTAGAGAATAAGGAAATGAAACTTTTTCCCATTAGAATCTTTTTCGCCAAACGTTTATTTTCAATAATGAAAACAACATATTGAAAAAAGCTCCTCCCTGATTTAAATAAGTTTTAAAACGTAAATCGTTCTAACTCGGTCAAATATTATTGAAATTAGTTCATATTTGCAGGACATATTCAAAATACTCTTGGGATGCCTAAAAATCATGAAAAAGTTAACAATCACTTATTGTTTAATCATTTTGAATTGCAAAATGAGGTCAATCGATAATTGTGTTTTCTTGGTTTCGCGAGGACAGCTCTGTCAGGTAGCGTTCTCGAAGTTCAGTCTGCGCGGGCAGACGTCGAGTACTTTTTCCAAATGTGAATAACACAGTGAATTTTTAACGAATAGATATGAGATTTTCCAAATAACTGCATTCAACATTTTTTGAACAAATCTCTCACTGGAAGTTGTTTGAAAGTCGAAGTTACCTAGATACTTTTTACCGGCGAAATCAAGAAAACACAATTATCAATTGACCTCATTTTGCAATTAAAAATTATTAAACAATAAGCGATATTTGGCCGAGTTAGAACGATTTAAGTTTCAAAACTTAATTACATCAGGGATAAACTTTTTTTCAATATTTCGTTTTTATTATCAAAAATAAACGTTTAGCGAAAAAAATTTTTATTGGGAAAAAGTTTCATTTCGTTATTCTCTATAATTCTACGTTTTCAAAAAATTGATTTTCCGATTTTGAACATTTTCATTTTTTGAGACGATCGGACAATACTTTTACGCGTTTTCGAGCGTCGGGATGGTTCTTGTATCCGGCGGGTCAATTGTAGTAGATCTTTTATGGGTGCACAATTTTTTTCTTTTCGTCTTTTTTCGTATCTTGCATAGTTTGACTGAAAAATTAAAATTTCGATTTTTCATTATTTTTTATGCGACCAGAATTTGAATTTTCAATTTTTCAAGAAAATTCAAAAACTTGTTATGATGATCTTGTAGGGCTTTCACAAATTAACGTTTTCCTTCATTTTCCTTGGATTTTTTGAATTTTGAAAATGATATAACTCTGATAATTTTCTTTTTATTGAAAAAAGTCGTAAAGATAAATTGTTTAACTTTTCAAGTACTATGAATAACCGTACATAGAATTTTTAAATCTTGAAAAAATGGTCTCAAGAATATTCAAAATGTACTAACTTTCTGAATTTTTATCCAAAATAGCTGGCTAACAAACTTGACCTTCAATTTCTGACACTAAAAGAGTGTACCAATGGCGAGTCTGATAGATTGATTTTTTCGGAAGTTATCGTGCTCACAGAAAGGCAGACAGACAGGCAGACACACAGGCACACATACATACATACATCATACATAAATACATACATACGTACGTACATACATACATACATACATACAGGCAGACACATTCGTAAAAACCTGTTTTTCGGGTTCAAAGGGTCTCAAAACGAGGACATTTGAGAAAAACTGGGGGGGGGGGTTAAATTTTACACAAATCTAATACCTTCTCTGGTGATAATGCAAGTAGGTTTTGATGCACTTATTCTTATGTCATCGAATGAAGGGTGTCAAGGCATAACCATGTAAGTGCAACTGCTTTCAAAACTCATTTTTCATCGCACTATAAGCTACCTGAGAATCGCATTGGGATATTGAAATATTTTTCAATGTTTATGATCAACGGTTATGATCAAGTTACAACGAAAAAAATCACCAAAATTCAAATCGAATTGAGACAATATTAAATTTTCATAAGTCGTTCAACATCTTTGATAAATTTATCTTCTAGAATTTGTATGTATTTCCATTGCACTAATTGCAATGATCTAAATTAGTAAACAATCACGGTCTTGAATTCTTTTAAGAATCTTTGTAGATTCCAGATTGCACATATTAAAATAAAATTGAGTGCCTGCTCATGCAATGAAAGATATGCACTCTTCACTCTTGTGAAATGAATTTTTTTCAGAGTGTATCATTATAAACACGTGCTACCCAGGAGAGTAGTATCAAGGAAACAGAACGCACGTTACATGTCCTATTTTCAGTTAAGGGGAAGGACAGTGAGATGCAGATCAATAGCTTCAGAGCTATAAATTTGAAATGCACCAGCTGAAGCTACCCGTTCCGCATAAGGCAAATCAGCACGCTAACTTACAAGATTAGGGCGACACTGAGGAGGTCAAGTAATAAGTGTTACATCATCGCATGTCTGATGTGATATTATACAACTCAATCTGAAAAAAACCTTCAGTGTTCTTTCTGAACATTCCACAATATCATTTGAGAATTCAGCCTCATAACAATAAATTACCCTGAATTTTCAGGCAAGTGTTTTTAACGAATAATTACTAATGCTTTTCTTAGACCTTCCTCCGTGACTCTCTTTCTTTCTCTCATTCTTTTATATCTCGCATACACTTTCAGCTTCAATCTCTCTCATCTCACCACCCTATACCCATTAACCTCATTCATAAACATCCTGACCTCTTCGCCTCTCGACCTCTATCGGTCACCCACCACATCCATCATCCCTTCCACCCAAATTATAATCCCCTCCGTAACCCCTCTACTGTATCCCTACGCACTCAAATCTTCCTCAAACCCAATCAGACCTTTTACGGTATCCTATCGCTTTCCAACCCACTCTCCATTCCATGAATACCTCCACTTCTTCCTAAAAACCATTACCCTTACCCCTACACACATCCCTCTTCTACCAGCCAAGTTTACTCCGTATCAGCTCATTGTCTACCAAACTCCTCCCCCTCCAACACTCACACCCAACACTCTTAATCCCTGCTACCCAAACCATTTATCCTCACTCCGACTAATCTACCATACTTTGCCACTTCTATCCGTACCCCTGCCTAACCTTCCTTCCCCTCCGCTTCCAAATATTTTCATCTCTATTACCCTCCTCCCCAGCCCAAAGCCCTATTCCATCAAGTCTACGTCCATGCAATCCTCTTCACCCTCTGCTCTCCAATCTCTTTACCTTCCGTTCCTCCCTGTACCCAGATCTTCTTTAGTCCACCATACTCTTTCCTCTTAACACATATACACCTCCATCACATTCTCCCCACACCCCTCATTCCATCTACCCCCTTTCACTAATCCCTCCATAAGTACTCTAACGTGCAACCGCAATCTGTATCCCTCCATCTCCCCAACCATGTAGCCTATGTTGGAGTATGTCGACACATATATTTATTGATATTTTTTACTTAAGAACTAACGGTGTGTGGTAGCCGTCACGTTACATTGCAGCTATGGTGACTAATATCTCACCTGAAGATCCGTCTGTTTGTCGTTCAGTCATTACGAAGCTCTCTAACATGTCGATATATTATTTGTATGTATCTGACACTTTTACGCCATTTTTTAACAAACTTCACTTTTATGTCGAATGCGTTTTAATTCCTTTTTTATATATAACTAACACCTTAGAAATTTTCCTTTCACACATCAAACAAAATCCCGCCCAAACCCCTATCTCCTCTATACTTCGCTACTTCATCCATCACACTACTGACTACCTGCACCGCTCATCCTTTCTGCGACCCCAACTCCTCCATAACCCCCTACAATGACCACATTTATCCCATTTACCCGTCCTCTTACACTGCACCTAACCCTTCGCTCCGCGACCCTCACTTCTTCTCAAACTCTATGCCATTCTCTTACACCAACTAAAATGTGAAGAGACATAAGAAAGTTATCGAGTATTGCCATAAATAACCGATAAGTTACCATAAATTTCCAAATATTTTGAGATTCATAGCACACACAACACAGTTTATTGCTCCTTACCGGCAATTTATCATTTACTCAAATACATTTAAATAGCGTGGTGTAACTAGGCTTAATGTGAACAAAATACAAGTCAATGCTGGCAGAATGTACATTCCTCTACCTGGATCCGCCTCTGTGTGCTACCATGCGCTTCTTGTTAATAATTTATATTTTTTAAGCTTTAATATTGTAATACATTGTTTGTGACATAATTGTCGCCACTTCATGAATAATAATTTGTAGTTATTTAATGTTTTTTGGTATAAAAATTAAGCGTTGCCTTGATAGTAAAATTCGTCAGTATTAAACGTCTCGCACATACTTTACAAAATTCACTCTGAAAAAATTGTTCACTTGAATCAACAAAAATGTTCTGTTGGTATTTGTGCAATCAAATTTTTTGTTTTTCCCACAAAATTTTGCTTATTTCAACTAAACTTTTGTTTGACTCAACGAAAATCGTGTTTCAGTTGTTTTAAGTGACTCGACAAAAGATGAGCCTAAATCTAGCTTCAAAACAAGTAATGGGCTAAATTTTAGGTGTAACAAAAATAAAATGTAAGAAAATTAAGACTTTTCATGTGTAGCAATAGGGCGAAATGCATGTGAATCCTTTTTTCCAGAGCTGTATGTAAAATAGAAATTACGTTCAATTACGTTCAATTCAAATTCAGAGAAAAAGTTGTTTTGAATTGAAAGCATCGTTCTCTGGACTGATTTCTTTCGAACAACAAGAATATCTTCTTTATACGAACAAAATTACTGTAAGATTGAATGACATTTGCCGCACATGTATAATAGTTGCTGCAAAACAATTCTTTTGCACAGAAATGGAAATGCTTTTATTCTTAAATTTAAGACGAAATTCCATTTGTGTTAAAAAACATTCTTTGAACACAAGAAAACATTTCTGCAAGTGCTCGTGTAAATGTAATACATGTTCAATAAAGTAATTATAAACACAAAAGTAAAAAGGAGACGACGGAAATATCAATATCTCGTGTCATTATATCTCACGCACTGTAAGTGGTTTAAGAGAAATGTCCCATATGATTAACACAGAGAAAAATAGTTCGAGAAACTTTACCCAACTCAATCGAGTAAACTTAGGAAATATGGTCACTTTAATCAAGTATAATTTCAGGTTAGGTAAAACTAAATTCGGTAATACTCCATTCACGAACAAGAAATTGTGACAAATTGATACGAATATCTTCCGAACTGAACTGCAATTAATACTGTACTTGGTAGTTGACATTTTAATGCACATAATTGTAAAATATACGAAACTTTAGATAAAGATTACTGATCAGTTAGGTAAAGCGCGGTCGATGGCTGAGCAAAAAGTGTAAGGGAGTTTACAGAAAATGCATGAACGAATCACTGACGCTCGAGAAACTTTAACTAACAGTTGGGTAACTGTAAGCTTATGTATATCAAAACAAAATCGTATACCCAATCAACAGCACACATTTACATACACATTAGTCAGTCAGAGCCAATCAGAATAAAATTGTGTCGCAAATACACTCACGAAACCTATAACTACTATACCAATATTATATACATATAAATAAACCTAATAATAATACGACTAATAAGAGGCTTTCGACGAAACTACGCAGACGCACGCTTCACGACGAGGGCTGAAATTTGGAACTCTCTTATATACTAACTAGAAGAATGCTTCGGCACTTGTGAGAAACAAAGGTCAGGGGCGAATGAATAATTTTGTAGATGTTCCAAAATTATTGTCACAAACTACCCACCCCTGTCGTCACTAAAGATTTTCAGTGCTACCCAGTAAGAATCAAGCATCATATTTTATTTATTTTTTATCAATGAATAGAAATAAATCATATAAATAAAGAAAAGATTTATTTTATAAGATTTATATTTTTTAGAACATGTATTTTGTAATTACCACATTAAGTTCCTGTATTTTTCTACTTTTTCTTTGAATAATAACTTGTTGCTAATATTATCTCAGTAAACTATTGTAATTATATCAAAGCACAATTAAGTAAAGTTTCAAAATTTTGGATGACTTCGTTTAGAAATTATAAATAAAAAAGTACGCAAAATGTCTTGTTACGCACCTGTCCCAAACTACAAATCTAAAATGAAAAATTGTCAAATAATATTAACATCATTTTTTGAATATTTGAAATTTGTGAAATTTATGATGAAGTGTAGAATTCAATATTCACCAATGCATTTTAGACGGTTTGAAATTTTTTTGTTTTTGAAAGTCCCATTGTCTAAAATGGTCAACTTTCTGTCAATCATCCATAAAATATGTCAATATAAAAAATAAAAGAACTCTACACAAAATGTGATTTATTTAAATTTTTCTCCTTCCTCTCTTTGACCACTTCTAAAATTGATGCTCTTCAATTCTTTATTTCTGTTATTAGACTTTTCATTGTTTGAAGTTCTTTTATATCTTAAATTTGAGAATTAGATCTACAAATAATCCCCTTTAAGTATGTGGTAAGTGTACAATCAGGTTCAAAATGAATTAGTCAAACAAAGCATAATGAAAAAATACTTTATTCATAATTGTTTGTTCAAATGTAGCTATTTGCATATTTGTGTTTTTGCTTCTGCTTTAGGAAAAATACGTAATTATTTTATTTAGAAATAATAGTACAATTATTTTTAGTTGATCATTTTTTGATTTAAACAATTTATTAAATAATATGTAATAAAAACGTGATAAATATATGTATAATGAACCTTTCAAAGAATAGAATGAGCTTTTGTAAATTTACATTAAATGAAAATTACGACTTTTGCCTAAAGCGGATTGTGCTTTTTGAATACTCGTTACTCTTGTGCGGTTAAAAAAAACTTTCAAATTGTCCAATAAATTATTGAAAATATTACGCACGTTTTATATTAGTGCTTTTCGCTATATTACAAAAAAAAATAATTACAAAATCAAAAAGTTTCGAAGAAGACTTAAAACTTATTTCAAATTTTAGGTTGCGTTAATCTTTTTGATTGGAAATTAGCATTTTTAAACAAAAATCATCAACATTGCCAATTTTCAACAATTTTAGATTATCTTAGTGTTATTTTAAATCAGAAATGGATATTTTTAATACAAAATTATTAGATTTTAAAGCTTAAAATTGTTTCAATAATTCTCCAGATATGTACATTTTTAAACAAAAATCATTAAATTTTAAATGTTTATAATTTTTTATCAATTTTAGGTTAGTTTAACTATTTACACAAAAAACTGATATTTTCCAAATACACCTTCAGATATTTTTGGCTGAAAAAGAAATCATGAGTGATGCTGAAATAATACAAAATAGAGAAAAATATTTCTAAAGCCTCAGTCATAATTTTACTATTCGAAAAATAAAAATAGTTGAAAAAACAACGTAAATAGTATTTTTAATACAAAATTATTATATTTCAAAGAATATGTACTATTTTTCACCAACTGTAGGTTATGTTGGGGTGTTTCATTTAAAATTGGTATTTTTTACCAAAATTATTAGATTTAAATCCAATAATTTTGTTTAAAATAAATTATATTTCAAAGAAGATTCAGAACTTCTCAACCATTTTAGGTTATATTGGTGTTTTACACCGGAAATCGATATTTTTAGTAAAAAATCATTAGATTTCAAAGAAGATAAAATTTTTCGTTAAATTGTAGGTATAAAGATAGTAGTTTCCACGGCAATATCCATATGGGTTTCAAAGAATGTTTACAATTTTGGAACAATTTAACATTATGTTAAAGCTTTTTACCAGAAATCGTTTATATCACACAAAAAGAATTACATTTTAAAGAAGATTCGCGATTTTGAAACAATTTAAGGTTATGCCATCACTTTTCACTGGAAATCGGTTATTTTGAACAAAAGTCATTAAATTTCAAAGAAGACTTACAATTTGGAACAATTTTTTGTTAAGTTATGCATAAGATAACAACAAATTGTTCTTTTTTTTCGTAAAAAATTGGTATTTCTCATTTAAGAAATCATAAGATTTTTCAGATTTTCATTAATCTTCAGATTTATACAAGAAATCGGTTATTTTAAATCAAAATCATTTGGCTTCAAAAGTTAAACATTCAATTTTGAACATTTTTAGGTTGTGTTAGTGTTTTTCGTCGGAAATTGGCATCTTTTTAACAAAAATGCAATGGTCGGATTGTCTATATATTGTATTAAAATATTATATATTAATTGTGAATATCTTTGAGAATTTTGATGTTCGTTTTTGGGTTGACGTTCAGGTAAATTAAAAATAATTAAATTGTTCCAAACGTTTCGGCAAACAATGGTGGCTCTTGTCATTAAATTTTATTAAATCTGTAAAAATTACATTATTTCTTGTAGGTACGGAATTTACAATTGTAAGTGTTATACTTTGGTTAATATTGCAGTTGAAAAATGGTATAAAATATTATTCTAATCAATAAAATTATATAAAAATATCTGTAAAACTAACATTTTTTTTAAATAACACTGTCGTGAGACTACAAAATGATTGAAAATATTGTTGTTAAATAATTATTCAAATATTCTTTGAAGATTTTTGTGATGTAGATTTAATGAAAACCTTTGCACTGTATAGTAAGAAAATATTTGTTAAAAAATATAAGAAAAGATTTTAGTTAAAGAAATCTTAAAAGGAAAATATATAGCGACGAACATTTGATGAAAACATTTTCCTTCAATTTTTGCAAAATCACACTATAGTAAAAATATAAAATTATCAAAAACCTTGCAGTTGAAGAATTCTTCAAATATTCTATAAAAATTGTAGTTAAAAGAATATTATGAAGAAAAATAATTTCAAAAATATATTTTTCAGCAACAAAGTGGAAAACGAACATCAACATTCTCAAAAAAATTTATAATTGAGGGTCAATACGATACCCAACGAAGTGCGAAGGTAAAATATCAGTACAGAATAGATAACCAACATTTTTATCGAAAATGGCTTTATTGCATAGAAAATTCTTCAAAAAATCAAGTACGCATTGTGGTAAAAGGATTTTTTCAAAATCTCAATTATTGATGTAATAATTCTATAACAAAAATTCAGAAAATTTAGATTGAAATCTAGTTCAAATTTTAACGTAGTATTAATTTTTGTCAACCTTTTAGTACTGATATTTCTTTAAATTATTATCATGTAATGAAAAAAAAATATTTTCTTTTCTTTCCGATTTTTAGGAAAAAATGCCTGTCATACTGTGATATAGCGATCTTCAATTTTGATTTTCTCGGAATAAGATTATTTTTTTGGATTAAACATTTTTTATTCTCTTCGAAAAATAATTTCTTCATCCCACTAACTGAAAGAAAAAACTACAAATTTAGTAGGAAAACCAATAACATGGAAAAAACCAATTTTTCTCTGGAATTCATTTAAAACTTTACCAAACTTTTAAGTAAATAATACATATTTACTTAAAAATATTCACTGAAATTTTTCATTCTATAACTGATTTTAAGGGAATCATTAACATTGCATAATTTAAAGTTTGCTTCACTTTATATTTAAAAAATTTACTTAACTAACATGCAATTTTATCCAATTTTTCCTCAATGTATGAGAGAATAGTTGTTAATAATTACACCACGTGCATTAATTCTTACTTTTGAAAATATGTACTGTACATTTGGAAACTTTAACATTTCGCACGTCACAAATGATTACAGCAATGTTAAATATTCTCCAACTGGTCCATATATCTCAAATTAACTCAAAAGTGGGGTAAAGTTTCCTGACCAAATGTTTTCCGTGAATATTTATTAATGTAGAAGCTACAGCACCATGTTATAACTGCAGAACTTTGCTTTTCATCTAATTTCACATGTAGTCAACATTATGATATTCCTTGTCCCTTCGTTTGTTTTCATGTCTCAAAAATGTTGCAACTCAAAAATACACTGAATTCGGCGTACTTTTGAGGCTTGACGTTTTACAGTGTTCCATTAAATCTAGGGCATATTCAAATCAAATTATTTTTTTTAATGCATAAATAGATAAAGTTAAATCAATATTGCAAGAATTAATAACACACACATAAATATATATCTTTGATTCATTACTATATTGCCTCATATCAGTGTATGTATGTATCTTTGACCAGAAATGTGCAGTGTCACTTTTATGACAGATATTCTGATATTTAATTGAAAAATTGGACCTATTGGATGAGAAATATCTGTCGGGCTGGTGCCATCTGGCAGGCAACTGTGGAATCAATATCGCCGACGATGCAGATAAACCGAGGGACTGGAAGAAGCTTTTAGTTTTATACTAGAACTTTATACCCTTGGGTATCTGTGTTACCAAGTTCTGGAGCAGAGACACTGCCTAGGTAAGTGGGCGAAAGATGGTGGAGACCCTAGAGAAGTCAGGGTGTCTTGCTGAAGAAGGTAATATGTTTCCACTCGAGAAACAAGGGAGAAACAAGTTGAGTGCAAGAGTGGGTTAAGTATATATATGTACTAACAGTTTCCTGCCCTTCCGCCAATGTCGAGTCAGTTTATCTACTCCACAATCTCCCCTTCGTTTTCCAATGCTTCACCTTTACCATTTACCTACTGCTGTTTTAATGCAGTTTTCGTCAAATAATCAAACACATCAATGATTTCCAAATACGAATCACATTCTGATAAATCTTTTTCAACTCTTCAATCATTTATGTAACACAATTGTTCAATTATTCAAACTATTTTGAGAATATTATGTGTAGAATTTTATACTCGCATATTTATTTAAAAAGAAAGGGCAAGACTCTTTTTTAATGAACTTTTAATGGCAGAGATTACTTGGAATGCTTAATTTTCGATGCTATCTGTTCCTATTAATGGTCAGACCTAATTTGGAGCTGTTCCCCTAATGGGCATTAAAGCTTGGCTTAACACAGGAGCACTAAATTATAATGCACCCGGGAAAAGCTGAGCCTAATAGGGCTGCTCATTGAAGAGCAGTAAAGAGATTTTTTACTTAGGGGACGCGAAATTGCTTTGAAACTGACGTGGGACAAACCTCAATTATTTCTTGGAAAATCAGAGATTTACAAGTCATTTCAAAATCTCTAGAATGAAATCTAAAGAAAATATTACTCATGCTCACAGTAATATATATGGCCGTGTCAATGCGTACCAAAATTTCAGTACAAGTAGCCAGATTTTTTCGGTACGAATAGGAGGAGCTGGAAAAGCGGCTATTTGTACCGAAATTTAGGTACGTATATGGCTGGAGTATAGCTGGATTTTTTCGGTACGCCTAGACACTTCCAATGTATATAACAAGAGATCTTATTTTAAATGATGAAATAACTATTTGTGTTGAATCCTTACATTTTCCAATCTAAAAATTTATAATTCAGAAAATATTACAATTTTTTTAAAATCTACATTCTCGAGCACTTTAACTAATATTAAGATATCAATATTGAATTATGGTCTAAATCAAAAGCATACTTTTAACATCTGTCAACATTTAAAGATCCCGCGTGGAAAAATGTCCTGGCAGTTCAGTTACAGGTCTAGCCCAGGTTTGGATTTATCTGGACTGCCTAGTGTGAAGGGTCTGATCAGGCCCAGGTCTGACGCTAGGCTGGCCCAGGTCTGACCTTATCTAGACCGTCTAGACTGGTCTGTCCCAGGACTGGCGCTGATCAGCGAGCCAAGAACAAAAAAAGTTGTAAGTTCGATCAGCCAATTAGTTTGACATATTTCAAAAAAGTTACAGTGTTTCTGAAAGGATAGAAAATAAGAAATGCACACTATTAAAACAAGACTTTTTTTCTTATCACCTTGACAGTGTGGTCTAGTCAAGATTAGGCACTGATCAGCTAGCCAAGATAAACAATTGTGAGTTCCGTCTGGAAGGCCTGACCTGGCATGGCCCAGACCTGGCGCTGATCAGCGAGCCAAGAACAAAACAAATCTTAAGTTCGATCAGCAAATTTTTTTGACATATTTCAAAAAAGATACAGGGTGTTTAAAATGATATAAAATAAGAAATTCACACTATCAAAACAAGACTTCTTTTTCTTATTCCAAAACTAGCGGCTGACCAACCCATACCTAGCGGTTGACCAGACGGTCTGGCCTGGGGTTAGCCAGAAAAAACGTTACACTTTTTGCCAGGCCCAGGCCAGAACATTTTTCCACACGGGATCTTCCACTCTCACATTCGAGAATTGATTTTTTTAATCAGTGGGAAATTCAAATTGAATCCTTTCACATAATAACTTCATTCTTTCGGTGAAGGATCTTTGGTAGGGTGGAATGAAAACGCTGAAATTTTTTAAATCCTGTGAGCCATGTACAAAAATGATATGGTAAAAAGTAAAAAAAATGAAAATGCCTGTTTTTCGATTTGAAAATTTAAAACTTTTCCATTTCACATTTCGACAGGTCATATTGTGGCAATTCACATTTTGGCAAGTCACATGGCGGCAACTCTCATTTAGAAAAATATAAAGTCCAAAAAAAATTGGAAAAAATGCGGAAAACATCCTTTTCACAAAAATAATGTATTTTACACACCTACCCCTCTTGCTCAGGTGCGAATTAACCGTCGGTCCACGGTCGGGCCCACCGTTGGACAGTCGGTCGAACTTTGTGAGCCACTGGTCGGGCCAACCAGCTAAATTATAACGGTCATCCGCCTTTGGCCTCTCAGCGTCGGCCCGACATTTGGTCCCATATATGGGCCATCTATTAAGATGATGTCTGCCTAAACGTGGACAACCATGTGGGGCCCACTTTGATTTTTGAAGGTTGGTATTAAAATCCACTATTGCTATATACTCTATAGATATAACAAAATAGGTATTCAAAAAATAAATAATAATTGAATGCGAGTATTTTGTCTATGAATGTTAATGGTTCTGCTTAGAATGAATACATCTATTACATTTTTAATAGTGCATTGCGTGACTAGTGTGAACAGACAGATTTTTTGAAGCGAGCGCAATGTTTTTGTAACAAGTCGTAGGTGACGGCGCTGTAGGCGCCCAAATCGGAGACGAGTTACAAAAACATGCCGCGAGTTTCCAAAAGGAAGCCGTCTGTTGACAGGAGTCACGCACGATGTCGGTGAAGGCACGCACGAGAGTTTTCATTATAAAATCATGAAGGATGTGAAAGTGGGTGAAACTATATTAGTGTAAAATTACTCGCATAACACGCAACACTTCTCGTTAAAAACATCGACTCACCAATCCCCTACGATTTCTCTCTCTATCTTTGTCATCCACGGTCTCTCTCAAGCGTTACGAAAATACGGAGACACCCACAAATCGAGCTCTTTTTTTAACTCTACCGCACGCCGTACTTACTGAACCCTATTTTGTAACTCATCCAACGCACCGCCAGACACCGCTCAAAACGCGTACTTTTTCGCTTGTCTATGGAGGCATGAAAACACGCCATTTTTATGATTGCGTTATGAAAACATTATATTACAATTAAAATTTCTAAGTCTACAGGGTTGCGAACCTACATCTATACCTGAACTTACCGCCTAGCAGTCGGGAGTCTTAACCATTATTCTATACTTACAGAATTGAAAGTCAGTAAAAAAACCATCCTCATAAGCCACATCTCAAAGCAGTTGAAAAAAAAACAATTGTTTAACTCTTTTTTCTCATTAATTTTTTTATTAATATGCGACATCATGTAGATGTAAGATAAATTAACTGTTAACGGGAATATAAATGAAATAATTTTTAAATAAGTAATTTAAACCGATTACAATGGCCAACGGCCATACCACGCTGAAAAAAACCAGTTCTCGTCCGATCACTGAAGTTAAGCAGCGTTGGGCGCGGTTAGTACTTGGATGGGTGACCATTCGAGTATACTGCGTGCTGTTGGCCCGTCGTGGGTGTGGTGAGCCCACATGTAGTTATTTATTACAAGAAACTATCCACCTAGAAACACTACCCGAATCGGGTAGTGTCACGCCTACCCTGAAAGGGAAATGGCTTAATGGTATACTTACTTACTTACAATTCTTAGGTTTTCGTAGTCCTGGGCTGAAACCCTTACATTTTTTAAACAAAATTTTTTTTCAAACATTTGTCTTCAACAAATATTTTTTTCAAAATTTGTTGTTCCAAGATTTTTTTTTCGCCCTCTTTGACCAATTTTTCTTCGTATAATATTTTTTTCCGCATTTAAGACCATTTTACAACTTTTGATAATGACATAAAATGTCATTTTTAATGAGCATTTAAAATTTGCATCGACGGAACATAGAAATTTTATCGCGTACTGCGACAATTTGTTTAATAACCATTTTTTTTTAACTTTTGTGTAACGTTTTGCTTTGTATGTGTTTCAGACTATTTTACAACGATTAAGAATTACATCAAATGTGAATTTTTCTGAACATTTACAATTTCTCATAAAGATGGAACTTAGAATTTTTTTTCTTAAAAAAAAGGAAGTGTCTACGTGTGCCGAAATTTCGGTACAAATATGGGTGTGTCTACACAAAAATCCAGCTATCCGTACTCAAAATTCGGTCGTTTTGAAATAATGAACCAGAGTATATCCGACGGCCGGCCAATATTTAGGCCAAGGTCTGAATGACCGTCGGTTGCGGTCGTACCGACCAATCTGTCACAGTTCATCCGATGGTCGGCCCAAAGTTGGGCTAGAAATTAGACCGACAATCGACTTTTCGCCCGCCGCCGACGTCAGTTGCCAACGTCGGTGGGACCATGGCATCTTGAAAACACCTTAGTCAGCCCAACTCTAGTTACCATAGATCGGTTACCAAAGCAGGGCCGACTTTGGGCCGATGGTCAAGCTCTGGCATCCGACCGCTTTTCGTATCCAACTTCCCGCGGGGGGGGGGGGGACCGCTGTGAATGGTCACAGGAATAATTTAGGTCCCCCACTACTTTTTGATAATTTTGTGTGAACTATACATTTTTTCTGAATGAGAGTTGCCGCATTGTGAGTTCCCACAATCTGACTTGCCGCAATGTGACTTGCAGCATGTCTTGAATGAACTTTTTCCCAATTAATTCGAAGACATGTGCCCTGCTTTTGTTATCCTGAAAAAGATTCAATTGTTTTGAAAGGATTTTAATATCATAATTTTTGCTTGTTTTATAACAATTTTTGAACCTTTCACACAAGCATTTTTTTCTTGGAACGAAAGTATTCAAATCCGAAACATTAAACTGTTTTTCAAAAGAAATGCAATCAAAAAGAGGAAAAACTTGAAAATTTACTTGTAAAATGAATATTTTTCGGAATTAACTATCGAAAGTTAGATTTTTATTTAAATTTGTACAAAGATATATTTTATCGTATAGGCCTATTAAACTCATCAGCCAATTTCTCTCATCATAAGCAATGTATGCAGTACTTACAATATTCATCTTATTAAAATCAATAAATTTAGTAATTATTATGTTGCTATATTCCTAATAAAAAAAATACCTATAAACAAAAAATTAAAAACTTCTTAAAAATTTCTAAAGATAACAATTTTCGTATGGAGGTAGCTATAAACATTTTATCCAATTGTATGAACTAATTATTCCCCCATATATAAATAGATTAGGTTTGCAGGATCTAGTAGTACTACCAATACTGTGATAAAAATTCTTTAAAATTTTGAATATTTTAAATTCTTTTTTTGTCATTTTTACGATATATAATTAATGAACCTGAACCGTTCTTCATACAAAATTTCATTGAGATCTACGTATAAATTTTTGTTTTCTAACATAACCAAAATTGCAAAAAAATCACATATAAAACGATTTTTGAGCGAAATATAAAATTAGAGAAAAAAAATGTATTCTTACATATATACAGGGTGATTCTTTTCTCTTGAGACTTCGAAATATCTCAAGAAATACGCATCTAACGAACAAAATTTTTATTTTCGAAGGGGAAAAGCGACATCGCAAAAATTTACCTTGCACCCCACCCCCTGGGGGCGCCCGGGCAGGAGGGGGGTAACTTCAAAATTTCAAATGGGAACCTATATCTTTTTATTACAGATTCAGATTCCTCATCAAAAAATACGTAAGTTTTATTTGGAAATTTTTTTTTCGATTTGCGCCAGATGGCGCTGCATTGGCGATAAATGACATTGTTGACTGTTCAAGGAATGCGCTTCCAAACGAAAAATAAAGAAGACAAAGAGTCGGTTTGTTTGAATCGATTCGTACGGGTTGGTTTGTTTGGGTTCGCTGTGTTGCTCACGTTAAAAAAAAAAACAAAAAATAAATTCAATGTGCTTTTCAATGTACTCCAGTTTCAAGAACGATTTCAGCACCGTGCTCCTCTATCCATAGCCGGCAAATCTCAAACGGCGTTGTATCGCCTTGACAAAACTTTTTGGGCTGGAACCAAATTATAGATGGAGTGCTTCGCAAAAAGCTCGATAATCATCATATATGTACTTCTTTTTCGTGGTCACACGCGTCTTACTTTAACCCCCTTCCCAGGTGGGTGAAAGGGGAGTTAGAAATTAAATTGATTACAATTGAATAGCTCTCCTGAAAACAATCAACACGTCTTTTTTATCTTTCGTTTGGAAGCGCATTTCTTGAACACTCAACAATGCCATCTTTCGCCAATGCAGCGCCATCTGGCGCGAATCGAAAACAACTTTTCAAATAAAACTTACGTATTCTTTGATGGGGAATCTGAATCTGTAATAAAAAATATGGGTTCCCATTTGAAATTTTAAAGATACCGCCACTCCCTCCCCCAGGGGGTGGGGTACATTTTTGCGGGATCACTTTTCCCTCTCGAAAATAAAAAATTTTTACAAGGGACATTTTTTCGTTAGGTGTACATTTCTTGAGATCTTTCGATGTCTCAGGAATCACCCACACGCACACATTTTTAAAAACCTTACTCTTAAAGTTCTGAGGTCGAATTATGTCACGATATGTCAAAAAATTAAATCTTTGAATCGCTGAGTGTTCGAATATCTGGAACTGTTTCCAAACATAAAAAAAAAATTATTTTCACTCTACAATAGGACTTTTTCTGGCACTGCTTTTGTAGCCGCAGGCCTCGTTATGACCCCCTGGAGATATTAATTGGGAGACAATTTATTTTAGCTATGTCCCTTTATTTTAAAATTTCAAAAATTAAACTTGGAGGGCTTCATTTAAAGTAATTTTGAGGTAACTTGATGTTACTTCTTCAGTCACGTAACTGTAACGTGTTATTTTTTGGCTGAGCAACGTAAGTATAACGAGTTAGTTAAAAAAAGTAACTTACCCAATACTGGTAGATAACTACGAATACTTCAAACTGCTGAAAGAGCATATGTTCTATAAAAAATTAACAATTCACAAAAATCCATTGATTTTGCATATAACGGTCGAGTATAGTTTCATTTTCAACCGAACACTTGTGTTGAAATGTAACTAATTTTCAAAAAATGTGAATAATTTCTAAGAATTTTAAACTGATGAAATTAAACAAAAAAACGATTCTATAGCTGAAAAATTTGTTTTGCAAGTCCTTTGGCAAAATCAAATGAACGAGTGCTACAAAAACAGTTTGAATCACGGTCGTTTGAGTGTAAGCGATACAAAAAAATGACTCAAATTTTGTTAATAGTTGCTGCATAATTCCCAAATAATTTTGCTTTTACAAATTTCTTCGGAAATAATAGAACACTATTTTTCCAAAGTAGATATAATAGATAGAATCGAAAGGGCTGAGTTTTACTTAATCGAAGAAGGATTGCCTATTTTACTACCGATTGAAAAAAAAAGAAAATATTGCTTCGCGTGCCTAATACTAAGCAGCTAGCTGCTAAGTGGGAGAGTACAAAAATTGTAGATTGTATCACCGGTTCTTTGGCCTCTGATAAGGGACGTTGACTCCCTCATGCCCAGGAAGCAGCACCCACGTTAGGCATAATTTGATGATCCCCTTCGCCATCCTCTTCAGCTCTTTCCACTTTGTAGGTAGGAGCTGCCAAGCAACACCACGTTACGTGTCAGAACCTTCCTTTTCAGTTTCCATAGGCATTACGACTACAACGACTTTCTTTTTAATGAGGCGCAGTATGGAACAACGAACGCAACATAGCAAAAAAAGTACGAAAAACGAATAACAAAATTTTTTTGAATCTTTCATTATTTTTAATTTATAATTTTGAAAAATACGTATATTTTATTTCTTAAACTGAGAAAACTGTTTTATTGGGACAAACAAAAAGTTTTATAGGTATTTGTGCAATTACATTTTTTTCTATGACAACAAAATTTTGGTTCGTTCAACAAAAGTTTTGTTGACTTAGAAAGCCATTTTTTGTTGAAACACAAAAATGTTGTTGCGACAACACAAATTTGGTAGGACAAATGCCAACAAGACTTTTTTGTTTTCCCAACAAAATAGTATTTAGGTTCGATTTATGAACGTGAAACACTGAGAATGATGATAAAGGGGGAAGAGAGTGAAGTTAAAAATGGTCTGAATAAAGAATAAATCTAATTAAAGTTAGAATTAGTAAAAAGGAAGACAACAGGCCATACATAAAATGATCAAAACATTATTTCACCATTTTTTCATTATCATCTTATTTATTCACAAAATGAAGAACTAAAATCTTGGTTGAACACAAAAATTAAAATTAATTCTTTCAGATGTTTCTAACGTTTTCTAAAAATCACAACATTTTGTGTCAAGTAAAGAAAGAATCTCAACCTATAATCATGATTAAAAAATTCTAGGGTTTCGGTTCTTCTCCGGTGAAGAAATGCTTTATTGATAGTAGAAATTCATTTTTCGACTAGTCAATTATTTATAACTATATACCATTCCTCGTAAAAACGATTAATTAAATGAGAAATACGTCACGTAACTGAAAAAGATATACCTCTCTTTAAGTTTAAAAAAAGTCAAGATAACCTTTTCTATGTTTGAGGTAAGCTAGTTTAGGCATAAAAGTTGATGTTAGCTTAAAAACTTAAATTAGTTAGGAAACTTACTTTATAGTTTAAATCTTCAAAGCTTATAACCTAGCCTATTTTTCGACGTCATATAATCAGAATTACGGTTCTATAGCCCTTTCAAACAAATTAAAAGCTATTAATTTAACCTTTATATATATATATATATATATATATATATATATATATTCTTCGGTATCGGCTTTGATTTCTTCGGAATGGAACCGAAGGGCCTATGGAAAAGCAACCGAACGCGTTCTCGGGTTGCGGATAGAGGGTCCCTGTACCAAGGGTTTTGCTGAATATGGTTACAATAATTAATAAGCAGTCGCGGACAATTGTCCAGGGTGGTCCCCGAAGGAATAACCCCCAAACGGAGGTGTAACAACCGTGCCGAAAGCTGAATGGCACCTGGGTGAGGTGTCTTAAACGGTGACTCTGGGATACCAGGCGACCTCTCAGAGTATGCAGCCTTATCTTTGCATGCGGGGCTCTACAAGGACGGACGAACTCATCCGCTAGCTGCTCGTAAGAACAACAATGACACCACCAAAAAGTTGTAGATGCGGTTCAAAACGATTGAACGCGCAGAGCACCCGACAATGGGTCGGCAAACAGTGCCGATCACCCTAGAGTTCGGGGTGCTGAAAATAATTTAGATGAAAACACGACGTTCACATTGAGTGGACGAATCAACTAAAGGATAACTTGCTAGACTGCTACGATGCCAGCATCATCCCTGTTCATGGAGGCTTTATAGCGCGTATGCACACTCTGTGGTGCCAGAAACACCCAGAGCTTCAGCACGTTTTGAGTCAGTCATTGCGAAATCAACGTGCCTACCTCTGAAAAAAATGAAGATGTACGCGGAACGCTTCCCCAGCCGCTGCTTGAACAAGATGTAGACGAAGATGAGGAAACGATATTAAGACCAACCGCGGAAAGCAGGCACCTTCTGAGAGATGATCGCGATTTCAGGACAAGGAGAAACATTAACATGCAGGTTCCTCCTAGTTTATCGTGCTGCGAGAGCTTTGACTGATTCAAATAGAAGGCTAAAACCGACGATGGATCCAAAGATCAAAATACGCTTGCATCAACTGAACAAGAAGATTGGATGGGCAGACGGAACGCGTCTCGTGTTCAGTGTATGATTGACTGCATAACATCTGTTAGACCGTTCACGAAAAGGGTTCGAACGTTGCTGCTGACAATCAAGCAGCATATTCTTGACAAAATAGGGAAAGATGGGTCAGAGAGAATCAACAGAATTCTCGCTCACCCATCGCGCCTCTTCAGCGACCTCCCTGTTCCTGTCAAAAATCCACCCAAGCCCAGCGAGGTAGAGACTTTTTGGAGGAAGGTACACAAGATCCCGAAAACACTGGAGTTGAAAAAAGATACTGATAATATCATCCGCTCCAAGAAGTTTTGCGACAACCTCATAACATCTGAGGAGGAATGTCCATCAATCACTGCCGAAGAGATAAAGAAAGCACTTAGGGGCACAAACAACTTTTCCGCTGCATGAACTACCGAAAAAAGGCAACTTGTCCAACCCAGAGAATTACAAGCCAATAACTTGTTTAAACACACTGTATAAGATCTTCACAGCTGTCCTAAACAACAGGATTGTTCGAAGCTTTGAGTCTGTGTGGAGAGAGATGTAAGAACAATGTGGCTTGAAAAAAGGTGTAGCAGGCTGCCGAGAGAACCTGCTAATTGACAGGTGCGTCTGTAAAGACGCAGCAGCCCATCAGCGTACCCTGAGGATGGCCTGGATTGACTACCGGAATCCTTTCGATTCAACCTCTCATAGACTTATCATCTGTCTGTTGGAAATTTTGAAGGTTTATCCACACATAGTGAGATCCATAGAGATTGATGCCTCTTTAGAAAACTAGATTTACTATCTCATCTAGAAATTATCGTGTGACAGCGAACAACGTCACCTTCCAAAGGGGCGCCTTTCAAAGTGATACCATGAGCCCTTTACTTTTTTGCATCACACTTCTGCCTCTATCTCTCGCACTACGTAATTCTCCTGGGTACCTCTGTGGTGACACTAATCAGCGCGAGCATAAGGTCACTCATGTATTTTATATGGATGACCTGAAGATCTATGCCTCTGGTAACAGCAAACTTCAAACTGCCATAAAAATCGTAAAGAAGTACACAGGAGAGATTGGCAGAGATAGGTGGTTACAGTCTGCGACGAACTCAATACGATGATCCGGCAAAAGTTTCGTGCACCCTGAGGACACGAAGCGACCCAAGCACGACCGCCTTCTGCATTTTCCCCGCAAGTGTTTCAGCATTTTCTTGGCACGCAGGGATACTTTTCAGGCTATTAACCAGTGAAACCTTGGCACCTCCAAGAGCGCCGATGATCAAGACGATTCGCTCAACAGAATATTCCGGGTATAACCGTCGCAACTCCCTTATAAGGACTTTATACCTCTCTTTCTTTTCTTTATCCTTGGTTGTGACGTTTTTGTCAGTTGGTGCTGAAAAAGCGATAACGAACATGGTTCGTTTCTTGAAGTCAAGGAGAACTATGTCAGGCATCGAATGCGCAACAGAAATAATTGTCGAGAATATGAAGTTCCAGTATATGCGGCACTTCAGATTTTCGACAATTGACTCTATTTCTCTAGGAGCGTTTAGCGGAGAGGTGTCCTAGATGCTCGGGGTGTGCATGACACGCTCTGCAGCTATCATCGGGAATGTCTTGGCTCAAAATGTGGCGACGGTATGCTAGAGTGGAAATGACACCGTCTTGACATGCCAAAATGAAGCCCTCCGTGCCCGACTTCAATCCGGGTGATCTAAGGAAAGCAAACGTTAGCTCATAGGACATCGACTGATCTTCCACATTTCTGTGGAAGATGCCGTGCATCCTCTTGTCGAGGAGCTGTTCGCGGAAGTTTTTCTCTTGTGCTTTCTTCATCCGGGCCTTCAGGAGTGAGTATTCAAGATGGATAAGATTTGATGCATTTTGCTCACCTCTAATATTGAAGTCAAGGCCGAGTGTTTCAGCAGCCTTCTCCGCGTGAGATGTAAAGTCGTGGAACAGAAGACTTAAGGTGCATGCTTTTGTTCATGTGCATAACCTTTCGGGACCCGATATCGAGAGATCTGAGCTCTTCCTTCGTCCATGGAACTACTCCAAATGAATAGAGTACTACGGGGACGGCAAGCATGTTCGTTGCAGATACTTTGTTCCTCGCCGACAGTTCGGAAGACCATATCCGTCGGATGAGACGTTTGTATCTGCATCGGAGAGTATCCTTTATAGATGTCACGTCCTGAATGCGGCTCTGTGGCACGCCCAGGTATGTATAGGTCTCTCCAGCGCAAAGATGTCGCATAGCGCTTCTGTCAACGAGCTCAGGATCTTCGGGGATGCCATTAAGTTTTCCTTTCTTCAAATTAACCTTGGCGCATTTCTCTAACCCGAACTCCATTCCAATCTCTTGAGTGTACTCTTTGACAATTTTTAGAGCTAGATGTAGTTTCTCTTGATTTCTAGCATAGATCTTAAGATTATCGATGTAAAATACATGAGTGACCTTATGCTTTCGGTTTCCAGGTTTGCCGCAGAGGTAACCTTCGGAATGGCGAAGTGCGAGAGATAGTGGCAATAATGTGAGGCAAAAGGGGAGAAGGCTCATGGTGTCGCCCTGAAACACACCTCTCTGAAAGGTGATACTGTTAGTGATCACACGATGTTTTCCAGATGAGATAGTAAATCTGGTTTTCCAAAGCGGCATTAATCACTCTATGCACCTCACGATGTGTGGATGAACCTTTAGGCTTTCCAACAGACAGATGCTAAGTCTATGGGAGGTTGAATCGAAAGCTTTTCGGTAATCAATCTAGGCCATCGATAGAAGTCGCTGATAGGATTCGGCGTCTTTACAGACGCATCTATCGATGAGCAAGTACTCCCGACATCCTGCTACGCCTTTCTTTGAGCCACGTTGTTCATACATCTCTCGCCACACAGGTCCAATTGTCCGAACAATCCTATCATTTAGGATATCTGTGAAGATCTTATACAGTGTGTTCAGACAAGTTATTGGTCTGTAATTCTTAGGGTTAGCTAAGTTGCCCGTCTTCGGCAGGAGCACTGTGCGCCCTTCCACCAACCACTCCGGAATAGGCTCTTCCGACTTTAGATATGAGGTGAAAATTCGGGCCAGATGCTGGTGGGTTGAAGTTAACTTCTTCCATCAAAAGGTCTTGATACCATCTGGTCCCGGAGCGGAATAGTTCTTCATGCCTCTTAATACGTTTTTCACCTCCTGGGTAGTGATAAGTGGGCATTCCTCCTCAGCTGGGCGGATGGTCGACAGTAACTGGAGGGTCTTGGAAGAGTATATATATATATATATATATATATATATATATATATATATATATATATTTATGAGTGGGTCACAAAAAACTGGTTTTTATTTTTTGGCGGCCGTATTGTGACAGTTTGTTTCTTTGGGTGAGAAAATACTCTCCTCATTTTTTCAGAATTTTTCACGAGTATTAAATTCACGTAAAAATAGTGATTTTTGTAGTTTAAGCTGGTATAAGTCATAAAAAGTATGATTTCTTAAGAACAGAAATATATAAGAGCATAATTCTACCCCTAAACATTTTTTGTAACGCTTGCTAAAATTCTGGGACCTTCGCCACACAATAGGGAAAAAATATATGAGATCAAAACATTAAAACCACACTGTAAAAACTAGGATTCGATTTAGAACTTAATTCGATATTGAAACAGTTCACGCAACAAAACAATTGCACTTCAGTTTGATCCGCCAATCTAATAAAATAAGTTCGATTTGTGGATTGAAATAGGCTCTGAATTAGAATCATCTGTCAATTACTAAATCTGATAAAACAAATTCTCAGCTGTCAAGTTTAGAAACCAAGGCAACCTAAGTTTTGAAAATTCTATTTCATTGGTAAATATCCATGAACGTGAGTAAGAGGTGAGGTTTTAAGTAACAGAATACGAATTTGCGGTTATAATTGAAAAAGTTGAAACAAATTTTTCAAATTTTATTTAATTCGTAAATTTTCATCAAAGTCTGTGAGAGAACGTTTTTTGAGACACAAAAAAAGAGGAATTCGCGGCCCAAAATTTAAAAAGGCTGACATCAATTTTGAAAATGTTAATAATCTGGTATATTTCTGTGAAAGTGAATACGAGCATTTTTTCGGGGTAAGCATTCGTATTTTGAGACTCGAAAAACTCCTTTGTTTTAGAATTCATGAAAATCTGCCCAATTAATATCATTTTCAAAATTTTAGGTTACATTCTGTGTTCTATGACTTTATAAATCCCCTCGTAATCGACTTTCATGGAAATCTACCAGTTTAATCATATTTCCTAGATTCAAGTCCACTTTTGGAATTTTTTAATTTCTGCCCCAAATTTGTATGCTGAGACTCAGAAAACCTTCTCTTACTGACTTTCATAGAAACTCACTAATTTAATAAATATTTCAAAATTTAGGTTTCCTTTTAAAATTTTTAGATTTTTACCTCAAGTTTGTGTTGGGTGACTTGAAAATCCCCCTTGTATTGACTTTCATAAAAATCCACTAATTTTTAAAATTTAAGTCGCTTCTGTAATTTTAAACCCAAATTCGTATTTTGAGATTCGAAAGCCCACTCCTTTTTGACTTTAATGGAAATCTACAGATTTAGTCCAATGTTCCAAAGTTTAGCTCAAATTTTCGAATTTCTTAATTTTGACTCCTAATTTGTATTCCAAGTCTGGAAAAACCCCCTTGTTATGACTGCGCAGGTGTGACTGCTATTTAACTCTACTGTGCATCTATATATACCGTGTAACTATACTGCGCATCCGTATGTCTCAAGGATCCGGGTCCGGACTATTAAGAACATAAAGGGTTCGGGTCCGGACTCGTATCCTCAAGAATTTAAAAGGTATGGTTGTGGACACGAACCCTTAAGAACTAGAAGGGTCCGGGTATGGATCAGGACCCTACAGAAATTAAAGGGTCCAGGTTTGGAACCGCACCCTTACGAATTACAAGTGTCCAGTCCGCACACGGACTGGTCTAACCTAAAACGTTCCGATCCCTGGTCTCTCCATCTATTTTTTGTTTTTTGTAAGATTGAAGTTTGGAACAATTGAAACAATGCACCCTCTGAACTAGAGTTCCTCTAGGGAGAGTTGTGTCACCGCTTACTCCGCTTCTGATTGGTGCCGCGAAAGCGGAATCGGATGTTTTGAAATTGGCGCGACTTTCAAGTCAAATTTAATGTTCAGACACTGATTGAATAGAAGATAATAGTTTCCCACATGTTAAAGTCAAAATGTACCTGCAATCGTGAAAAAAGAAGGTGCATTTCCGACTTTTATTACATTATTTATTGAAAATTAAAATCTTACCTCACAAACAGCTGATTTCGAGTGAGGTATCCAATAATCTCGATTAATACTCTCCATTCATAATTGCTTAAGCTTAGGATCGTTTGGGACTTGTCTTAAGTAAAATCCTTGGCCAGAACTATTACGGCTGTAGAGAATGCAACACGACACTATTGTTTTTTCATTGAAAAAGTGTATTTTCATAACAAACACTTCATGAAAATATATGACACATAACCTTTTCTTAAAGTTTTGCTTCTTCTCTGCTTTTGTTTTTGGCTTTCAGATTAAAGTTTTGCTGAGTGAGACATCTAGAATACTTTAAATGTTTCGCGCTTCACTACGTATTTCCGATTCCGGTTTCGCGTCGGCTAGTGGAGGGGGTAACGTGACACAACTCTCCCTAGAGGAACTCTACTCTGAACCAATTTAGTTCGCTATCTCGAATCATTTATCAATCTGAAGTTAGCAAACTAAGCAAGACAGAAACTGGTAATAAAATAGACTATTTGTGAGATCATATTAGAATGCCCAAAAAAGGATCCCAGATAAAAATGAATGCCTAGTTTTTACTGTGCACACTCTGACAGCATAAATAAAACATTTGCACAGTTCAACTGTATGTTTGTTCCAACATTGCACAGTTTAACGGTATATTTGTTGCGTATAAACAAAAAAATGCAATTTTTCAAAATATCACCCGCTCCCGGTGAAATTCCGCGGTTGTCCTTATGACAAACTTTTATATATATATATATATATATATATATATATATATATTGCGATTTTATCAAATTTTCGTAATGGAGAATCCATTCAAAGTCTTATAACCAAAAAATTTTTAATATGCTCAGTTTTTAATTTCTCATCTTACATCTATTATATATGTTTGCTCTATTGATTGCGGAAGGTCCCAGAATTTTGGCATTCCCTTAAAAAAATGTTTTGTAGTACAATTATACTCTTATATCTCTTTGTTCCGAAGAACTCTTACTTTTTATGACTTTTACCGGCATAAAATAATATATTTTTTTTTTTAACCGAACACCAAGTGAGAAAATTTTCATTTGTGTTAGCTATACGGCCGCCAAAAAATAAGAACAAGTTTTTTGTGAACCACCCTAATATATGTATATGCATATAAATCATTAATCACTTTCCAAAATTGAAGCAGGGAAAGCTGAACGGTGCTAAGTCCACTTTGTCACGAAATTGAGTTTCCTCTAAAAACCATACTTTCTCGCTTTTTGAGACCTATTCAAGTGAACAAATTAATGTTTTGAAATTTTTTCCTTAAAATTTAGTATTTTAATGTATTAGAATATTTTAACATTTCAAACACTAATGGACAAAGTCCGAAACGAGATAATCCTCCAGGAATGTGGTACAGGAGAGACACTAGTTGACATATGGGAAAGAAATCAGTTAAGATGGTTCGGACATCTTGAAAGAATGAAAGATGAACGACTGAACAAACAAGTATATAAAGGTAAAGTAAATAGCAGAATACTCAGAGGTAGACCGCCGAAAGAATGGTTAGAATCTGTGAATGAGACATTAATCCGAAGAGACATAAGAAGCCATAGAAACACGAGAGCTTGCATGAGAAAATGCATGGACGTGAAGGAAGCTAGAGTAGTATGCCAGGACAGAAAAGTGTGGCGACAAATAGTTTGTAAACAGAGTGGCAATAGAGTGAATGGCGCCGGAAACAAAGTCCTTGGATACTAATGGGCCCAAGTGGGGAACCACACATAACAATTTTGTGAGGCTCTTCATATGGGGTGATCGCTAGAGAGATTGATCAGCAACCTGGGTCGGAACAGTGTTGCGGAACGGACGTGTCATTTAAATAAATAACACGAGAATTCTAGATCAATCTAAAATATCTATACTTTAATCTACCTTATGCCTATATACCCATCCACACACTACTGTTTTCCACCCGAGCAAGTCACGTCTACCCCGAAAGGGAAATGGCTTAATGGTATGATAACGCATTGAAGCTAAATGAATTAATTATACTGAAATATTCAATTTTTATAATATTCAAAGGTCATTATAGGAATCTGAAGTGTATTAAAAAATTGAAGATATTATTACCAAAATTAAAGAATGTACTATTATTACAAATGTTCATGTATTTCTGTTAAATATTGCTATTTGTTTATGAAACATATAAAAATATGTATTTTAGATGATTTTCTTAACGATGTACGTACTATTTTTATTTATAATACAAAGGAAAGCTGAATGGCGCTAATTCCATTGACATTTTCATTAGATTATTACATGCACATGTAACACTATCTATTTTTTCATACAATGGTTATTCAACTGATCCATCCACATACAAAGGAAAATAATTTACTTCATTGGTTGTACATTTTTTTTCTAGAATTTTGTTTTGTTTATTGTGAATAATAATTCAAATTTCCCATCTCCCAACTTGTTAATTAAATCATTAATATCAGTCTGTATTTTTGGGTAAAGATAAAAGACTGAAAGGGGCACCCTTTTCTGACAATGAAGAATAATTATTATGAAAAATAAGAATAATTTGATAATACTTTTCCATTTCCTAAACAGGCGCTAGAACCCTATTTCTTGTTATATGACATCGGTACGGTGACTACTAATTCCCCTAAAGGCACGTACCATCGTGTCGCGTGACCAATTACATAGTTTTTATTCGGCAGCTTTATAATTTGAAAAATGTAAATAGTGTGTTTAAATAGAGAAATTGTACTAATTTTTTATTTGGAATGCAAGTAAGGTCAGGGCTTTAGTGCCCCAGATAAGATCTAATTCATAAAATTACATTTATTTAAACAAAATAAAAGCTCAAATGCGCAGCCAGACGCCTAGTTATATATTTTGAAGGATTTTTTGTAATTTACTAATTTAATTTTATATTAACATTTTTCAATTTTCAATTTATAAAGCCGAAAATAGTTGATTCAGCTACTTTGGTTTGTAAAATATGTCATTGTTACTTTATTGTTTGGCACAATCATTTTCATCGTTGCTTTATTAGGAGACTATATTTTGAAAACTTATAAACCCAATTTTAAAAAAAGGCACCTTTATTTTTTCAAAACTAGGGTAATCGGTACAATGTTTGACCCCCCCCCCCCCCAATGATTTGCCACCTTATTTCAATATGCTTAGATGAAATAATACTCACAAATAAAACTACTAATGAATAGTGCAGGATGAAGAGCAAAAAATTGCGCAGCACTATTTTACAAGCTAGGTTAGCGCGGTGTAGTGCGTTTAAATGCCAGAGCAAAGTAAAACCGATTATGCTGAATGAGTAAGGAATTTTAACGAAAATCTGTTGAGGTCAGGAGTGTCCACGCATTGAAAATTACCATTTTCTTAACAGTTACGATATATTTAACTAAAAACATTTGGATTTTAATTAAATTTGATGATTAAAAATACACGATTGTAGTATTCTAACCTTAAAATGGTGTCTGTAGATTGATAATAAATGTCCTCGTGATTTATGCAGAAACATAGTGATTGGTTACAATATCTGAAAAGCAAATAACTAATATCTTTGCAAACATTCATTCAAAATTATTTAAACTTTTTGTAGACTATGTATATAATTGTTTGTCACTTTGTCTTACAATAGATGAATGAAACCCATGTTAAAAACATTTTTTGGCTCCGGCCAATGATTATACAATGGCTAATCACTGTTCTTTCCAAGTCAGTGACCAACGAGGTGGCCAATGACTGTATTTCACCACATTTCAATGGCCATTTATAAAATCATTGGCCTATGCTAATAACTATGTCTTTATCGCCAATGATTGTGTTTTTTAACTTTATTGTTAATTGCTTTTAATATAAATGATCTTCTACTTTCAACGTTGACCTTACTATGGTCATTTGAATCTTTATAAAACTGATTATCCATCTGTGTATTTTATAATTTCGTTTGAAGCTTAGTGTTTTTTACAAATTGTTAAACTGGAAAAATTCCTAAAGTGGCCAATGATCGTACCGATTATTCTAGTCAGAAACAAAGATGAATATTCAGAAATATTTTCTTTCAATAAATTCTACAAAATATCTCTAGCACTGTTTATTTTTTTCAATTTACAGATAATTTTATCAAAATAAAGCAAAATTGATGACATGTTTTTATGTCATCAACTCTTCTAATATGCTGAACATAATGCATCTGACGTATCACTTCTCTTCTACATAACCACATCCTTTATAGGCAAAAAAATCGATCTCGCAATTGATTGTTCGTTGCGTGATATGAGAGGCTCCGCGATATTGAATTTTCGACCACTGCGGTGCGCTTGAAACCGACCAAGAAAGCAAACTTATCGAGGATAATCGGAAAATAAAACTAAATAGTATATTGTGCTACAAGTTGAAAAAGCGAGAGATTTCAAAAGAGTGTGAAGTTAGCTACCCGAGCGGAGCGAGGGTGGCTATCACACGAGTTTTAAATCGTCGCTTTTTCAATGTGTGGGACACGATACTTTTTCTATAATTTGTTAAAAAGTGCTAGTTTTTGTTTACCTGTTTTTTGTGTAAAAAGAAGGCGATTTTTTTGTCGATTGACGCAACAATGACAATGGCAATTATCAAAACCATGCCAATAATATGGCAGTAATAATAAGCTGGTTCTCACAATTGAATAGTTGGCCCATAAAGTTGAGGGCTTCAAAACTTCCGATTTTTCATGAAAAAAACCAAGCACAGTATTTTCGGAGAAACTGACGGTGTTTTTTTGCTTTTGCCAAGTGACAAAAGTACATACAAAATACACAACTCGAGACTTTTCAGGAAATTGCTTTTAGGTTAGGGACGACAGTCGGAAAATAGAATGAAGTTGGCTGCGCACGATGCACGAGTCCACCCGAGGCAGCACGAACCCACCCGAAATAACATTTACTTTTTCCACTGTGCCTCACTTTTATCACTGTCCATTTACTTTTTCCACTGCATCTGTCCACTTTTGTCACTGTTTCCCGGAAAGGTCGGCACTGCGCATGCGCCACGTCATCGAGCAAAAATCGGTAACTTTTTACACCAAAAACAGGTGGAAAAACTGGCACTTTTTCGCGAATTATAGAAAAAGAATATTTTCAACAACCTGTGGTTAAGTTGGAAAGAGTTCTTGGGCGCACTCCAGCAACGATCTCGCAATTACGGTTCCTGCTCGTGAGGTTTGGCAAGCCATTCTGATTCTGATATCTCCAACCTAGGCCGATTCCTACAGCATTTAAGCCTTCAAATATAAAATGGTAATCGGTAATACTGCAGTATTTACAGCCGGAACTACCTTACTAGGTACGCGAACAGGCGACGAGCGTTTCATGCCCTCTGTGTATAATAAAAGTAGGTTGTTAAATTTTTATGACATGTAGTACGACACTACTCTCAGTCATCCATGTACAATTCAACTACTTTTTAGTTTCAGAGTTTCAATAAACTGTTCGACACGAGGTTCGACAATATTTCAAAACAGTATTTTTATTTTTACTTTAATGATAATATTCGGAATGTATATAATACTAATGCAAATATAAGTATTTCATAAGTTTTTGTACAATTCATATCAGAAGTTGCTCACTCATGTTAAAAAAAATATCGGTTTCATTAGAATAATATAAAACACTTTAGATGGAACAAATTTTACTTTAATGAATGCATCTGCAAATAATTTTCCACTTTAAGCTTCAGTTTAACATTTTAAAGCTTTCCAAATATCTTTAAGAAGAATAATTTTAAATTTTAGAATAACAAAACTAAAAATTTGTGACAAAAATATTAGGAAAATCAATATGCCAAGAATTGTAAATTTACCACCTTCGAGTTAGAAATATTAGTCATAATGATGGAAAAATAGTATATTGTGCACCAAGACAGCAAAATAGTCTTTTTACGGCCGAACGGGAGTTTTGCAAGCACGCGAGACCGTAAAAATCCTCGGTGCACACGATATTTTATGTAATAAGTATGGTTTTCGAGTTTTTTTCATGATATTACGTCTAGCATTTGATCAGTACAATGAAGTGCACTGTACCGGCCTAGGCCGGTAATGTACTCCACAACCAACAAAGACCTACTTTTCTGCGCCGAAGCGCGCTCAGAAAACGAGAAAAGCATACTCGTGTTGCATAAAACAATTTCTGTTTTGAATAAAAGAAAATCTTCATTTTAAATTACAAATGTTCAAACAGTTAACATTTTTTTAAATCAATTTGAAAGTTAATAACTTTTAATTTAAAGTTGTCAACTGATAAAAATAAAGAATTTTTGAATTATTTCAAATAGCTTTACATTCTTGAATGAATAATGCTTCAAATTTGAAATATGGAAACTGAAAGTATTTGGAAGTTATACATTCAGAATAAAGTCTTTGAAATATAATATGACAAAAATGTATAAAAAAGTATAAAAACTTGCTGATGAAAATAATTTTATATTGAAAAAATTGAAAACTGACCATAAGCAATTTAGAATCTGTAAATATACACTAATTTCACACTTTATAAGCTTAAAATTTAGCAATTTGATATTTTGACAATGAAGTTATTTGAAATTGAAAGAATGCATACAAACTTTCACGTTTTAAAATCTGAAACGTTAAAAACTAAGCAATCTAATTTCAAATATTCAAAAATAGCACGTTATCAAAATGAAGTCTCGAAACCATTTTAAAAATAGTAAACAATAAACAACTTCAAAGAAAATTTTGAAATTAAACTTTCAATTTGTACCGTTCTTTATTAATCATTAAAAAGCACACAATTTCAAGATGTAAGCATCCACTAATGAACTATTTCTAATTCAACATTTTCAAATCATTTGAACAAGTTTAAGGTTTAAATTTTAAACATTTAATGTTGAAGAATTTCTGATTGAAAGGTTTGCAAGGGAAATTAAATAATTTTAAATTAGAGTCTTTAAATCTAAATAATTTCAAATGATTAATGTTCAAAGTATAAGCCTTCAACATTGAGAAATTAAAAAAAAGTTAAATTCACCAATTATCCACTTTTTAATTGGAAATATTTAAAATCTAGCAATTTCCAATTGGGAGGAAACTAAGATTTTTATGAACAAACCATTAAATAATAAATATAATGCTGGTTGACTCGAAATAACTTTGGGCATTCCCAAAAAACTGTTGTTACTGAAATAAGTTCATTAAAAGTTTTCTATCCAAATGAAACAGATCTTTTATATGAAGATAGTATTGAACAATGCAATCCAAGATTGATAACTGTTTATCAGGAATGCCGCAAATAAACACTGCTAAAACTATTTTATTAGTGAGCCCGAAAATGTCATTTTTTATGAATTTTTACATCCATTCAAGTACATGATGTAACTTTGGTTTGTTAAAATAACCATTTGATTTTAAAATACTAATGATTGAAACAAACGAATGAATATATCCGTGCAGTGCGTATTGCCAATATAGTTATCTCAACTAATATTTTCTCTTTACTGAAAAACTGTCAGAAAGTTTGAACAAATTAAAATTTCAATTATGGAACTTTCTCTTTAATTATTTAATCCTTTCGTAAAAAGTAACAGTCTAGAGTCAATTTTTTAAAAAATTATTTACATTTTCATTTTACAATTTATGTTCTATTTATTTGTACAAATTTTGGAGCTGATAAACCGCGTCCCACACGAATAAGAAATTCATAAATTATTTGAAATCGATGCAAAATGTTTAAAGAATACAAAGAATAATTATCATAATTTTGTTATATGTTTGACTCAAATTCTGTATATGCATGTAAAATCGGAGGGTCAATGAGATGAGATATGCCACAAAATACGATTTCAAATTGATTTTACATAAGCAACAATTTCTAATTTTGTAAAAATTTCAGATTAACTCACAATAGTAAGCATCCTATGAAGAAAAATGTGAGCACAATGGAATATGGTATGCAAACGTCGCACACTCCGAGTGATTTTAGTGCGATGTTACTAGCAACGAGAAACAACACCGCGTCTAAAACAGTTCCCACACCGATATCACAATTTTGTGTCATGTTGGGTAACGATGATTTTTCCGACATATTATGAACATTTTGCAGTACATAAGAACCCTCACTCGCGTCTTTCAACACCCTTCACGAGAAATCTACTAACTACTAACCGCACTATCCGAGTGACACACAAAGATCAGCCTACAGTGACGGCTCAGTACACTACATTACTACAAAGAACCAAACTCAATTCAATATTTCATGGTAAAAAAATGTCAATGAAAAAAAATCAATATTCTGATCAAGTAAACAAACATGAAATTCGAATGGCATTTCTTGAAAATGACAGATATTTAAGAACATATTCTTATATATCATCGTGAATTTTATAAACTAATAATTTCTTTCAATTATCATGAACAACACAGTTTGAAATAAAAAATTGAATTAAAATTACGATAATTCAAAAAAATTGTTTTGAAAGTTACATCTTTTTTTAAGGTAGAAATGAAATAGACTAGATATTTTCTTTTCTGCAAATAATTGAAGATCTGAATTTCTTGTCTCACTTTAGGGCAAGTTAAGCAAGGATTTGAGGCAATTGAATACATTTACGTTGACATAAATCTCATCTGCGAATGGAAATTGAAGTCAACAACTACGTCCCTGTACTAGATGCAGGGTGTAAGTTTACAACACAAAGACTCTTATTGGGCTTCCTAAAGCTAGTAACCAATGAGAAAAGACACGAAGCTAAAAGAAGGGGCTTTGAGGTTCCCGGCTTTCAGAATAAGCACATAAGACATTCCTGCTTGTATAACTGACGTAATATAATAATGTTCAAAAATGACGAGGCAGCGCTTTTTTTCTAGATTCAAGAAAATCACGAAGGATTGAAGTCAGCTGTCAAAGCTGAATATGTTCGTGTAAAGTTATCAGGTTTTCTTTATAGTGTTTTCGATACATGTATCCGTGGACCAAAAAATAATTTTTAGGGTTTCATAGGCTTCCCCAGAAACCCTTATAATGAAGGTCGGATGTATGTCCGTCCTTCCACTCGTCGTGTACTGCTTCATGTTCGTAAAATATTTGTGCTTGAAGGTTGAAATTTGGCATGAACATTTATCAGCCCTAGAGTATTCGAAAAAAATAATTCCTTCGCTTGTCTGTTATACTTTTTTTATTGTCAGTGGTTGAAAGATAAGAAAAATGAGGAAAATTTATTTTCTAGACCCCTATACTGGCAGTTTTTCTTTTAGTACAATTTTCATTGGAGATGCCTAAAATTGAAGCTCCTGGGATGTAGAATACATTTTTATAAAAATTCTAAATTATCACTATTGAATAAATTATTGACATGCATTTTTATATAATTAAACAAGTCTTTGATTGCCATAGCTCTTCAAGTTTGAACCAAGTCCAAGTCGGTTAATCTTAAAACATGTCGCAAAGATCCTGAAAATCACATAAGATTAACATGGGAAAGTTTTTGGGGTGCACTTCTGAAAATCGCATACCTCCGAATAATTTGAAACTCCGTATACCTATGTATTTGATGCGCATATTACGGTTATGACAGTGAAAATATCCGCAAATTTGATTCTCATGGTAAAAACCATAGAAACCCCATACAAGTCATGGGGTTTGGAATTCATCTCGATAAATAAAAAAAATCGCGGAAAAGTTTTCAGACAAAAGTTGTAGTTCCAATAAAAATAGACATTTTTGATTGATAGTTTCTGAGAAAATCGGTATTGAAATTTAGTATCGTACAGGCTTGAGTCCAGTAAGTGTTCCGCCCTTCACAGAAATAATGTGGGTCACATCCATACCCCTTTCCAACGTATCGTGGAGGGCGGGAATGCACCCCTGTGACTGGTCACAGAAATAATGTTGGTCAAACCCCAACCCTTTTTCAGCTTGTCGTGGAGCCGGAAAGGCGCTCCTGTCACTGGTCACAAAAATAATGTTGGTCAAATCCCTACCCTTTTCTAACGTCTCGAGGGGGCAGGAGGGCAACCCTGAGACTGTTAATGGAAATAATGTTGTGCAAACCCCTACCCCTTTCCAACGTCTCGTGGAGACAGGAAGGCACCCCTGTGACTGTTGCAGAAATAATTTTCATATTCAGCGTTACAAGAATTTTTGATACAATTCATGTCACACGGCTACACATTGTGATGTATTTCTGTGATTTTTAATAATAAACTCCATTTTCTCGAAAACTATGAGTAGTAGAGTAAAAACGTAATAAACATAAAATATGTATTTTTAAAAGACGTACAAACTTCATTTAAAACTGTTTTGTACATTTTCATTGACTGAATTAAACGGATAAAACATTAAATTCTTCTAGCTTTTTGAGGTTTTGACCTTCAAATTCAAATTTCCGGATATTTTTACTATCATTTTCGTAATCAACGCGTCAAAATAGATGGATATACTCAGTTGCAAATTAATTGGGGGTATGCGCTTTTCGGAAGTTTATCCAATTTTTGTTTTCGGAAAAATGAGATTCACGTTTCTCTGTTCAAATATTCCCTTTTTTCCATAAATTTTTTTTATTTGACAAATGCAATTTTTCAAGCATCTTTTAACTAATTTTAATATTTTTAAACAATTTCCATTTGTTTATAGGATTTTTTGTTCTATTAACTCATTGAAACGTACTTTTTTACGTTTAATCGGACCATTAGTCATTGATAGGAAGACTGAGTATTATTTCAAGCATTTACCAATTGTTTCAACAATCAATTATTATTTACTTGTAACTTTTTCTTTAAAGGAGTCAAAAAACTCTATTTTTTTATTTTGATTAACTTTGTCGCTTGTTATCAAAATCGACGTCATTAAGGTATTACTATCCCGTTCTCTGAAGAAATTCGTATTTATGTAAATAATTTATTTTTTGTTTAAACAATTTTGTACTGAAATACATGTTTGGAATTGATCTTTTTATGTAATAAATGCTGTAATTTGTCATTGTCAAAAGCAGCATTTTATGTTAAAACCATCATCCAACTGTTTTAACAATTTATTAAAGAATAATTTTACTTTTTTATCGAAATGAGATAAAAAAATCGATTTTTCTTCTAAATTAGGTTAATTAAGTTTGCCATTTATCGTTTACCGACAAAATTGAACGTAATTTTTATAGAATGAAATCTTAATGATAAAACAAACATTTCATAATCAATGTGGAAAAATTGGTCAAAAAATAATTGTTACGCACTGTCTATGGTTACGGAATTTTCTGTAACTTTAACCCCTTTTTCAGCTGGTTCAGGGCTACCGTTACGGAAAAGTGCGTAAATCTAACCCCTTCTCCAGCTCGTTCAGGGCTAAAGTTAAGGAAAATTCCGTAACCATAGAGTCATAGACAGTGCCTAATTGTTATTTGAATAATTTGTAGAAACTGAATATTGAAAAATTGAATGTTAAACGGTAAGCGACATACTCAAGCAAATTTAGAAGAAAAATTTCGAATTTTTTATCATATTTTTATCAAAATGTACAACTAGTCTTGAATAAGTTGTTTAAAAGAATGAATAATGGCTTGAACATTGAATGTTTATCTTATCAATGACAAATTATCACACTGATTACAAAAAAAGTTTAATTTCAAACATTTATTTCAGTACAAAATTGTTTAAGCAAAAAGAAATTATTTATACAAATACGAATTTTTCAAGAAAATAGGTTAATAATATCTGAATGACGTCGATATTCAATAATGGATGATAAAGTTAAACAAAAAAAATAAAAAACAAGAATTTTCTACCTCCTTTTAATAAAAAGTTACAAGAAAATAATAATTAACTGTTTAAACAATTGATGAATAATTTAAACAAATATCAGTCTTTCTATCAATGACTAATTGTCCGATGAAATGTAGAAAATAACCTTTCAATTAGTTAGCAGGAAAACAAAGTCATTTAAGCAAATATAAATTGTTTAAACCCATATGAAAAAGAAGTATTGGTAATAGACATGTGCACAAAAATTCGATCCGATTTCGATCCGCCATTGGACGCACTTCAAATGTCGAAAAACTGACATTCGATCCATGCTATGATCCATGCCACGGTCAGATCGGTTTTTTCGATTCGATTGGCGCGTCGATCGAATGTCGAAAACCTATCTTCGAGGCTCGCTGTGGCCGGATCGAATTTTTCGATTCGATCGGTTTGGCCTTATATTGTCGAAAATCCAATGTGCGACTGACAAAAGGCATTTTAAGTTTTTAATTTATAATTATAGCCAGTGTTACCAGATCAGGGGGTTTCCCACTACATTTAGGTGTTTTTTGGGTCTTCAGTGGGGATTTCAGTTGGAAAAATTCTTCAGTGGGAAAACTCAGTGTTTTTTTTGCATTAGGGTTTTTTTACTTCTTTTCATTAATCCTCAAAATATTTTATAATTCTACTTATAAAAGAGACAAGTGATTCGCCAATCACGCAATTAGATTCTACGTTAGAATGAATGCTCAATTCCTATTGTTCTGTGCGTGCCATTCTGCATTTTTATTGGTAGCTATGCATAGTTACAACGTGTTTAGCCAATCATTTCTGCGGACTAAATGCATACGAATTCGTAGGTCGTGATTAGACACTCGATAGGTCCTACTCTAAAGTCTTCTTCGGTAAGCCATTCACGTCACGACGAACTTCTGACTGTGTTTGTCTGGCTATCCAGAATCAAAAGAAGAAGAAGAAACTTTGTGGAAATTACGTCTAACGTTTTAAATTCGAATGAAGGTGTCTATTTTGAAAGTTTAGAAATATAAGATGTCTCCAGACCGGGGGGCAAGCAATCATACTAATTGCATGGGACGAAACTTTATTTTTTTAATGAATTAGAAAAAAATCAATTTTTCATTATACCTCAATCAAAAATTCGACTTTCGATGCCTGTAGAGCGGGTCGCAAATCGAATTTTCTACCATAGGGAAGAAAGTGACAGATGAATGTGAAATACCGCCATTTACATTGATCTGTCACTTTCTTCCCTAGGGTAGAAAATTCGATTGTCAACCCGCTCCACAGGCATAAGGTTGAATTTTCGATTATCGATATGCTGAAAAATTGTATGCATGACTCGGGCCGAGGCAACGATTTCACTCGTGTGATATCTGCGTGGATATCTGCCGTCGCTTCGCTCGCGCAACTAACTTCACACTCGTGAAATCGTTGACTTTCGACCCTCGTCACCCAATATACTATTTTACCATCAGTGTATTTGGACAATGATTTCAATTTGCAAAAGCTATTTAATTAAAGAATAAAATCTTTGCATAACACAAAAATTGCGTTCTTGTATGTATACCATTAAGCAATTTCCCTTTCAGGGTAGGCGTGACACTACCCGATTCGGGTAGTGTTTCTAGGTGGATAGTTTTCTTGTAGGTATAAATAACTACAAGTTTGGGCTCACCACACCCATAATATGCCAACAGCACACAGTATTCTCGAATGGTCACCAATCCAAGTACTAACCGCGCCCAACGCTGCTTAACTTCAATGATCTGACGAGAACTGGTTTTTTCAGCGTGGCATGGCCGTTCTTACTTTTAATAAATCGAAGTTACTCGTGTACGTAATTTAATTTCACTGTCAAAATTTTTTTTAGGGGGGAAATTTTTTTTTAGTAGAAAATAAGACAAAATCTGGGGACAATTAGTCGCTTACAAAGTCGAGCTTGTTAATAATGGACTTTACCTTACCTTAGTTTAGGTTTGTGATGAAGTTAAATGAAATTTTTTAATTATCTTCAATAACAGAACATAAATTAAACAGTATCAATTATATCATGATATTTTAAACCTATACTAAGGATATGAATTTTAAAGCCCAATACTGACATTGACAAGTTCGACTTTATAAACGACTGACTGGCAAATAATTATCCCAATTCAAACTTTTGAAAATTTACATTAAATTAAGGAACAAATTTAAAAATACGGTTATAATATTCAGAGCTAGCCACTTTCATCAACGAAAAAAATTCTTGGTTATTTTCCGGTTATTTCCCAGTTCAAAAATTTTTTTCCCGAACCATGAAATTCAAGCTCAAATTCAAAAGTTCAAACTGTTAATGCTGAAGATTTTTCATTTGAAGTATTTAAAACTAAACGACAAACAAAAGCAGCCAAAATTAAAATCCTCTGAATTTTCAACTTTCCAAATCTTCCAAATTAAAGCGTAAAAAATTTGCCATTCAAAAACTCTTAATACAATCATTTAATAATGAAGACGTTTTAAAATGGAAATCTTATAATTTCAATAGATTTTATTTTAACGGTTTCAAAATAAACATTATCTTAAAAGGAAACGTTCAAAATGGTAAAGTATCAATTTCACAAACTTTTATTGTAAAAATTAAATGGTAAAGGCTGATAAAGGCCCCTAGCTTTCATTATTTATTAACCAGCCAAAACAAAATATTTTAAAATATACTAACTAAATGTCGCCACTGTTATCGGTGGAAAAAATTACCGGTTTAAATATTTTTCCAAACTTAGTAAATTGCCATGAAAAATGATGTGAATATGGCATTTTTATCACTTGTTTTTAATACGACATTCAACTTTAGACAATTGAAGAAAATTTAAAATAGAATTTTCAATAGTTTATTTCTTAACAGTTGAATTTTCAACTTTTGAAAATGAAAGAAAATTCAAATTTTGAAAATTCAATTTTAAATTTTCTTCGATTTTCAGCTGCTTAAAATTGAAATTTTAAATGCCTTCAATTTTTATTAACAAAATTTTTAACAGTTGGAATTCAAGAAAAAGCTTTATAAATTTACATGCTTTGGTTAAAAAATAAACATTTTATCATTTGCTTGAGAATTTAATTTATTCTTAGTTGAAAATTCAACTGTTTTGAAGAAAATTTGTTTTTTTTTTTTGGCTTGAAACTTCAACTGTTTGGTTGTAATTGTTTTTTTCTTTCATGAGATAAAAATCTTTCTTCCTTGAAAATTCAACTATTTTGATGGAGAATTGAGCAAATGGGTTGAAAATGAACTTTTTTTGTTAGATATTGATATTTTTGAGATGTGAATTCAACTGCTTTGTTGAAGATTCGTATTTTTTGCTCAAAACTTCAACAATTTGGCTGAAAAAATGATTGATCTTTTTTTGTAAAGAAATCAACTACTTGGTTAAAAGTTGAAATACTTTGTCAAAAATTAATTTTTCTGTTTGAAAAATTATCATTTTGCTTGATGATCGAACTATTTGACTGCAAATTCATGTATTTCGTCAGAAATTCATCTCTTCTCGTAGAAAATATTGATCTTCTTGGTTGAAAATTAATCTTCTTTGTTAATAATTAATCTTGTTCGTAAAAAATTTAACTACTTTCTAGAAAGTTGAGCTACTTTGTAAAAATTTTGTTTGTTGAAGATTTATCATTTTAGTTAAAATTGTTCTCTTTGGTTGAAAATGTATCTTTGTTCAGTTGAAAATTCAACTATTCAGTTGTAAATTAGTATTTTCTGGTTAATTTTTTGGGAAATTAATAATCATTCGATGGACTGTCAGTAGGAAATTTATGAGATTTAAGAAAAACCCCCAACTCTGAACATCTCCTCTTGTTAGTACTTAAAATGAGATATATGAGCTTTTCATATTCGATGTATATTTGTACAGATATTTTTCATCATCAAGGAAATTTTATTATGTGCTGATGTTGACATTAAAACTAACATTTTACAAGTATAGAATTTTTAAGGAAAAACCTTATTTAATCGACTTCTTCCAGACCATTTATTAAAATTATTGTACACAAAAATGATGTTTCGGAATCATACCGATTCCCTCATCAGATTATCGTTAATATTTCGCAGATAGTCGGTTAATATTTTAAAATATAAATAGTAGGTGAAATCGGGCATCTATAGAATCTATAGAGGTGACAGAGTGTGCACCCTCCGTCTCCATCTTGAGGTATTAAAAATCTTTTTAATTTAAAAGCTATTTAAAATTCCATCTTGAGGTATTATAAATAAGGTTTTTCCTTAAAAATTCTAAATTGTTATTCCCAGACGTTAAATCAAGAATATTTACATCACGAAAATTCTTTTCATATTTTACAAGTAATTTATTTTCATACTTTAATAGTGATATACTTTAATAATACTTTAATAATAATAATGATTATTATAATCATCATTATTATACCAGTAAGCCATATCACTTTCGGGGTAAACGTGACTCACTCAGTGAGGAGGGAGAGTAACATTTCAAGAGTATGAAAACCATATTTTAGAATTTGTAAATTTTATCAAATCTTCATTTGATATTCTCAATAACATCGAATCGAAAAAACCGATCCGACCGCGGCACGGATCGAATGTCGGATTTTCGAAGATACCATATGCGATCCAACCAAATGCACACGTCTAATTGTTAAGTATAGGATCTAGTACTTTTTTCGCGAAAAAGTATTGGATTTCCAATATTTATTTGCGAAAAAAGTATTAGATCCAATACTTACCAATACTTCTTTTTCATAAGGGAACGACTATAAATTAGCTTAAAAATGCTTAAGAACATTTAAATTGTCGAATAAAAACAATGTATGGTAAAAAAGAGAAAACCAGAGCTTATATGCGCCAACTTTGCGCAAAATTGTCAATTTCAGTTTCTCTTGTCAGCTAAGTTTAAACCTAGAAATGTTAATCTCATTTTTCCGAAAACAAAAATTTTCATATGTTAATGTTATGCGATTTTTAGGGCTCAAGTTTGGAGTGATTTTTCCTCAGGAACGTCACGACATGGGGGGGGGGCATGCCCTCTATTCGAAAAAAACATTTCAACAGGTATAACTTTGTTCCACCCTAATAAACACAATTTCATCCTTTTCAAAGTTTGTAGCCAGAATTATTAATATTTTTTAATAAATCAATATAAAAATATTACAAAAAATATGTCATACTAAAAAACGCACGTTTTGTATTACGAAGGCATTCATTCTACTTTAACTGAAAGGTTTCTATATACCGGTACCCATTCACTTTGAAAAACTCGTTACCAAGCTTTGAAAAAAATATATATATAAAGTTATTTCAATCTGATTGGTTTGAATTGCATACACGATTTGATGATTTATAGTAAAACACTGCACTTGTCATGGCAAAACGGGTATTTTATGTGACTGTACATGTATAAAAATACACATCTTCAATTGATTGAATAAGCCTGCAAAGTGAAAACGAGTACAGATGGGTATAATTTACAATCATTTATAATAGTAGCTATGAATACCGGAATTAATATTTGGGTGCTATTTGTAAGGGCTACATAGATTATTTGCGAGGATCAATCTTTATTTTTAAAATATGAAATAAAAAAAATTAAAAATGGCCAACGGCCATACCACGCTGAAAAACCCAGTTCTCGTCAGATCACTGAAGTTAACCAGCGTTGGACGCGGTTAGTACTTGGATGGGTGACCATTCAAGAATACTGACATGAGTGCTGTTGGCACATCGTGGGTGTGGTGAGCCCACACTTGTAGTTATTTATAACTACAAGAAAAACCTAGAAACACTACCCGAATCGGGTAGTGTCACGCCTACCCTGAAAGGGAAATGGTTTAATGGTATATAAAACATGCAATCAAATTCTGCAGTAGATGTAATTTATGCAATAGATAATTTCATTTGAAATTCCATATTCTTTTCTTGCTTGGCTTAACTTTCATTTTATCTTCAGGTCATTATCCTAGCTAAGCGCAACATTCCAAAATATTTTTAAAGTCCCAATTTTTTAGATTTTCATTCAAGTTTACGTCTGATGACATCTTCTTCGTTGTATTATTTTTTTTTCATTAATCAACTATTTTTGAAAAAAAATAATATAAAATACTGACTCTTTCAAATAAGTTTTCAATTCTTGTGCTAGCAAATTCAATTTTTAATTCGATTTTTTATTCTTCCATATTTTAAATTTTTTACATTAATTATGATATTGATGCGGTCAATTTGAAATTCTCAAGATAAAACGAAATAGCGTTCTTTGATAATTTCCAACTCGTCTGTTTAAAAAAAAGTGATTCACTCTAAAGCTACAAATGTAACTGAAGAAGAAACTTCTTTCTCTGTTCCCGTTTACTTAAGGACTCCCTCCATCACTTTATTTTTATCGAACCTACGAGAACTTTTTTCATTTAGAGGAACAAACAAACGCTGCAATTTAAAGCATCCCAGCAACTCAAGACTTTTTTTTACACTGTCGGTACCGGTAAAAAAAATTACCGGTTTTTGAAGTAAAACATGGAATTCAAGGAATTCATGGAACTCAAGGAATTCAAGGAATTCAAGGAATTCAAGGAATTCATAGAATTTATGGAATTCAAGGAATACATGGAATTTATGGAATTCATGGAATTCACGGAATTCATGGAATTCACGCCAACGGCCATGCCACGCTGAAAAAACCAGTTCTCGTCAGATCACTGAAGTTAAGCAGCGTTGGGCGCGGTTAGTACTTGGATGGGTGACCATTCGAGAATACTGTGTGCTGTTGGCATATTATGGGTGTGGTGAGCCCAAACTTGTAGTTATTTATAACTACAAGAAAACTATCCACCTAGAAACACTACCCGAATCGGGTAGTGTCACACCTACCCTGAAAGGGAAATGGCTTAATGGTATACCACGAAATTCATGGAATTTATGGAATTCACCGAATTGATGGAATTTACGGAATTCGTCGAATTCAAAGAATTCATGGAGTTCACGTAATTCAAGGAATTCACGGAATTCACGGAATTCAAAGAATT